>CM067519.1:1582091-1699591 GCA_034509495.1 Acestrorhynchus altus | reverse complement strand
TTATAGCATTTAATATTTAATATTTGTCAAATAATATACTGCAGATATCTTTTAAATTCATGAAAAAGTTCATTCTTTTTTGCTTATAAGGAATAAAATCACTGTACAGCTCAGAAATCCTGTTGAATCTGTTGAAATTGATCATCCAGAGTGTTCTTTAATCATTTTAACGAATTGTTTGTAATGATTATATTAAATGATAAATTCTTCACATTCGTCTACATTGGTGCAAACAAACCTACAAAAAAAACAACCTGAATATCCTTGATAATTTTTATTTAAGTATGTATCAGTAAAATCCCTTCTTGGGACTTTTATTCTGAAATTCGAACACTGTGTGTGCAAAGAGAAAGGCTAAACAGCCCCTCCCTTCCAGTTTCCCTCTGTAATCAGTGACATCATTAGCCCCACCCTCTATCTGATCAGTCAGAGTCTGCATGCAGGTAAACATGCATGGCTGCTATGGCATTTAAACTGGGATTGAATTGAGTTGGAAATAACTCTGTTCAGCAGTTTGTTAGATATGTTCATCATGTCTGTAGGTTACTCTGATCCTGATCCTGAGTTATGAAGTCCAGAATACCAGCATGTAGCCGCCCACAACGCAGGCCTCGGGTTCCAAGAGTTAAGCCATGTTCCCATGTGACCTCTGATAAACTGCAAAAAATCAGGTGCACCGATTATCAGAAGTCGCCCTTTCACACGTCAGACACGTTCTCGCAGGAAGTGCGGCACCTGTTAAGGATCCATTTCTCCTGGAAACTACCTGCTATATTCACACATAGGTGCCCTCGGACTTTGCGCGTGGGGTCTGGCAGGAAAAGGTCCGGTATTGATTCAGACATTGCGTTCGCACAAGCAGCACCTCCGGGTAATGTCCGTAACAGCTCAGTGCACGTGTGAACAGGGGTTTAAAAGGTTCTGCAGAACTATTGGCGACCCAACCCCGCTCATAACTTATTAATAACCACTGGATTGCATAGTTTTCCCGTGTAATTACTGTAGAACGGGCCTCGGGATGTGGATGTTGGTGGAATTGAAGGGCTTTGCTCTTAAGACAGGGGCTGTACTCTGCTCTGAAACCGTGGCCCAACAGTGCCAGAGCAAAAGGCATTTATTTTGTTCACTAAGGCCTGGCGAATTAAATCAATCCCTCAACAGCTCAGCCGCCGAGGCTTTTCTCCCCCTATTTATTTATTTATTTATTTATTTATTTTTTCTTTTCCTTTTCAAGAGACAACATCTAAAGGGCCTAATTACTGCGGCGGCGTCAAACTCGCCAGTTCGCACAACTGCGCCCGCCACTGCGGTACTCTCTGCTGTGGCGCAGCGGCCTCGACACCAGCGGTCCCCAGGGTGCGCTCGGCAGAAGCTCGCCCAGGGAAAAGCCTCCGCTGGCTCTCTCTTTTATTTCTTTATTTCTTTCTCTTATTTCTTTCTCTCTCTCTCTCTCTCTCTCTCTCTTTTTTTTAGGGAGTGATGTGAGAACAAGAGTGCCCAGCTTCATATCCCTGACAGCTCATTACCACAGAAACAGCACTGCCCTGACATCAGCACCCGGCCCCCTCTGGGAGGAGGGAGAAACGGGGAGAGAGAGAGAGAGAGAGAGAGAGAGAGAGAGAGAGAGGAGTGAATGTAACTGTAACTGTCTCTCATCCCCTCTTTCTCTCTCTAATTAAGATGCTAAACTGTAGACTGAGAAGGTCTGGGTTGGATTATACCCTTGATGTTTCAACAGTGCAGTATGATAATAAAAGAGAGAGAGAGAGAGAGAGAGAGAGAGAGAGAGAGAGAGAGAGCATGCTGAACAAATAGCAGACAGTTATTTTTGCTTGGGGTTCATTACTCTCAGCCAGCAGGTCTCAGAGATGCGCACCTTCAGTTTTTGCCACAAATTCCTTGGAAAAAAAACCAGAAAATCACTAAAAATCAAAATCAAACCGAAGACCAGCAACATCAGCCTCCAGCAGACCTCCATACAGCCTGGATCTTTAATCATCTCCCACCAGGAACCACAGGAGCGCTCAAGGAACATCCTATAGAAGCAGCACCCAGAACCCTTGATAACCCCCAATTAATAAATGAATGGATTAAGCCTTCGATTAAATAACTCCTGATTTCCTGGCATGCGCTTAAGCACTTAAAGTAAGTGTTTGATTTCCCACCACCCATCGCAGAGGATGTGGTAATTAATGGTGTCTCAGCAGGATGCTGCGCGCGCGGCAGATGGCATGGGTTACTCATGGCGCAGTGACAGCGATGGTGGGACGCGATCGTGGTCTTTAAACGCATTACTCGCCTCTTCTCATCGCGCCTGCCGCGGCTTTAAGAATGAAAGCACACATGTTCCGCATCCCGATCCGTTTGATTCATCAGCGCCGGGTTTGTTGGAGATGATTTGCTCATTCTTCTCTTTTTAATGCAGTTACTGGTTCATCATTCAACCGCAAAACGGGTCACAGACCTTCAGCAAGGGATGGAACATATCCGGCACATCTTGAGTGAATCACACTGTACCTTTCGAACTCTAGGCCAGTTTTACCTTTTTGATTTTTGTAGTTTGACAAACTTTTATTCACCACACAAACTCATCTGATATGTAAAAAAAGTCTCTCTTGACATCTTGACATCTCGTGACATCATTAGCCCCGCCCCCTCTCGCTGATCAGTCAGAGTCTGCATGCAGGTCGTGCAAGTGTACAGAGCAGTAAACATGCAATTTAATTCAGCTGGATGATCCTGAGATATCAAGCTTAAACTACAACGTAACTACCCACAAAATGCAGATCTCGGGTTGTAAGAATTAAGACTTTTATCAGCTTCAAAAGTAACAAATCGTGAACTTTTCACATCTGTTTAGAGTTATGCATCATTAATTACCGTATCATACTTAACTTAGGGCACGCATGTGAGGTGGGCAGCATCTCAGCATCTCCATAAGGTTGGTCAGCAGATGGATGGGCATGAAGTGCTCTAAAATATCCTGGTAGACTCTGGACCTGATAAAACACAGAGGACCAACACCAGAAGATGACACGTCCCCCTAAACCATCACAGACTGGGAAACATCTGACACCTTTGGAGTCTGAGCCGCTCCAGACTCCAGCTTGAATTGAGACTCCAGGACTTTTGATTTCCAAATGAAATGCATTGGTTGTGTCCTCCAGTCGCTTTCACTCAGCGTCACTGTGTTGTCCTGTCCCCTGGGCTGACTCCTGAGTGCTCTTGTACTTTCGTCTGATTGGTTGAGGGTCGAGCCTTGGTTGAAGGCTGTAAGAGTAAGTTGTCCTGTTCTGTGTGCCTGTGTTCACTCTTGAGCTTCCACAGAACGAGTACGTATACAAAGTGTCAGCGTTCATACACTGCTAAGAATACAAGATCCCTGAGGAACCTTTGGAGCTCCTTCAGTTTGAAACCGTGGAGGAACCTCTTAAGGAGCTTTAAGGAACCTTCAGTGAAGAGTTTCAGGATGCACCTTCAGAGGTTCCTCCACAGTTTCAAACTGGATCTAACTGGTTTAGAATGATGTAGAATGATGCTATTTGTCCACCAACTCTTCTATCGTTCAGTCGTTTTTGAAGGTAATCCATTGATGCCAGTCATTTAACTGTTTTTCTCCCTTTTTTACAGTAAATGGAGGAGAAGCGAGAGCAGAGAGAGCAGTCGGCGACAGTGAAGAGTGGCTTTACTGTAGTTTAGGGCCAGAAAATGTTACGGATCATTCATATTCATATTCACTAATCCATCAAACATGCGAGAGTTACGTCCCACCTGTAAATTGCTGCATCATATTTTAAACCTTTGAGCCACAGCAGCTCCAGTAGCTGCTGTATGGAAGCGCGTGAATGATCCTGATTGGGATTTTGATGTCCTTTATTCTGAGCCGCGTTTGATACTTAAGTGACTGGCCCTGCTGGGCTGCAC
Source organism: Acestrorhynchus altus (assembly GCA_034509495.1). Classification (NCBI taxonomy): domain Eukaryota; kingdom Metazoa; phylum Chordata; class Actinopteri; order Characiformes; family Acestrorhynchidae; genus Acestrorhynchus; species Acestrorhynchus altus. The sequence goes on along the minus strand of CM067519.1, from coordinate 1,695,667 downwards.
TCGTCCCATCCTGCCGTTTTTTCCGAGTTTGTAGAATTATAAAAATTGCTTTAGTGAACTTCCACAAATGCCTCACGCTGGCACGAAAAGCCTCAGCTGCCAAAGAGATGTTTCGGGAGGGGAGGGAGTGGGAGCCACTGAAACATCTGGGCTTTGATTTTAATTAGACTTGGCTCTGGCTCCTTTCTGTCTTGTGAAGCCAGTTGCGGGTTCGCTGGCCCTTCACGACCACCTGATGATGTCCTCAAAAGCCACAATGAGATGCAGGAGAGCAGGGTCGCTGCTCCGGACGCCGAAATCGAGGATACCTTGTCTGCGTGTTTGTCGTGTTTGATTTGCTATACAGTTGTGATGAGCAGACTCAATAATGGAGCACTCAGACGCATTAGGAACACAAAAGGGGGCGGGTGGTGCACAGCAAGGGCGCAGCCGAGGACCCAGCTTTGTTTTTGCGGTGTTGCGCAACAGCCATTTCCCCAGCACAAGAAGACTGAACTCAAAAGAATGGAAGGAATTATAAAGAAGAATGAACCTTGGAGAAGGATAAACGCCTCCTTTGTCGTCAGGCTTCGTTTGACCGAAGACGGAGAAGAAAAAAAAAAAAAAAAAAAGAGAGAAAAGCAAAGGAATGTAATTGGGATGCGTTTGCCTGATTGTGTAATCCTTTAACTTACCGCATTACTGATTAGGGTTTTAACTGAGGTAATGACTAATGGAATTCATTTCCAGAGAAACCCGCCGTGTGTCGTGCAGCGTCGCACTGCTTTATGGCTTTGTTTCGCAAGTACACAATTGTGAGCCCCTTCTGTTGCGTATTTAATTTGTCCTCAGATCAGAGAGTTCACTCCCTGCGGGAAGAGCCAGCTATTGTTCCTTTGAAGAAAAAAAAAGAAAACACACACACATCACCTAACACTGAGGAACTGAACGACAGACAGGTTACAAAAGCGTTTGAAAAGGCTGGCGAACTGAGAGCTGCAGAATAGAAGGTCTGTTGGGCGAAGCTGCTGCTCACATACAGATTGAAGATCTAACTGTTTGCCCTCTTTGACCTTTAGAACTCTAGGCCCATCTTGTGGGAAGTTCTCATAGTTTGACGTACTTCTTTTCACCAAAAATGAGAAAAGTATTTATAGGAGACACACGTACCAGATATTGTTATTTTTAGGAGATCACAGGCTACTCAAATGTGTCTTCATATGAGACGTTTGTGGATTATAAGGACTAAAAAACACTTTATCTCAGAAATCCGGTTGGAAAGTGATCATCCAGAGTGTTTTTGATGAGTAATATGTATTAAATTGACAAGGATATTTCTAGACAAAGCAAACTGAATGTCCTTTATTATTTCTATTATTTATTTTCCCCTCTCAGGACTTTTATTCTGAAATTTGAACACTGTGTGAGCAATGAAAGAGAGCAGACCCTCCCTTCTTATTGTCCCCAATTTAACCCAATATCTGGATCAGTGATGTTAGGTCTTTGAATCTGAAATCTCAGACCACAGTTCTGGCTCATTAGATTTGCAGAACCTAAGGTCCAATGAGTGGGAGAACATGTCCTCACATACTGAGTGCAGGATGCTACTCTTTGCCCTCTTTAAAATAGAAATGATCCAGAGGACACCATGTTTTATGTCCATACAGTTATTCCATCACGGACTGATCTGTGACATCACAAAAATCAACATGTCCTTTCTGTAGCCATAACATTAAAACCACCAGCCTAATATTGCATAGGTCCCCCTTATGTCACCTACACACCTCTAAACCACTGAGGCACAGACTCTACAAGGCTGAAGGTGTCCTGTGGCATCTGGTACCAAAACTAATGTTACAGCAGATCCGTTAAATCCTGTACGTTGTGCGGTGGGAGCTCCAAGAGCTTCATTGTGAGCCTCGGTTTACTTTTGGTAGACCACTCTCAGCTCCTTTGAAAAGGGCTCAGCTTCCTACGCTTGACCATTTTTCCTGCTTTATTCCGAGCTGGTTGAAAAAGCAAAGCTCTTTTGATTTTGCAGCGCGGCTACGTCTAAAGCAGTGGAAGTGTGTTAATTTGATTTTCAGTGAACAATTCCTTTAAGGGTTGGACTGGAAGAGAACTCAATTTTGGAGAGGTCTTGATCCTGACACAGCCCCACTTTTATTTGGACTCGGACTTATTAAACAGTCTGAAAACAACTGTCTAAAAGTAAACCGGAGGAAAATTCCTCTTGTGAAAAAACTCGTAGGTTAGAAGACTGAGACTGAACTGCTGAATATAAAGTCACTTCTGATCGAATTGCAGCTCATTTTGTTGATGTTCTAGTATTTAATGGCACTGACCTTCCAAAAGTCATGTGATATCTGTATGTAAACGGAGTGTGAAGGAGCGTTACCACAGTGGACGGCTTGGAAATGCATTATGGGTCACAGAAGACATTACCACCCTCAGTGGACGGTGCAGTGGGTGGTCATGATAGTGCCCAGCAGCGTCTAACGAGAACTGTGTGAACAGACAAGCAAATCTCCACATTCAATGCAGGACCCCCACATACGTATCCCACCGCTCGGTGCAAAAGTAATGGGACAGGATAATTAGTTCCTAACGCACTTCAGCACTTTCAGATAAAAAAACAACAAAATACTGAGTAATTAATACACATAAAATGCTGAATGTGCAAAAGTAATGGCACATAAAATAGATCATAAACAGACCCTGCGCTGTTAAACAGCTGTGTTCATACCTTGGCATAAGCTGGCACATAGACATCATTAAAGACGAAGAGTTATTTGTAATCTACATTCAGCACAAACAAACCATTAGAGAATCCTAATCAATGTACAAATAACACGGCACAGAACACGCACATGTTTATCATCCTGATGACTCATAAATGTATAAAGCCTTTCCATACATTGTATGCATATCAATCGCTGTGATGAGAGCGATGATTGCTTTTTTAAATGAATTCGAATGGGCTGGAAAACAAGCCAGTGTTGATCTTCTGGAGGTGCTCGTTTGAAACTCCGTTGACTGGTTCGAATGTAGGACTACGGTCTGACGCCGCGGCGTTCTGCATGGAAGTGTCTGTACTGGAAGGGAAACCGTCTGTGATTGGGAGGATTTTATAAACAAGAAGAACATAACGTCACTCCCCGCAAAAACCTCGTATCTTCAATGATGCTGTTCGTTTGTTTTTCAAATCATGGGAATCTGGAAGTTGTTGCTTTGGTAGGATGTTTTTTCACTGACCTTCATTTAATGTTATCCAGGACATTTTTGCAGGATGTTTGACATCTTTCTTCACCTACAAAGGACGGGAGACAGGAGACATTGTTGTTGGTGTTTTTTTTCTATTGCTATTTTTGTCTTCAATCGCAATTTAAATATGAACATAATCACAGGGACAATAAAATGACTTCATTCAGATTAAATCAGCCGATACCTGATCAGTTCAAATATATCTGATCAGCTGTCTATATATCAGGACTGGGACTTGTCTCATTTTGTGGTGGGGGGGTTATGTTCTTGAGTCAGTGATGTCATCAGCCCCACCTCCTCCCACTGATTAGAGTCCGACCCCAACTGCATGCGGGTCGAGAGTACACACATGTACAGAGTGGTAAACGTGCCCTGAATGGTTGCTATGGCATTTGAATCGGGACTTTTTTCAGTTGGGAACTTGTGGATTTCCGGTTTTCCGAGCCGGAGAACTGAAAGTGGATGACAGGTCGATGTCACTGCGCTGCTCAGATGGGGTGTGTCTTGCTGTTTGTTACGGTGTGTGTGTCCTGTCTGTAAAGTGCTGGTAGAGACTGGAGTGTTTTTTTGCACAGCAACACTAATACGCTTTACTTGCTCCATAAAATGTTTGATGTTTTTGAGTAACAGGTGCATCGTAATTCCAGGTCCCGTGGTGGCCACTGTGATTATCCTTGAAAGAACGCATTCCAGCTGTGAGGCGAGTCCTTATGCGAAGAATAAAAGTAGCGGGAGAGTAAACTCTGAAAGTTTTATGCTTTTTCATCTCAGCGCTGCTACTTTTTCTCGAGTGGACCAAAACTCTTTAATTGAAACTAATCCATTTGCTGTTGAAATAAACATACCCTTTGGTCATGTACTTAAAATTCAGCGAAGACAAAAAAAAATAACAAACCCTTGCTGGGCTGCGCTGGAAGGAACGTGAAGCGTATAGAGCAGCATTTCGAGATCCATGTGTCAATGAAGCCCAGATAAGGCAGAGCGGAATGAAGGGAGGGAGAGAGTCCACGGCCGACTGTCACAATATCTTAATGTCTAAGCCCGTGGATAACCGAGACTGAAATATTACAAATCCTGATGTACCCAAAGAGCATGGAACGAGAAACCACAAATCCTGGTGTACTCAAAGACCACGGACAGGGGGAAAGAAATCACAAATCCTAAAGTTCTCCGAGACTGGAGCGCTGTCTGACAGATTACAGCCGGAGGCAGTGCTCATCCCACCATGGAACAAAGTCAGAGGGAGACAATAGCTCTGCGGTGCGGGCCGGAGGAAAATAGACAGATTAGAGCTCCTTGCTTCCTGTCCATGAGTGCATCTGAAGCTCTGCATTACAGGGGATGTTTGATCGGGAAAAAAGACGCACCACGGCCCAATAATCCCTGCCTGAGCAAATCTGCGTTAACCCAGTGAATATGGGTATCCGGTTATTTCCTGACAGGTCTGATCTGCTGAATGGCTGCGTTGCCGACAGCATGCGGCGAAGATCCCTGCGAGTGATGAGTGAGAGAGAAATAGAGAGCGAGCGGGAATCAAAGCAGCTGCCACACTAGTATTTTGCGACTGTGGAATGGGTGGGATCAAGGCCGGGTCAGAACATTGGCAACAAACAAGAACAACCCCTCCACCAGCGATTCAGAGACACTGCGAGAATGCAGGAACACGAGGGGAGGGTAGCGTCGTGGTCAGACTGGTCATTCGCGGAGGTGGTTCATACTGTTACAACATTAGAGCTCAGAAATGAGAGTATTGTGAAAGACGCTGATTTGTGTCCTTCGTCACATTGTGAAGCCAAATATTTTTATTTTCCTTTCTTAGTCGTTGTACGTTTTACTGTCGAGTTGGGTTTAAGTCACGACCCGGGATCTGCACTTTTCTAGGTTTTATAACTCAGGGTCAGAGTGACGTACAGTCGGATCATTGTGCGAAGAATAATCAGGGAGAAATCGAGCTCAAACGAATCCCAAAGAACGAGAAAGAGAACAGAAGGAACGGGTGAAGAAGGTTTAAACACTAGGGAGGGAGAGAAGCAGGTCGAAGCAGCCGACCATGAACAGACTTGAACCAGCATCAGTCGGGCAGCAGAGGCAGCTCGGGGCAGCAGGGGCAGCAGCAGGCGAATGACTGGGTTTGGGAGTAGAAGCATGGGGCTGGGTGTGTCACGGGATGCAACCCTTGGCACAGGGACATCACACACACGGCACATGTTTCTAATCTTTTTTGAAATTTAATCATTAATCGCTTTCTTTTTCTATACATTGAAATTTGCATGAAGTGTTAAAACATTTGTTGTAAAAAATCCTTTGGATGGAAACAAGTGTGATCAGAAATGCCGCTCCATTCAAATGAGTATCATGTCAACCTCGAAATTTTAAAGTCATGGGTAAAGAATGTCACCCTTCCCCACTGCTTCACACTTGTGGAGTGTGAACGACACCCCGGTCTCACTACCGTGTAAATGTGTGACCTGTACTCAAGTGACTGATTAGATCTGATGCTGTTGAAAAATGTAACTGTGTGTGTGTCCGTGCAATGATTGAATGTGTGTGTGTGTGTGTGTGTGTGTGTGTGTGTGTGTGTGTGTGTTGTTGCCTAACAGCCTTTTTATGCCTCGACTTTGACACCGGTGGCCCTGCAAAATAAGGCTCCGTCTTTTGGAGGTTGTATTTTTTTCTGTCTTTCCTTTCCTTTGCTTGTCTTCTCCGTCCCTTCGTTGTCTCGAGGCCAGCATGAGAGTCAGGGCCGCAGATGGAGAGATTGTGCCCGTGCTCTTGCGTTCCTTCGCCTGGCAGCCTGTCAGGAGGCAAAAAAAAAAAAAAAAAAAGGTGGCCTTTCTTTGTCTGCGTTTAATGAGAAAGCGAAAGCCCCAGGGCGGGTGTAGAGGCAGAGAGGAGAGACCATCTGAGCAGAACGCTGAACCCTGCCTTACTCTGGGAGTCCACCGCCATCCCTCCACGCTGGATAATGCACTTCCTTAAATACCTCCGTGGCCTGCTATTCATAACCCGCACGTTGGCTGCTCGGTCTGACACCGAGTTAGCACTGAGTCGGCCACCGGGGGCACCGCGGTGACCAGGCAGAGCACCGCGCACTAATAAATGAAAGACACATAATAACCTGATGAGTTTAATTCAACTTTCAGAGACTTTCAAAGACACCCACGCATCCACCCACTGCCCCACAAAGACCTACTTCTGCACACACACACACACACACAGTCACACACACACTCACACACACACTTTCTTCAACATAAAAAACCATGAGCGCTTTATTCACTTTAGTCAGGAACAGTTAGTCTTCTAATCAGTATTGCATGCACTATCTAGAACATATTCAGAATATGCACATTCCTTAAATTAAAGCAATACATAGAACAGAAAGTGGACAGAAATTGCCCCCTAATCACTTTTCCCAACATTAAAGCATTATCTGGAACATGGTTTTCTATGTTGAAACATGATAACTGCTTATCAGATCAGTAGAACAAATATAAAACATCCATTAAGCACTATCTAGAACAATTTAAAAGGGAACATAGATGGTCTCCTATTATTATATTAGTCAATATTGCTTACATTAGAACCCAGAGTAATAGAATAAAACTGTTCTCCAATCATTATTCTCTACACTGGAACATTATCTAGAACAACAGAATAGGAAATAGGAAAATGATTCCCTAATCATTATTCGCAACACTGGAATGACTGGAATGCACTGGAAACTCATCTTGAGCGAAAAATCATTTGAGCGCTACCTAGAACAGAAAGATGGGGAGTAGGAATTGGCCCCTATTCCCTACATTGAAGCAGGGAATAGACACGGTTCTTTAATCACTATTCCAATCATGTGGCCACTATCTAGAACCCAAGTATAGACAACAGAATGATTCTTTAATCAGTATTTTCAACATTTAAGCACTATCAAGAGCTCCAGTGTCTAGAACACTGTTATTGGGAACAGAAAGTAGAGCTAGCCACTGTAACACAACGTAAGAGTGTTCTAGATAGATTCTCGTGGTTTTGGACGCGAGTGAAGAAGTCCAGGCTTAACTATTAGCCCAAACAGATCACTCAAAGCAAGGGACTCCAAGTGGGAGTGTTGGACGCGTCTCGGTCCTCCAGCCGTTTTCTGTGTAACTCTAAAACGTGTTGATTTGCAGAGGGTCTGATGCAGCACAAGGCCGCGGCGTGATCCCTCTGATTTGCTGCCTCGCTGAAGCACGCCGCAAATTGCATTTAGGAGAGTTACAATGGAATTATATCAGATTCTCTTTCTCCGCTTTGCACAGCAGAGAACTTTCATTGAAGCCTCAATAACAATTGCTCCTCGCTTGGCTGGACTCTGATAAGCAGTCTGGGTTTCGCTCGCGCTGAGCTTTTGCCGCCGATTGGCTGAAATCTGTGTGTTTTCGTTCAAAGACGCAAACAAGAGAATTTACAAGTCAAAATGTCTGGCACGCTCATTTGACTCGGCGGGGAAAGCAGAAGGGCTGACCGCTGTGGAGAGGGAGGGAAAGAACAACAAGAAACAGACGAGCGATTTTAATAAACAGCGGAGAGCCTCTCCAGCGCCGAGACGTCCGGCCTGCGCCGCATAGAAATGTCCTTCCCCTTCGGGACGTAATAAACACGTCAAGAAAGCGGCAATGCGTGTTACAGGGTCAACCGAGGGGCAGATTTCAAGCTCAAACACACAGGGTCAGACACCGCGGCCCTCTCGTGCCGGCCTGCCGTCATGTCTTGTGCGTTACTGGCATTCCAGCCCAGGGGCACTTGTTTATGCCCAGTCGTATCCGATGTAGAGTTCTGCGAGTCTTCTCTATCGTTTACAAGAATAAATTAGTGCTTCTCTCAGAAGCGTGTTATGTGGAGATTACCTTTAACAATGGCAGCCGTCAAAGCCACTACACAGAGGCGGGTCTCCGAAGAATGAACCATTCCGACAGAATACCGCGCGCAGCCGTCAGGGTCAGATATACAGCGTGTGTAATCCTCGTTATTGTGTTACAGTCGAATGTTCGGGGACAGAAAGAACTTCGTTTATTAACACCGCAATCTCTTTATCGGTGAACACGGATTTTTCCCTTTTGTCCCAAGCACGCTGGCGGCTCGGCTGGTCCACCGCCGCTTTCAAACTGGTTATCTCGCAAGAATGGTGCGGGTACTTGCAGGGAGGGAATGTAATATTTCATTGCGAAGCCCATCAAAATCAGCCTTTCAGAGTGCATTGTGGGAATCTCACCAGCTGGAAACACACTTAAAGGAAGCACAATTAGTCCGGCTGAACTGGATCAGCGCAGTGCGGCAAAGCGGCACATGACCGTTTCTCGTGGTGGCACAACTGGTCCATTTAAATATGAGTCCAAATTGAATCGTGAGTCATTTAAGAGTCGAGTCTGAGTCATTACGTTGACGGGGAATCAAGTCAATAGACAGGTGATAGCAGGTCTGGAGCTCAAGACAGGGTCAGGTCAAACTGCTCGAGTCACAAGTCAATTAATGGTGATTCCATTTATGAGCAATAAAGCGAAAGATTCATTTTCGGATGTGTGATGCATCACAGACCCGGTGGATCAGGACATGGAGGTCATTTCCGATGTAAATGGACCGGGTCCGTCCTGCATTACACATCATAAACTGAATTTTTTCTTTATTTTTATGAATTTATTGGACTCACGATTAATCGACCTGGCGACTCCACCTGGATTTGCACTTACACGACTCGTCACCTGACCCAGTCTTGTGCTCCAGTGATTAGTGACTCAAGACTTGCTATCACCTGTCTATTGATTGATTCACAGTCAACGTAATGACTCAGACTCGACTCTTAAATGACTCGTGATTCAATTTGGACTCAATTTCATTGGCTCATGACTCAGATTTGAGCTTAAATCATGACTTGACTTGAACTTGGAATCACATGACAGTCTTGTGCTCATGTGATTCATAACAACTCAGACTTGCATTTAATTTACTTGTGACTCAATTCGGCCGTGATTCAACCTGGAATTGCACTTACACGACTCTTGACTCAGTCTTGGGCTCCAGTGACTAGTGACTCAAATCTTGTAATTACCTGTTTATTGACTTGATGCACAGTCACATTTAAATGACTCAGACTCAACTTCTAATTGACTCGTGATTAAATTTAGACTCACTGACTCATGATAATGCTGAAATGACTCATGAATCAACTCAGACTTGATTTTACGTGTCTCGTGACTTGGCTTGTAGTTGCATTGAAGTGACTCATTTTAAATGACACATGGTTTAATTTAGGATTTGCATTTAAATGACTCGTATCTCGATTCATGCTTAATTGACTCATGATTCAATTTGCTCTCAAACTCTCAAAAATCATGGATGAACTCATATGTCCTCTTATATATTTCCGAACTGACACAAGCTGGTGCTTGAGTTACTCGTGATTCAACTCAGACTTGTGTTTAAGGACTCAGAAGTGAACATGGACCTGCTCTTAAATGTCTCCTGACTTGCCTCATAGTAATATTTGAATGACTCAGACTTAAATCTTAAATGACTCACGGAAGATTTGCACTTCAATCTCTAGTGACTCAACACAGACTTGCTCGTTAATGATTATTGACTCGAATTGTTAGTTAATTGGGCTCAATTCTGACTCGCTTTCAAACGACTCGTAATCGTTTAAACGACTCTTGACCTGAGTTGAGATTCAGTGATCCATCGTTTGAAGTTGACTCACATTTAAATAATGTGCTGTGAGACAGGCAAGTAAATGACCTGGGACTCAACATGTGACTCAAAAGTCCACTCGGAGACTTGTAGGAGAACACTGACAGTTCATTCTGTTACCTGCTGGGTGACGGTGGGGAGAGACAGGTTCATCCTATTGGTGCACCCACAGAGGGCTGTGGCATCACTGGTGACTGACGGCTCAGACGGCAGCTCCAGTCGGGGACATTTTTACTTCTTACAGCTACATCTGGTCCTGAGTGTGGCTCTGTCTCTGCCTGCTCTCTACAAGTCTGTGAATTATGAGCGTGAACACGGTGGTGTGAACAGTTTCGACAAAAGAAAGTGCCACAAAACCCAGCTGCGCCCACCTCCCCCTCCGCAACCCCAACAAAACGAACTCCTTTACAGTTCCACCGCGGAGAAACACCCGGGTGAATGAAAGTTTTATCCTATTACCAGTCTTTGTCCCGAGCTGCTTTTCACACTTATTAAAAATACATCCATATGAAAGTGAGGCATTATTTTTATACAAGCGCGCAGGGCTGCCTCGACTCGCCGTGCGTCGGTGTGTGTTTCCGCACGCGGCGTCTCCACGTGTGTCTGCGTGAATTGTGTGTTTTGGTTCTAAATCGAGCTTGCTTTTCTTTTTCCTCTTCACACCGGTGCTTTCTAGAGAGCTACGGCTCGCATTACCTGACAGCCTGTTATGTCAGAGTCAGGCAGCCAATTTCATAAACATATGCACCAATTAAGAAATCCATTAATATCCATCATGTCCTGTCATAAATCATACAGCATGGCAGTGGGTCTGACTGTGTAATTATTGCTGAGCGAAAAGCGGAAGTCCTTGATTAGGTCGACTCATTATTTCCCCGCAAATGATTCAACTCGGGCCCCAAAATAATGAAAAAGTAAAATGAACCGACTCTGCTTCAGTGTGTTTGTAATTGCACGTTTGGGCCTGGTGGAAACGTCTGGCAGAAAGACTGGGAGGAACCACATTTCCCAGACTGCTCATGAATACAACCAACACTCATTAATCCTTCCGATGCTGCCGCTGCTGCTGCGAGAGATTAAAACCAACGATTATTTAACCAAAGGGAGGCTTCAGCCAAATCTGTGTTATTAAATGTTTTAGGTTACCTGAGATTTGCTGATTAGTCCCGTATGCTCGGCGTCGTTCGTGTATCTTGCAGGAATCCCCAGGAACAAAACGTTATTTGAGACTGTACTGCTTTGCGATTTGCATGCGCCATAAATTTCCAGGCTTATCAGCCAAATGAAATGACTGCCGGCCGCTCTCTACTAAATAACGCAAAAGAACGGCTGCCACTATTGACGAGAAAACTCCAATTTAATGTGATTTATTGGAAATATTCCTTTTCGACGTTGCAGTAGCCATTATGCAGTGGCTTCTCGAGCCTGAATTAAGGAACTCTCAAAAGGGATCTTCAACACGTAATCCAAATTCATGCAACGATGCATTATGCATTTCTATTTATTATTTATTAAATGTATTATTCAATTTTACGTCGTTTAGAATCCTGGGCACACAATGCCGCGGAGAGTCGCGTTTTCCATGCGTGTGCTTTATCGGGTGGTTTCTTGTCACACTTTTAAAAGACACTTTTCTCAAAATAAAAAAATAAATTCATTAAAAATAAAAATTAAAAGAATTGTAAACGTGAAATTTAGGAAAAGTATTTCTCAGAGTCACACATACCAGATATCATTTTCAGGAGATCCTAGATACTATGATTACAGACTGGAGCTCATCTGTTTCTCTGCACACTTTGTTATCTTTAATCACCCTGATCTTCAGTGATCAGGACCCACTGTGTCCACTCACTGTCCACTCTATCAGACTCTCCTACCGAGTGTCTCCACCTTGTAGATGGAAAGTCAGAGACAGAAGCTCATCTGTTTCTGCACAGTTTGTGTTGGTCGTCCTCTAGTCCTTCATCAGTGCTCACAGGACGCTGCCCACAGGACGCTGTCGGCTGGACGTTTCTGATTGGTGGACTGTTCTCTGTCCAGCGGTGACACTGAGGGGTTTAAACACTCCAGAAGCACTGCTGTGTCTGATCCACTCGTACCACCAACACACACTAACACACCACCACCATGTCAGTGTGACTGCAGTGCTGAGAATGACCCACCACCCACATAATATCTGCTCTGTGGTGGTCCTGTGGGGTCCTGATCATTGAAGATCAGGGTGAAAGGAGGAGAATAAAGTCTGCAGAGAAACAGATGGACTACAGTCTGGAATTGTAGAACATCTTGCTTAGAGTTTATGGCTTTATATGTGCAGACCGTTTTCTGGGTGGTCAATGCCCAACATGTCCCCCATGTCCTGTAGCAAGGCCTTCAGTGTTTTTCTCCTAAGTGCTTGGCTGGTGAAGGACGTATTGGTTGGAACGCGGCAAATAAATGAATCCAGAGCTTGCGGTATTGAGTATTAAAAACGCTCCCAAAGGTTCCTGACTGCTTCCTAGCTTGAGTAACTTCATTGCAATGAAGCTTGAGCTTCTATTGAAATGTTCTTTAGTGGCTCATTCATGATATTGCTCTGGAGGACTCTTTTCAGCACTTTTATTTTAAACAGTAACTGTAGGTCAGACTGTTGCTCGGCCTGCCTGACACGTCCAAACCATTAAGCGATAGCAGCAGCAGCCTCATCTTATAGACTTGGAGAATTCCTACTATAGGCTTCCACGGTCCAGCAGACTTTCCAGTCAGGTGTGTTTATTCACCTCAGCAGTGAACCAAACCACAATCAATCTGGTAGTGCGAGACTAAAATAACTACACAGCCATTAAACTCTCGCAGTCACACAAGCCCCTTTCTGCCACTAGTAGATATCTAAGACAGCTTCTGACTGCCCGTTTATATCCTACATGCCAGTAACGTATGAACATGTTGAAATACGACACCATCTGGTGCCTTCATGTCTGCTTCTCCAGATGTGTTGACGTGCTCGGGTTCTGGCTTCACCAACCGGTAGATGGGCTGAACTTGAGAGGTTCTTGGCGTTCCAGAGTCTAATGGTGATCTAAAATGCAGATTCCTCTTTATTGGAAATGGGTGCATGTCTTAAACCTTATCGATCTGGTGGTTGAGCTATTTCTCTTAATTATGAAAATAATCCAATTTAGCCTGGCTACATATACAAGATTAAAAATATCCTTCAACCTCTCAGTGCGACTCGCCAGACCCTTAGTTATGTAGACCAGTTGGCTGGTGGCCAGCGCTGACTAATGTCTTCTAGCTTGTGGAGGCTTTAGGGAAATCAATACCGCACAATAACCAGCACTGGCCGGATTGTGGACTGTTAGAAGAAGAGGAGAGCACATTACTTTGAGTGCAAACCCTATTAACAATGACGCAAAGTCCTGCATTATTTAAAGAATGCTAGTTTTAAGGGGCCGAATCACAACAAAGTATAAATTATACATCTGTTCCCACACTGCCCTTTTGATTTTGGGGTGTGTGTGTGTGTGTGTGTGTTGTGGACCAGAGGGCCTTTATCTATATGTATCTGGTGCAGTGTTAATCACACGTCCGTGATTGTTCTATATTCGTGCTTTCGGTCACGAGCGAGCCATTTTCCGAGCCGATCGAGGTGACCCACTCAGCACGGATAAAAGTTAATGGGGGTTCGGGGCTGTGGTCAAGTCACATTAGGAGAGGCTCTCCTGGGCTATCGATTAAAGCCCAGGGTAAAAGTTTGGCCATTATTTCAGAGAAGTGAGGGGATGGACCAACTCTCTGCGAGATCAATGATGTGCCCACAGCAGTAATCACCAACCCTCTGATGATGTTTTCATTGGCCTGGTGAGCTCAGGAGGAATGTGCTTTCAGCTTTTACAGTCCATACCGTGTCAGCAAACAGAATGGCCTGTGGCTGGACCGATGATAAGAGTAGAGGGTCTAAATGAGGCGCCTGCTTATTTGCCGCATTTTACTGGAAAGTTCTCGATTTAGTGCTTGAAGTGGAACGACACACTTCTCAAGCTCCACGCCTTTTATATCACACCTCTCATGGTTTGTAGGCATCAGGCATCGTCCCTACCTCTCCCACTTTCCCAGAGTTCACCTGCTGAAGTATGACGGAAAAATTAACGGATAATTGCATCAGGGAAGACCTTCCTTAGCTTCCCTAAGGTCCTCAACCCAGTCTTAGTTTCCATATTTGTGGTCTATCGATGTTTGGACCATTTGGCCATCCCACAGGACCAGTTTGAGAACCATTGCCCTGAACAATCAGCTTGAACCAGCTTTTAACCTTTAGAACCGCTGGCCAAATTTGTGGCATGCATTTGTGGTTTGATGTATTTTTATCCCAGGCTACTCAAATTAGTCTTCACTTGAGATGTAAAAATTAACAAAATTTAGATATAAATGTATAAATTTGTCCATGTTTTGATCATTGAAAACAAAAATATCAAATAAAAATTCAGACATTTTGTTGGTAACTGATCATCCAGAGTGTTTTTGAGCTGGAAATGGAAGATTTGTGATGAATTATATGTAATAATTAGATTGACACGGATATTTCTAATAATTTCTTCAAAATACTGGTACAAATAAAATAAAATAAAAACAAAAACTGAAACAATATCCATTAATTATTTATTTTGTGTTATTTCGGTATTTATCACTATTATCCCTCCTTACCAAGCCCCTTCTTCTCATTTTACTCTATGACTCAATATCTGGGTCAGTGATGTCATCAGCCCCCCCCCATCATTGATCAGTCACAGTCTGTATGCAGGTTGATCATCAGCCCCGCCCCCTCTCTCTGATCAGTCAGAGTCTGTATGCAGGTTGATCATGTACATGTGGACAGAGCAGTAAACATGCACTGGAAGCTCCTTTGGCCTTTAAACTGGGATTTAATTCAGCTGGAAATGAGTGAATTTTATGAAATGTATGAAATTGTGTGAATTTTCTGAGCTGGATTATGCCCAGATAATTCATCTCACAATGATGAGACCATGTTTAGATTACATGTGTCTTGTAGTTTATGATGATATATATCTTGTCTGTAGGTTCCTCTGGTCCTGAGTTATAAAGCCTAGAAAGCAGCATTTGTTGTCCCCAAATGATGGATCTCTGGTTCTAAGAGTTAAGAGTGAGTTTCCACAATCGTTCCCAGATAAAGAAGTTTGGAAAGTGTGGAACCTCAACTTGCCTGCACAAACAAGTTTACTTTCTCAGCATCTGCTTCCAGTAACATTCATTTGAACAATGCACACTTGATGTCTCAGGCTGTAGGCATGATACCGTACAAATTGGATTTCTATGGTATAGCACACAGCATTGAGCTACTAACATAATGCGTCTGCAGCTGAATGCGCGGCACTGGCCAATACTGATCAATGGCATTTGTGATGGGAAGACTGGCGTGTAACGTTCTCCTATTCTTCACTCGGCTGTATAGTTTTCCAAGGTGAACCACTTTTTGCGTGCCTACATACATTTACGTTTCCGTGTATGGAATTTCACTGATGCGGTGTACAAGGTCGCTTGTATTACAGAGGTGTAGTCTTACGAGTCGTGTAGAGCAGCAAAGTCTCCAAGACTGGTCACTGAACTCATGGTTCCCATGGTGTAGTAGGTGGTGTCCTGTGATAAACCATCCCATGCAGCTCGAGTGTGGAAGCGTGATTTGGGACACAGCCCCATTAAGCTCAGGGATTGGTTTTCACTGTGTTCATACAGCGATACAGACCAATCAGACCACATCGTTTAGAAACACCCCGAGAGCCACTTGCTCAGATGGTCTCAGTCTGCTTGTTGGGTGCCCTAGAGAACCCTAGAGTTCTAATGAAGCACACTAATAGATCGATCACACCAGGGTCTGTTTTTACTGAAGCACAGCTGTATGAACACCTTAAAACAGGCTCCTCCAAGAACAACCATGTTCTAATCATCTGCACCTGATATACATTTTGCACATTAAGTAGTAATAAATGTGTGAGGGTTCTAACGTTTACCTCTTTCATCTCACAAGAACACCTCCCCCCTCCCTCCCCCTCTCTCTAAAATGAAATCAACTTAATGGCTGTTCTGACTGGATATTAAGGGTCATTTATATTCATATATAATGAAATTATGGAATTTCAACTATTCATACAGTTATAAGAGCCTGAACTAGAGGTAGTCCTTAATAAGATTGAGATACCATTAAAACATAGGAAAAGTATTATTACTATTATTATTATTATTATTATTATTATTATTATTATTGTTATTATTATTATTATTGTTGTTATTATTATTATTATTATTATTATTATTATTATTATTATTATTATTATTATTCATTGTTTCATTCATTATTTAAAAGAGCTTATCCACCTTTTGTTGGAGTAACGGTCTCTACTGTGCAAAGCATTGCTGAGTAATGCTGTGAGGATTTGATTGCCTTCAGCGACAACGCCTGAATTGGATGGCATGCCATCAGTTACCCTACTCCACAGCTCAGTGCTGGGGGGGCTTGATACCCCTGTAGCCCACACGCCAATAGTTTGAGTCCTTTTCTTTCGGCAACACTTCTCTACACAAACTACACGAGCTGTGTGTGCACTTGCACATCTGTGCGAGCAATGGCTGCAGCTCAAAGCCGCTGAAAGCATTTCATAGAAGGGTCCACAACCATATTTTGTGTCTTCAGAGAGCTTTAGGCTGCCAACTGTCCACTTCCTGCCAGATGACTATAGCAAAGGATTCGTGCCAGCTTTAGCTTGGATGGAAAATGGCAAGCTGATAATAAAGCTGATAAAACTGGTTTCTGATATCCAGGCAGGGGTCGAGCCTATGTATTAATAGGACGCGTCTGTGTGGAGGACGTTTATTCCGATTCGAATGATATCACCGCTTCCAGCTTTCCGTCTCTTGGAAATGTCACTGCTGGCAGATAGTCTGTGATATATGATATCGCCAATAGTACCCATTCGTTCCTGCATTCATCCGTTTGTTTGACGTCCTCTGAACGGACGCTGACACTGAAGACCCAAGCATTAGAGCAGTGTGTGTAAAACGGACCTGGATTCATTATATTCACTGCTAAATGGCCCTGGTACTGGCCTTGGCAGTGCTCCGCAAATATTGTGCAAATATTGGTTCAGTAGACAGTGTTTCAACGGTGTTACAGAAATCACTGTGTAAAATGTTGGTCCTCTTTAAAGTATCTCTGATAACTGTACTGTGTATTGAACCATTGAGTCGTGTCTGCAATATTTCATGAGAAATGGGCCAAAGTGTTTCATTGGCACGCGATCAGTTCCATAATATAGATCATCCAATCAGGGGCTTTGAAGGGCATGGAAGGATGGATCTGCAGACCTGGAGCCCCGCTGGGGGGACGCTACTGCAGCTCTCCAACATCTGCTTTGTAACCTATTTTCCTCACATTCCAACCAGTCAAATCACCCTGTCACATATTACCCCGTCATATTCCACCCCATCATGCACCACCCAGTCACATACCACCCCATCATATACCACTCAGTCACATCACTCCGTCACATACTGTACCACTCCATCATATACCACCCAGTCACATCACCCCGTCACATACCACCCCACCATATACCACCCAGTCATATCACCCCATCACATACCACCCCACCATATACCACCCAGTCACATCACCCCGTCACATACCACCCCACCATATACCACCCAGTCACATCACCCCATCACATAACACCCCACCATATACCACCCAGTCACATACTGGTTAGTTACCTACTACCCCGTCACATACCACATCTTCACATATATCTGTATCAACTTGAGTTTGACTGATAAACACGAGTGACTCTGCAGTCAGATCAGATGCATAGAAGTATCCTCATCTGATTCCATATGTACCACATAAGAGACAGCACACAGTTACAGGTACTGAGTCACACCTAAAGCTGATGCAGGTGTATTTTACAGCTCATTTACTCTAATCCATCCACAGCTTTTACACACACTGAATATAAAGTGGAGCATAATATTGAATGGGATTGTCATTATCAGACTGATCTAAAATCACACATTATGAGTAAAAAATGAGGAGCGAGAAACACTTTAGTGCTCACTATCACGCATTTCCAAACAGCACACGGGGGAATGGTGCAATGATTCACACCATTAGAGGAACTGCAGCTTGAAAAGGACAGGGGTGCATCACCAAATAACAGGAGATAAAAGTACACTCTTGATTCCAAAACAGAAACAAGCCATATTGAGTTACAAAACAGATGACAGCAGGCAGACGCTGGCTCTCGTCTGATTATTAATCATATTATGCAGTATAAGACCAATAGGACTAATGGGTGACACTTTCCTGTGGGACACTAATCATTAGGGTACCATTCATAAGGCTGTCAGCTGATATACCGAGCAACAGAGCCCCAGCCAAATCAACAGCGTACTGTAGCATAACAGATATCACTTAGCAACACCATCGCACCCACCTAGAACACCAAAGCAACCACCTAGCAGCACCACATCAATACCCTAGCAACCCAACGTAACAACCTAAGAGATCATAGCAATCACCTCGCAAAACCATAGCAACCACTTAGCAGCACCAGACCGACACCCTAGCAACGCTACAGCGACCACATAGCAACACCATGCTAACCATATAACAACCCCACATCAACACCGTAGCAACATTACAGCAACCACTAAGCACTAAACCCCACTAGACTAAAACAGGTTTACCTTCATGACCATGTAACAACAGTGTAACATCTGCCTAGAAGTGGAACGTGATTAATCTGTGCAACCATAACGTGTCGTTTCTGGCTTTCAAACTGATTCTCTGTTTTGACAGAGCTGTCATAAAGGCTGCTTCTGTAAGCTCCGAATGTCATGTTGATATAACACCTATGACAAGTGACAGCAATTTTGGTTGACATTAAGTTGCATCACACGTTCTGGGGTTAAATGACGTAGCATGTTATGACAAGTGATTTATTTACGTGAAAGTTTCATCTGGATTGCAAGCGTAAGAATCTGATACGCTTTGACTACAGAATAATTATGATGGATAGATGACTGCGTTAAAACATCTCCAAAACATCAGCCAGGTTTTGTGGGCGGTTCCTAGAATACAGTGGTCAGTATCTACCAAATGTGGTCCGAGGTAGGACACCTGCTGAACCGGCGACAGGATCATGGGCACCACAGGTTCACCGGAATCTCCTTTGGTTGAAATAAGGTCAGTTAGATGTTTTCTTGAACCATCTCTCGTCTCTGATAATGGCTATGTTTACATCGACTCTAATAATCCGACTAATTGGAAAAGAATAAAGTCGTCCATTCTGATTACAATTTCTATCCAATTGAACGAGGCAGATAATCCTTTAAATAATCTGTTAAATAGAAGAATAACAGTCATGTAAACACCTGCATCTGATCACATTCCCAATCGGAACGCTGAAGTACGTTCTGCGCATGTGCATCTGTGTCCTCAAATCGTTTGTAAACTTTAAAAGACAAAAATTGTTGGGCAACCATGAAGTGAGCTCTACCGAGATGTTCAGAGTGTCGACAGTGTCGGCATTTTACAGAGCTTAGATCCAGAAAAGCGGTTCTGATCCGTCTACATTTCCATTTTTACGAAATTATGGACAAATTCATGGGAGCTTGACTTCTTACTAATACTGCTGAAAATGTTGGGTTTGCTGACCTGCTGGACAACTTTAAGGAAGGTTTTTAGGGAACCTAAGGTCGTTGATTCCTTGCTGAAAAATCCATCTGAAACTGGTAGCTGGTTCTGGATGATTTAAGATGGTTAAGATGCTTTAATGGTCAAGGTGGTTGAAAAGCTGGAATTGTGGAACATGTGGATGCTGCACTCTGACATCAACTGCAGTAAGACCTACCTGTAGATCTGTGATGAACATTTTAGGATTGTTGGATCTTCTTTACACATCTTGCGGTTCTGCTCTTGGGCTGAACTTCCTGGAATGGCCTGAACTGGTCATGTTGGCAGATCTTTTTAAATCCCTCACACTCATCTGCATCTACAACCTTCTGAAAGCCCCTGAGACCTCTGGATCTGGCCAATAATTAAGAGCAAACCAAAGGAATGTCTGAGTTTTAAATTACACAGGCTGCTCTAAAGTCCTCTCCATCAATGGTCTAATAATTTGCAGCCGATTCTAATTTTAGACATTTCAAGTAGTAATAAATGTGTAATAACTGTGTAACAACTAAACATATTTTACAAACGATGTTTAAAAGATGTTGCAAATTAGGACCTAATTTCCACACGTTTAAATACAGCTGTTGGGTGGCATCTGGATTGTGTCGTACGCCACGGCATCAGTAACTAATTCAACAAACTTTTAAAATATTTATTTATTTGATTTTTTTTTTCCTATCTGAGATAAATCTGTTTAAATATCTGAGTTTATGTTGGGTTTATTAAAAGAAATACAGTATTCTTCTGGGCTCCAGCACAAAGAAAAATGTGGTCTAGATTGTGCCGAGTATTAATTTTTAACAATCCCTGTTGATTTAAAGAAAACATTGAACCAGCAGCTCAGTACTTCTGTTTTTTGGCTGAAGCATCTCTGAGGTAGGCATAAAAGCAGAGGGGGTTGTATTATAGATGGCGTCTTTTGCGACCCCCTCCTCCCTCATGGCTCGCTATTGTGTGGAGGCCCTAAAGTTTCTACTGTGTTTGAACATTTTGCTGTGTAAGCAGAAATCAGTATCTACCCAATACTCAGCTTGCATTAAAGCCTGAAGGTGTTTGCACCAATCAGTCATAACATTATGACCACCTGTCCATCTGTCCATCTGTCCATCTGTTTCTCTGCATACTTTGCTCAGGACCCCACAGGACCACCACAGAGCTGCTATTATGTGGGTCATTCTCAGCACTGCAGTCACACTGACATGGTGGTGGTGTGTTAGTGTGTGTTGCTGGTACGAGTGGATCAGACACAGCAGAGCTGCTGGAGTGTTTAAACCCCTCAGAGTCACTGCTGGGCCAAGAACAGTCCACCAACCAGGAATGTCCAGCCGTCAGCGTCCTGTGGGCAGCGTCCTGTGAGCACTGATGAAGGACTAGAGGACGACCAACACAAACTGTGCAGAAACAGATGAGCTTCTGTCTCTGACTTTACATCTACAAGGTGGAGACACTCGGTAGGAGTGTCTGATGGAGTGGAGAGTGAGTGGACACAGTGATTAAACACTCCAGCAGCACTGCTGTGTCTGATGCACTCGTACCAGCGCAAAACACACACTAACACACCACCAGCATGTCTGGAATTAAAGAACTGGTGAGAGGAGCTGATAAAATGGACAGTGAGTGTAGAAACATGGAGGTGGTGATAATGTCACGGTGGATCGGTGTAGGTCTATAGACAGCAACGCAACAGCAAAGTGCAGTGTCTCCAGGCAGCTGGTGAATGCTGTATCTCAGGGAGTTTGCAACCTTCACTGGAAAACACCCACCACCTAATGCCCCCATCGTGGAGAGGCGGGTTCTGGGGCACCTAAGACACGATGTGAGATGTAAGGCGTTCGGTGCAAGATGGAAAATGCAAGAGGGTGATGGGAAAGAGTCCATTTTTCAAAGTGCTGAGAAAAATCTGATGGTCCTTCAGCCATTGTCTT
Source organism: Acestrorhynchus altus (assembly GCA_034509495.1). Taxonomy (NCBI): domain Eukaryota; kingdom Metazoa; phylum Chordata; class Actinopteri; order Characiformes; family Acestrorhynchidae; genus Acestrorhynchus; species Acestrorhynchus altus. Next base: position 1,674,061 of record CM067519.1, on the reverse strand, counting down.
CATGTCAGTGCAGATGAATGGGACAATATGGCGTAGAAATAGCCTGAGCCTCAAAGAGTGATGAAAATAAGAAAATTGTGGAGTGCACGGTATAGATGGAGCTAAAAGGAGCTAGACAATGATGCTGCAGAGCCATCACCCCTCTCTTTCTCTCTACCACCCTCCTTTCTTCTTTCTCATTTTCTCAATCTCTGTTATATATCTGCAATTAATTACCTCTAAAGGCTCGATCCATTCTCTCGTTATGGGGTGATATTCTGTAGCTTGCCAAAGAAAATGACCATCCATTTTCTCGACTTGATTCAGGCTTTAACACGCTCATCTTTCTCAAGGCTTGACAGGTAACTTAAGATTACAAAGCATGCGTTGTGTTGAAGCAATGAGCCTCGAGACGGCGTTGTTGGCGACGGGCGAGAAAACTGTATACAAATATGTCAAGATATTGAGTGCTCTTTCTGTAATGGACTGCCCAACAATCTGTCACCACATTCTTCTGAAAGGGATTCAATGATTTTGAGGTCAATAGAACACTGTTAGAGGCTTGTCTGTCAAAGCTGTCTTGCTTGCGAAGCAGCGAAGTGAAAATGTCAACTGATGCATCTTCATTTCTCTCGTCTGCCAGTCAGCAGTGATGGGTGGCGAAGGAGGCCGACGCGCTCCGTAATTCCTCCGGATAATTCGCGAAAGGCATTCGGCGCAACACAACAAGAGGGACGCGAGTGCCGTACGCGAGCGCCCCGTTTATCATCGGCTGATCTTGCACTGGTTTTGCGCCGTGTCCAAATACTGGTGGACACCCCTTCAAATGAATGCTACTTTAAGTTGCACTAATTGCTGACACGGATGTGCAAACGCACCCATAGCTTATAAAGAAATACTGCCAATAGAATAGGACTCTCTGGAGCAGACGAACAAACATTTACCTTTTGGCACCATGCCGTGGTCTGTGGAGCAGTAGAACTGTGTTCTCTGGAATGATGGTGGGTTGGGGATCATGGAGGGTGGTGATCAACCAACATCACCTCACGAATGGTCTTTTTGCTGAATGCAATCCAATCCTCACAGCAATGCTCCAAAATCTAGTAGACAGTTTTCCCTGGACAGTAGAGACAAAAGCAGGATAAAGTCTTTTTTATACCCTTCATTTCAGAACAATGGACGAGTAGGTGTCCCAATACTTTTACCAATTTAGTGTTTGAAGCCCAGATTTCAGAACTACACATTTTTCTTCCTAATTGGCCTAATTTGCTAATTGACAGCAGGCCGAGACATTTAAAATGAATAGAAAATCTAACAATCATATCTACAGATGAAGTGATGTCATGTGATTCAGAACATCTAAGACAACTTTACAATCCCATCTTATTTCAGGAGTCAGACTCCGTTATATTGACGTTATTTGGCCTAAGTTGCGCCAGGCCCCTGTAAATTGCCGCTCTTCATTATTATTGTTGATGTTGTTGTTATTATTGATCCCACCAGAGCAATTCCGTTGATCTTCTTTGAAAACAATATTCAGCCTTCTGCATTCCCGGACTGTCTGGATCATAGTGGGAGGAAGAAAAAAGAAAACCCACAATGATGAGAAATGTCACCGGGACCGTAAAATATCTCACAGTCACAACATCTGCTTAAATGTCACAGGCCCCTGTCCAAAAGTGCAGAGTCATTCAGCCCATCCTCAGGGGCTCGGCCTGTTCATAATACACACACATCCAGTTCGTTAATTGACTCGATAATTATTCGTCAGGCAAGTGCCAGAACCGAGAATCAACTCGCTTTGCAAAATCTGCTCCAGACCTTTTTTATCTCCAGGAGCCATTGAAGCAGCGTAGGCTCGCAGGCCACGGCGTTCCATCTTCAGCCAAATGGAGTGATATTACCACGCCACGCTTGGTAGCCGTTCAGACATTAAGACTCGGAGGTCTAGTGTGACTAAGCTAGCATTAGTGGTGAATAATTCAGAGAGAAGGAAATTAATTTTCTAGGCAGTTACGGCAAATCTGATGGGCTAAGGTAAAAATCAAACTTCATTTTTCGTTAGGTTTGCATGAGCGGACTCTCGTACAATGAGGCTTGTCAGCACCTATCAAAGTACCTTATGAGCACATTCCCTGACCTCTGGTGCTGGTAATTATTTGGAGGTTATCAACTGTGTACGGCACCGTGCGAAATCAGCATTGCTTGAATGCATTTGGTAAGAAGTAAACAAGAGGCAACGTTTCTGTAGATAAAGACTGACGCAAAGCCAGACAGCCATAAAAATAACTGTTCCAGTCAGAGCTGCATTTAGGCATTCTGTGGCCCTGCTATCATGCACCACAGCCCTATCAGTGCAATGAACGCTGATGTACATCAGCAGAACAGGAGTCTTCTATTTTTGTTCACTTTAAAGGCTTTTGGTTCCTGACTTTGGGTTCATAAAATGGAAAACAGTAACACAGTAATAGTTTATGCAGAACGATTGTGAATCCTTTCTAAACTCATCACAAAATGTTCGAATTCCATATGTGTTTTAACTTTATACCTTCTTCCAGCCTATTCTGCTTAGTGGGCCTCAACCACTTTCATTTTTAGAGTGCTAGGCAGCTGCTTAGAAGAACCCACACCTGCTGTTTTTTGTATAAAGCTTAAGAATGGCTATAAGGAAGCCATGGCTAACAAACTAATTCAGGTCCGAGACCTCATCAAAGGTATCTCCAAGGGTTTCCATGGCCTTCCTTTCTTCACCCTAAAATCGCACAAATCCAAAAGAATGCACTGGTGAAAAGTGTGTTTCGTGACTTTTGGAGATAATTTCATCTTCAACCTGCTGAACTGTTCACATTGTGAACAGGGCGGCCAAATGTCTGTGCACCACTGCGCACTTACGCTCAAAAAATAGCTGCACCCAGAAGGAATCAAGGGATTGCAATGCATGACTGTAATGGTGTCGTGCCACACTGTCATGCAGTCCCTTCATTCTTCTATCTTGGTGGAGATGACCAATGAGTGAATGGGAATGAACCACTAAAGTGTTTTTGTCCTTATTTGCAAAAAAAATCACAAAACTTTGTAGGTGTAAGTAAATTATTGTTTAAAAAAGGGTCAAATTCAGACAAATTTCTAAATTCTGTTTTAACATCTCAAATGGTGTTGGTGAATAAAAGTACGTCAAACTACGAAAACATCCCTCGCAATCGGCCTCGAGTTCTAAAGGTTAATGTGGCCTTGATTCCAGGTGTGATACATACAGGCAGCACATTTGAATCAGTGCTCAGGCACAGTGTCGTATAAGCGGAATTACACAGATTAACTTTAAACAGAAATTGCTTTAAAAACCACGCATTCGATATGAGACAATTACGAAGAGTGTTTATTTGATTTGAAACACACCGTCAACGGCACACCTGGATTTTCATCAGCCCTGTAATTCGAATACGAAATTCTAATAAGAAAGCATCGTCACGCCTTGATGAAAGATTTTCCACAACACCAGCGATTCCAGGTCTTCTTGGAACAGCAGTAACGACCCCGACGGAATGTAAATGTCTTGGGTTCTGCCAAGTTAGAGCGAAGGGGTTAAAAAAACAAAAACCTACGGGAGGCAGAGACACTACGACTGAGCCGCTCTGAAGTATGATCCAGAAACTCTAAGATACAGACCCTTGTTTCTTTACAGAGAAGAGACGGAACGTCGACAGCAATGTATGAAAATAAACCAGTGAGGGTTCGAGTGTAGTATAATAAGCAGGTTGACACATTAGAATGTAACATGCTGGATGAATTTTGGCAAAGAGATCCTTAGATCTTTGTTTTTTTGAAGAGGTTGAAAAGGTAATCTTCAAAGCGAGCAGGCAGAGTGCCACATTGTCACATTCTTTCGTTCTCTCTTTCTTACTCTCCCCCACCCCCCTCCACTTCCGTAGATTGTGTGTAAATGTGTGTGTGTGTGTGTGTGTCCCTGCTTGGCATTTTCCACGTTAAAGGTCTAATATTTCCTTTACTGAATGTGCAGGTTATTGCTCGATAACCCTGGAATGATTCAGGCTTTGCCATATTCTCGCTTTAAGTAAAGTTTGCTGGCTTGAACGCTCTTAATGTATTCCCTTTTATGCTTTGAAGTGTGAAAATGCCTTGATCACACACTTATTGTTAATGGTGAGATGCCCTGCATTTAAGCGCAAGAGTGAAGAGGCGCTGGTGGAACAAGGCTGCACTATTTATCTTTTCTTCTTCTCCCCCTTTGAGTTTGTGGGTACGCAATTAAAAAAGTGGGTCACCCGTTATTGAGAGAAAGCACTTGAACGCGATTGAGGTGGGGATTCATGTCTGATCTTTGCATGGATGCTTCTGGCGCCCGCCTCTGTCTCGGAGTCTCCTGGCTCGGCAAGAGACGAGCTGCTGGTGGGCTCGCGATTCTGATCACCGTTTACTACCTTAACATATCACCTAACATAATACGTGACGTGAAGGACCCTCAAGCGTTGGCTGATGGTGAAGGAGAGCTGCTCTCTTTCTTTCACTTCCATGAAGGCCATCCCAGACTTGTTGAGTGGGCAAGTGAGAGGAGCGATGGGCCTCCACTACCACTAATGCCACTATATGGGGCTGCTTGATTGGGGGTCGCAGGAGCCTGTTAAACATCCTGCGGTCTACCCATGTCCGGCCCATCCATCCTGCCAGCTGACAGCAATATTGAAAGGCTGTCAGGACTGTTCCCGGCTCCGTCCATATCAACAGTAAATATTAGTCCTGTAGAGCCTCGGGGGGGAAGGGGAGCGAAGGGGAGCGAAGGGGAGCATGGCTACATTCCCGCTTATTAACCTTCTAACCCAGCTGTTTGATGTTAAATAATTACTCTGGCTGTTCTCAGGGGAGGTAACTCACTCCAGCTCCAGGGCCCAGCTACTTTTGCTAAAGCCTCCACCCGACACACCAGGGGCCACTTTGCGCACAACCAGCATGTCTGGATCAGCTCCTTTTTATTAAGCTCAGCTGAGAAACATCGGCGAGCTCTTTAAGGTGCAATCAGTGATAGAAAGAGTAAAACAATAACAACCTGCAAGGTGGTCTGGAAAGATTACAGTATTGCAGATTTATGTACGAGGCAGGAAAACAGGTATAAAATAGATTGTGCCATTCCTACAGAAACAGAGTGAGACCACAGCTCTGCAGTGTTGCTGTGATGTGTTGGTTGCTAAGGTGTTGCTATGGTGCAGTTGTCATTTGCTCATGTGTGGCTGGGTGGATGCCAAGGTGCTATGGTAAAGGTGTTGGTTGTTAAAATGTTGCTATAGAATTGTAGTTGGCTGCTATAATGTTGCTAGGCAGATGCCCAGGTGCTGCTCTGGTATATGTGTTTGTTTCTAAGGTGGTGTTATGGTAGTTTCTGAGATGATGCTATGGTGTAGTTGGTGGTTGTTTATGTGTTGGTATGGCATAGAAGTTGGCTGCTATGGTGTTGCTAGGCAGTTGCTGCTCGGGTATATGTGTTTGTTTCTAAGGTGGTGTTATGGTAGTTTCTGAGATGATGCTATGGTGTAGGTGATGGTTGTTAAGGTGTTGCTATGGAATAGAAATGAGCTCATAAGGTGTTCCTGTGCTGTAGGAGTCTGTGGAAAAGGTTTGCTTGGTATGGGTGTTGCTCTGGTATGGGTGTTGCCAGGTGGTCAGCTCATTTTAATGACACTCGGATGAGAAACGTCGGCAAGCGCTTTCAGGGCAGGATCTGTGACAGAAAGTAAAACAACAACCTGCGGTGGTCCGGAAAGATTACAGTATCACAGATCTACGAGGTGGGAAAACAGGTATAAATAAAGCGTAGGCCACATATGGCACATCCAATCATTTTTGCCGCTGAGGATGCATTATTCATGATGTTGGTTATTTGTGTCTTCACCGCCCAGCTGGGATGTGGAAACACAGTCGCGCCTTGTAGAGGAACATCAGACTCACACTCACACTTCACAATGCGACAAATGCCCTGCTCTCCCTCTCCCTCACTTGCTCGCTCACTCGCTCCTTCACTCTCTCCCCAGCTACGGTTAAGAAAGCACCGAGACTCAAGTCCAAGCAGCCTCTCCCCTGTTATTCAAACAAACAGCGGCTTTCTCTGCTCCTTGCTTCCTGTCTTCCCCGGCTTGTTTCCAAGGTAACGTGTCAGAGGAGACGAGAGCAGGACTGACTGCCTCCACAGGGCCAGTCCAAAGTCCCCCTCTCACCCTCTCTCCCTTCCTCCCTCCGCCACAACCACCAAACACACCAACCCCCCCAAACCTCCACCCTGGCTCAACTTTGTCTCTCTTTGGGTCATGTGATACCTGTTCCCATGACAACCAGGTTCGAGGGCAGTCTGTGCGTGTCAGTGCAGGCAAAAAAAAAAAAAATGAGGACGAGTCTCAGGGAGAGGTGGGAGGGAGGGGGGTGGGGGGGTGGCTGGGGGTCAGCCTCACCTGCAGAAGTCAACAACTATTACATGTCGCTCAGCTGCTCCCCGATAGGCAGGGAGATCTCAGGTGGCTGCCTTAATTAGAACAGACATCTTGTATTTGGCACAATCCAAACACTTTCCAATCTGTTGCTAGTATGACCACGCAATATGCTCGTCTCCCAAGGCTACGTTGCCGGCAATATAGTACGTCCACTCCCCTATACGGAAGCACCCAGGCAGATCTTTTTCTGCCCTACCATAATCGCCTCGCTGCCTTAATCTCGTGTGGACGCAAGAGTGTCTGAACCATCGCCTTTGAAAAGGTTTTGATGATAATTTCCACAAAACGGTTTCATTCAGCCCCCTCCAGCCCACCCCCGAGAGATGGCCTGAATGAAATTCGAATGAGTCTTCACCACTCGCTCTCCACACAAGGTCAATCATTTCCAGTCGTCCACCTGGAGACTCTGACAGCCTCCTATATTACCCTAAAATCTGAATTGCCAAATGCAATTTTTTCTACAATCGAATCCACATAAAAGTGCCTAAGGTCCTTGCGGAAGAGCCTACCAGTGCTCTAAATATTCTTGGCCACGGTCAGCGTGGCCTTTCCAGGCCTCCGGGGCTAGGTAAACATGTGACCTTCCGCCAGCCTTTGGCCCATTGAAAACCTGTACCATCTCCAAGCCTTTTAGCCTGTGCAAAGAGCAAAGCTGTTGGAACGGCTCCATCAGATAGCAAAGGCCCGTGGGTGCACTCCAGTTGAAGAGTGAGAGCCAGAAAGCCTTAGCCCCAGACACTTGTCCCAGTGCGGGAGACTACGTGCCTCCCCACTGAGCCTGCAACATTGATCTGGACTGGGACAGGGTAGCTGGCCCATCTCTGATGGCCATCGACCATGCCGGGGGTCTGTGAACCGCTGTCAAACACACACTCAGTCAGACACAAACACACAAACGCACACTGTGCTCTGTGTTGTCGGAACCCTTCTTGACCTTAAACCTTAAAGACTTAAGCCCACCAGGAGAGAGTGGCTATTGAGCTGTGAACTGCCTATAAGAGGGCCGAGGTCATTCAGCAGGATAAAGACTCTCGTATAACAACTGTCTGCGAGGCTGGAATCAGCAGTTGAAGGCTATTGTCCACTCCTCGTCCTTTTTCTCCTATAGGAGTCTATCAAGGTTGCATTGTTCAGGCAGTCTAGTGTCGTATACTCCGATCAACCATAACATTATGACCACCTCCTTATCGCCTCCACTTATAATCCTATATTTGTCCCGCAGTGGGGAAATTCCCATTATTGCAGTAGCAAAGGGATAGTAAGGCACTCAGCTCCAGAAAATAGATAGTAGATAAATATGGATTGCAGAATATAGACCATAAACATTGTAAATAATAAAAGTAATTTACAGATTTGCTGAAGAAATATTGCAAATTGTTATGTTATATTGGAAAAAAATGAATCCAGTACTGGGTGGGGTTAAGTGTTTGTGTCTGTGGTCTGCTGAGAGCAATGATGGTTGTGCAGTCTAACAGCAGCAGGAAGGAAGGAGCTGCGATATCACTCCTTCACACACTTAGGGTGACGCAGCCGGTCACTGAAGGAGCTGACCAGTGCTGCCTCATAGGGTTCTATTATACACTACAATCTAGTTCTATTATATGGGCGGTGGGTCATTCTCAGCACTGCAGTGACACTGGGGTGCTTAAACACTGTGTCCACTCACTGTCCACTCCATGAGACACTCCTACCGAGTGTCTCCACCTTGTCGATGTAAAGTCAGAGACAGAAGCTCATCTGTTTCTGCACAGTTTGTGTTGGTCGTCCTCTGGTCCTTCATCAGTGCTCACAGGACGCTGCTCACAGGACACTGCTCTAGACTGTTCTCAGTCCAGTAGTGACACTGAGGGGTTTAAACACTCCAGCAGCACTGCTGTATCTGATCCACTCGAACCAGCACCACAACCATGTCACTGTGACTGCAGTGCTGAGAATGACCCATGACCCACATAATAGCTGCTCTGTGGTGGTCCTGTGGGGTCCTGATCATTGAAGATCAGGGTGAAAGGAGGAGAATAAAGTCTGCAGAGAAACAGATGGACTTCGGACTGTGATTATAGAACTACAGCATGGTCCTGTGTGACCAGAGGAGTCATAATGATTTGGCTGAACGGTGTAAATACATTTGTCTTTTACGAAATTTGAGCTGCAGCAGCACAATGTCGGACAGTGAGCCCTATTCACTGAAGTGCTGCTATGCTCCTCGTATAGCCCCTCAGAACAACCCAGGGCTTTTCCCATGGCTGTGCTTCTCCTGGAGCACAAATCACAGCCCAAGCCCATTAAAACCGGTGAATGGAATTCCGTCCTTTTTCTGATTTTCCACCCGGCCAATCACACTGATTTATCATCCTCCAAACTTCCAGCCAGCAATAGATCAGACTTCCAGTCGGCAGTAGATCAGACTTCCAGCCAGCGATAGATCATAGAGATTCATTCTTCCCTTCCTGGAAGAGTGAGCTCCTGCCATCCCTCACAAACGGCCAACGCTTACCCAGCGTGAGTTGGCAGATGAGCTGCTGACACATGCTTCTCTCTGAGTGGTACTGTCCCAAAAACTGGGGGGAATCCTGAGAACAGCCCCACCCACCCACCTCAATCCATCTGGCTCTCTCCTGACTCAGCATCTTAATCTCTCTGTGGGAAACCTCAGCTTGGGCTCGGCGATACACTGATAGGATGTTATCTTCACATTTAGAGAAGACTGAGACGCTGCATATTTAATCCAGTTGAAATTAAGTCTGAATTTCTTGTTTGAAATCTGGACAAAAGTGAACATTTACTGGTGGAAGGTAGGAGAATGCAGCTTTAGGAGACCTGCCCAAGGACTTTTGGACTTGGTGTAGAGGGCTGAGCTTGCCAAGTGGAAGAACTGAACCTTTGCCTGTTAAGGGAGCGTGGCAGTGTTGGTACTCACTTTTTGTCCAAGTGCACTACGTTCGTACTTCTTTTAAATTAAAAGTGTGTGTGAGTTCAGTTATTTTTATGTGCTTATGAGTTTGCTTTTGCACTGGAATGTTGATTTAACCCGTTCGAGCCGGGACCCAGTTCTAAATATTGATGGAAATTCAAGAGATCACATGACTGTAAACATTTTAAGGTTAAAAACCTGTTGTAACATATTTGTCACACAACATTTATAACTTGATTTTCAGAGCTTGTTAAATGAAAAATATGACATTTTATTAAAACACTGAGTGCACCTGAAAACACTGACTATCGTTTAAGAGCTCGTTCATGATCACAATTTCACATAATTACACAAACATTTGAAGCCTTTTTTATTTTACTGTTGATCAGCTTGGCTTAGAACACGTGGAAATCAGACATCCAGAACCTCTAAATATTCAAACCTGAATAGATTACTAATCACAGTATTATATACGAGAGAGAGAGAGAGAGAGAGAGAGAGAGAGAGAACATGAATACCTTAGTCCTTCTGTTGAAACACATGGAACAATGACTTCTGAATTATACCTGCAAATTCTAAAGAATATATCAGGACCTGTCTGTGAGCTGAATCTCAAATGAATGTGGATCATGCAACAAGACGACGGTTTTGAATGGCCCAGTCACAAACCTGACCTTAATCCAATAGAAATGTTGTGGATCTGAAGCAGCAGTTCATAACAGAGCTGGAGCTGATTATGGAGAACTAATCAACAGTTACCTGAAACATTTAGATGCTGAAACCAAAGGTTCACATACTTTAACCCTGGCAGATACGTAATGTTGGATCATTTTCCTCAATAAATAAATGAGCAAATGTAATTACTATTTATGTTCTCCTTCAGAATCAGAATTACACTATTAATCCCAGCGGGAAATTACATACAAGTGTGTTCAAGTCAATACAAGTCTGTTTGTGCACATCTGAGTTACGTCTCGGGTCTCCAAGCTGCCAGTTCAAGGTGAGTCTTAAATGTTTATTAGAGAAATTTTTGATTTTACTCAGTTTTTGCTGAAGCATTGGATTGTACAAAAGTAAACCCCATGTTAACTCCTTATAAGCTGTCCAGACTGACACATAAGAGCTTTTCATTACAGAGGAACCTTCAGCCTCAGGGACAGAGTGGAAAAGCTCCGTGTAGTGAAGAGTGTGTTTTAAAAAAAAGGGGGAAAAACTGAAACGAATGGTTCATCTGTGGCTTGTAATGCATGTGTGCTAGATAGTCAGCATGATCTTAGTCAAAAGACCTCATTTAACTCTTAGAACCTGAAATTCTCACTTCTGCGGGAAGGTTACATGCTGTTTTCTCGGCTTCAAATCTCAGGATCAGGGTAAACGACAGACATGATACACAGGGCTGATGCTCAACCTGCATACAGACTCTGACTGATCAGAGAGAGGGGGCGGGGCTGACGCTCAACCTGCATACAGACTCTGACTGATCAGAGAGAGGGGGCGGGGCTGATGATCAACCTGCATACAGACTCTGACTGATCAGAGAGAGGGGGCGGGGCTGATGACATCACTGACCCAAATATTGGGTTACAGAGGAAAATGTGAAAGGAGTTGCTGTTTGTGCAGTCTTGGCTCACACCGTCAAATTTCAAAATAAAAGTCCTGAGAAGGGATAATACTGATACATACATAATAAAAATAGTAAAGGATATTCAGGTTGTTCATTATTTTATTTAGACCACTGTGTGAAGTATTTTATTTTATGTCAAGTAACTTATTATTATAAATATGCTTGTCAGTCTAATCTTTAGAAATAAATGTTTGTAGTCTTTAAAGGTCAAAAAATTCCATAAAATGTTATGATATGTGTGGTTGTCTCCTATAAATACTTTTTAATGCACTGGTGAATAAAAGTACGTCAAAGTATGAAATATTCCCTCAGAACTGGTCTAAAGGTTAAGCCACATCAAACCTAACCTGAGTGTGACTGGAGTCCGAGTCTCTGACCCAAGCCCCCGTTTCTGAATAGATGGACATCTTTCTGCATAACATCCACTTCTAGATCCATGTCTCCATTTCCCATGCATTACTGGCCTACTTGTTTCTCATGGCCTTGAACTGAGTAGGAAGACAAGCTCCTGTAGAGGGTATGTTGCTGAGAGTGGATGGATGAGATGGAAATGCAGTGTTTTAGCACTGCATACATCTGTGACAGTCTGATCCTCATTCCACTGATTGGTTGCGACCCTCTTTGCTTTCTTCCATCTCACCTGCTGATGGAGATGTGTCGCCCCATCCCATCCCATCTGCGACGGAGGCGAAGGGTGAGGTGCTCACCTCTCATTCGCCAAGCTGAGTCTGAGAAATGATATGCTAATGTCAGTCGCAAAATGATAAGGCTCGGTAAGAGCGGTGCTTTCCAAGAGGCGTTATGCGTTGGGGAAATGTAGCTGTTTGCCACTTTACCGTAGAGGTGTTGCAACATCTGATCCCTGTGTTAAGATGCGGCACTTTTTCCCCACTTGGGTACTTTGGGATTTGAGGATGCGTCAGACAGAATATTGCAACAATGCATCACTTTTTCTAAAGCGAAGAGCGAAGGATTCCTCAAAAGATTCAGCGCAGAATTACAAGGCATTATGCTGCTTAGACATACATGAGCATAACGCATACTGTCTTCTCCTCAACATGTTATTACATGATTTGTTTGAACTCTTAGAAGAGAACTGGGTTTTGTGGGTAATTATGACTCTCTGGGCTTCATAACCCTAATGATCTAACAGTGGACTTTGGTCACAATCCAGCTAAAATCCTAGTTTAAATGCCACCGCAGCCTTCGAGGGCATGTTTCCAATCTAATCATTACAAACAACTCTAGATAATTGCATTTTCAGCTCAAAACACTCTGGATTTACAGTGCTTATAGGCTTTATGAGCAAAATAATTCAACAATTGCAGGTGCAATTGCTCTAAACATGCTCACGTTCATACAAACCTTTCTCAAATTAAGTCCAATTTGAGTAGAAATTATATCTTGTATCTGTGACTGTCTCCTATAAATACGTTTCTAATGTTTCGGGGAATAAAAGTATGTCAATGCTGCATTTATATGATGGAATTGAAGAGGATCCTTCCATCCGTCTCCTAAATTCCCACTGCGCTGAAGTTTATTTCAGTGATGTGGCCACAGCTTCCATCCAATCTTTAACTCACTCCAGTTACTGGCACACATCACTAGGGCGTCGACCAGACACGGTCACATGGAAATGTCATGGCACTCTCCGGGAGGCCATGGAGTGAAATGCCGCCTCAGTCTGCTGCCTATGGTCTGAACCAATGACGAAGGCAGTTTGTGCTGCCTCAGAGGCAGCGCTGCATTCAGAACAGTGTTCAGTAATGAACCCATCAGCCACAGGTACATCATTATTTTGTCGTCACGTGTCGAGACGTGCCACCGGGTGGTGCAGGTCTAGATTACCCAACTCGAGGAAATGAAATCCTTTTAAAACGAGTCTTATGAGTGTGCTGAGGCATCTGGGTTGCGATATGGTAATGCGTTCTGTAGACTCTCCGGTGAAACGAATGAACTCGTGTAACGCATGGCCAGCGTGATCCATGAATATGAGCCGCTTTATCCACTCCATAATGTGTTATTATGGTAATGAGGAGTAATAAATCACTGGCGTTGTATCGGAATTATTCCGTTTTAATATGTGGACAATCCTGGCCCGCCCTGAGCTCTGCTCTCCGTGTAAATGTGCGAAAATTGCAGTGATATGGCGCACCAGTCTTTAGTGCTAATCAGACGATTGCCATCCATATTGGTTGTCAGAAAGCCAGTACAATTCAAATCTACATCAGAGAATATTACTTTGCCTATTTACTGAGGGATTTACATGCACAGAGCTGGAGTGCTGATGGGGTGGGGTGGGTGGTGGGGGGGGCAGGAAAAAAAAAAGAAAGTGCAGAAATAGCTGCGTGGTGTTGCCAATACTGCAGACCAGGCTTTTATTGCTGCTCCCGGAGGGAATGAGAGGGAACTATTAAATTAGTATTGGACCGAATACCCAACCTTGCTGTCAGCATCAGCACTATGGTGAATGGTTCCGTTATTGTAGTTGACATATTGAGACAGATTACAAAATGGGGGTCTACAGTGAGGCCCTCCAAATATTCTCCTGATTAAGTATGCCTTCTCCTTCTGCTTCTGTTGGCTATAAAAGCTCCTTTCATCCTTCGCTCCTCTGGTGAAGGAGATACGAAAGCACAAGACTGGTATTAGTTCCGGGGGTCCGCAGAGGATGTACATTTGGAGTCGGAGTGACAGAGGAGGCCAGGTTAAGCCTCGCCGTGTTAGAAGGGCTGGCTGTCCGGGGACTAATTAATTACTCTGAGGCAGACTAATAATACTGCCATTATTAATTCCCACATGTTAATTAGGAGCCAGTTTCCTCTCACCTCACAGGAAGATGCTGTGCTACACACACACACACACACACACACACACACACACACACACACACACACACACATGCCCTACTCTAAGGCTAAAGCAGAAACCAGGCTTATTCTGAAAGGCCACCAAGTCTTATTTATCCTGTGAAAACCCATTTCGCGTATCAGACCTACTTATTCCATACAGTTCACTTCTCAATAGCCGATCAATGGTGGTGGTGGTGGTGGTGGTGGTGGTGGGTGCTCAAAGCCTACATCATCTCACCTGAAGAGCTAGTCTCTCTAAGTAAATGCCACACTGTCATATTTAATTTGATCTGCCGTGACTGCCGTACTCCCGCTTTATCCGAGGTGTAAAGATACAGGATAATGACTAGGCAGTTGCTTGATTAAAAAATCTCTCCAGCATCCTTGAGTCAGAGAGTTTAGAGAGGGACCTGAGCTGACACAGGCACCACTCATACTACAGTGTTAAAGTGGCATGTTCCTACATACACTGTCCTTCAATGGTCAGGATCCCTCAGGACCACCACAGAGCAGCTATTACGTGGGTGAATGGTCACTGGAGGGACACTGACATGGTGGTGGTGTGTTAGTGTGTGTTGCGCTGGTATGAGTGGATGAGACACAGCAGGGCTGCTGGAGTGTTTAAACCCCTGACAGTAGTCATCCTGTGGACAGTGTCCTGTGGGCAGCGTCCTGTCAGCACTGATGAAGGACTAGAGGACGACCAACACAAACTGTGCAGAAGCAGATGAGCTTCTGTCTCTGACTTTACATCTACGAGGTGGAGACACTTGGTAAGAGTGTCTAATAGAGTGGACAGTGAGTGGACACAGGGTTTAAACACTCCAGCAGCACTGCTGTGTCTGGTCCACTCGTACCAGCGCAACACACACTAACACACCAACAAATATCACTGAGCTCCCTAGATCATCCACAATGCTCTCCAGATCATCACATCAGCAGGGTTCTATGCATGAACCCGACCATCATCAAATCCCAAACAGAACCTGCATTTGTCACTGTGATATGGTTCTCACTGTCCAGGTTCAAGAAATATTCGAATAATTTGAGAAACGCGACTGCTGATAATCATAATCAAGCCATGCTGATCAAAATGAACTTTCATGAGATTCAAATTCCATGAAATGCACTACTGATAGAGCTGACGGATGGATCCACATCCATCCAGATCAGCAGAATCTAGGAGAGGATGTTTCAGTAAAGTATTCACTGCAGGTCACTCCAGTAGCCTGACCTAAATACTGCCCAACAGAGCTCCACAATAAAACCATGTTTCTATACAAACTGACCTCAATATGCACAAGAGGTCACAGACCCTCTGTTATTCATATGTTTACTAACAGAGAGAATTTCAGTTCGACATTCACTTATTCCGTAGAGTCAAATAGCCCACACAGACCACGCACTGACCTCAGGGCAGCAGATCTCTCCTGGGGTCTCAAACAAGGAATAAACAAATAGGCTACATTTAGAATATGTGAACTTCACACACTCACAACAGCCCCTGTCTACTCATTTTCACGACTCTCTTCTGCCCATTATCTACACTTTGAGATGAATTTACTACAGCAAGTTGAAGATGACATTTACACCAGTTTTAGTGGAACTGAGGATACGTCACAGAATCAACAGAGGGCGCTGCACAGCATCCGAAAACGGAAGTGAGAGGATGGTGGCATGTACAGACTACCCGTTTTTCGTGGTAGGGGGAGTGCTATAGTGGGGTTGGGGAAGAAAATTGGGTAAAATTAAGAAAATAAATAAATAAAGGATATGAGTGATCAGATTCATTGCTGTATGAGCAGGATTTCTGTATTATTTGTTGTTTTCCCAACAGATCATCCTCTAATGTGGACAGCAGTCTTTAATTCTAATGTTAAACCATAAAGGTCTTTTCAGACCACAGGCAACACTAATGTTCGACCTCACTTTGGAGTACTGGTGGCCAGCAGGAGTCTCCAGATATTTGCCCTGTGTTCATTTAAGCGTGATCTAGCTGTCACATGACAGTGGCTTTACACAGAGGTGTGCTCCTGGTCGTGCATATCTTAGTATTCCTGAGGATTTTCCAATCATTAGTGCGAGTCGATATCTAAACTTCAGCTGAAACCATCACCTTCCGCCTTCTCATCAGCAACAATTCACACAAGCCGTCTAGGTTGATAAATAGAGCAGTGCATCTCTGATTTAGTCGGGGTGCTTTCAGCAGTCAGGACATGGGTTTAATGTTAAGTAGATTTACATTTATTCAGGAAGGGAGATCAGGTCTGTTTATTTTCCGTATCAGGTAATGGGTCTCTACCCAACGATTTCAGAAATAAAGCCCAATATCTTCTAAGAAGTGCAATTGAGAGTCTTTGCTGCAGCAGTTCTTTAACTCGTCATGCCATTGTGCACATATGCAAATGATTACAGGTGTGGCCTGATTAGATACTAGAACTTGGCACAAGAGGGTGTAAAGTGCTTCCCCTACTGCCCTATAAAAAGGCTCGCAGAGGCCACTTTTGGGTAGTGTACCCCTTAGCGAGAGATCGTTAAGTGCTAGACATGCTTTGAGAGAGGGTGCATCACTGGCCTGAAAGAAACAGGATGGTCATTTTGTAAAATTGCTCTCCATATAGTCTGTTCTGACCAAGTGATGTTGTGAACCTGTAACCTGGACTGATCCAGATTGGACAAAAGTACCAGCTCAGCGATATGTACTGGACAACTCGCAGCCACACATGTTGCCTCTCATGGCAGAGCATCCAACTGGCATCTTTCCGCAGGAAAATGCTCCCCCACAGCAAGGATTTCCCAGAAACATCTCCAACAGATTGCAACACTTCCTTTGCCTGCCCGGTCACCGGATATATTATATTCCACTGAATGATAATGCATGTTAAGACATTATGATGTTCTTGGACTTAGCTTGAGGACATTTTCTCTAGCTTGACCTTGTTGAATTTTACATAAATACCTCTGTACAAGAAAAACATGAATGGACCCAGTAGTAACCCCTGGGTCAAGCCTGTAGAGGTGATTCTTCGGCAGTTCTTATTTTGATTGTAAGCAGAAAGGCTTGCAACCAAAGAAGTATCAGCTCCAAGAAAAAATCGAAAACTGGACAATGAGGCTTGTAATGTGGACAGAGTCTAAGTGTATCCAGGCTCGAGTAAGACATACAGGTACAGTAGGATCACTTCACCACCTCAGTCCCTGCCAGTCTACTCCTCCCACTATGGAATAGGGTTGGGGTTGGACCCAGTGGTGGATCGATATGGCTCAGTATCCCACGCACAGACCCTCATTAATCTTGCTGGTCGTCCCATGCCAGCTCTCTCTGAGGAGAGTGTACAAAGCAACGCAGGCATCATGCTGAAGAGGCACCCAGACAATTTCCTCCCTAATCACCTCATGCAAAATTCATCCGCCAGGCGAAAGGAGGGGGAGAGCAGTCCCTTCAGGCCCGAAGAGCAGCGGGCCACTTGCAGGATTACCCAGCAGCCACTCTACTTTCCTCACTTGCTCACCTGACCAACCCATCAGCCCAGTCTCTCCAAGCACACAAAAGGGAATTGGAATGGAAAACAACTGAGGGAATTAGAAGGAGAAGAGAATCAGAAAGGGGGACCGAGAATATTAGAGTGAAAGAGAGTGAAGAGATTGAGGCCGCTGAAAGCAATATAATCCCTCATTGTCTTCAGTGAAATGGAACTAGTCTCCAGGTTATTTCTCTCTCACTCTCATTCCTTCTTTATTTCTTTTTTTCATCCCTCTGGTAGGGGACGTTTGAGAGGAGAGGCTCTCGGTTCTCCCTAAAGACCAGGTTTCCTAGTGCTACCTGTTTGTCGTCGTCACCCCCCCCCTCCCTCCCCATTCCCCTCCTTTTGCATATGCAGATTGGTCTCTCTCCCCTGCCTTTGCTCCTGCTAATTACGTCTCGGCTCCTCTCCTGATGAGAAGAACGGCTGTCAGGCTTTCGGCTGCCATTATAAATCACGGCTCCTCTGGCTTTTGTTTATCTGATTGGACTGGAGAAATGGAGCGCTCTCTATCTATCTGTGCCTCTCGGATTGGGGCTGCTCCTCTCTCCTCTCTAAGCCCCCAGTGATGTTAATCTCCCTCGAGCTATAACCAGAAATTTTGAAACATACCTGAAAATAGTTGGACAGAGTCCACACAGCAGCTGGCTTGAACCCGAAGCCCAATGTAATCTTGGTCGAAGACAAGTGGAACCTAAAAAATTACATTCCCATCTGACTGCCTGCTACTCACCGATCCAGCTCGGACTCTTAATAAAGTCATTACTCCCAACACAAACTCTAATTGTACTGAGTTACAGCTGGGTTATTCATCACAGGGCCGAGGTTCAGCAAGTTCTCCTCAAATACGTACGTATACAACTAAAGTGCTCCCTGAGAAATGTTTAACACTTGTACAAAGACACAAAACGAATATTTCAGACATATTTCACAAGTCACGAGGAGCTCTCATTCAACGGTGATGCTCAGCCTGCCATGTACTCGAAGAAGAATTGAGAACACTGCTTCGGCACAACAAAGATCTAAAAGCAATGTAAGTTAAGGCTGTGGTTAAGGTTAGGGGGAAAGATAGGGATAAGGGAAGGGTTATTATTAAGGTGATTTTAGATTGTGGTGAAAGTTAGGGTAAGTTTAGGGTGTGGTTAAAGTAACGGTTAACCTCAGGTTTAGGTGTAGTTGTTATATAATTACGCTGCTTGATTCGTAACATTCTCCGTTTATACTGTTTGATTCCTGCACATCCGAGTTGTTCAGTAATGTGTGCAGATTTAAAAGGGTCAAACTACATTTAGTACACATTGTACAATTTCCGAAATGTTGTCTCAGTCAAATATGTATGATTTTTTTTTATATATATATATATATATATAAAAGCATTGTTTTTAAAATCCAAAGCATAAAATTCATAAGCTGATTTCTGCATAAATTGTGCATGCAACCCGTCAGCCTTGCCACAGCTGACTGCACAACAACTTGTCATATGACTATGAATGTGACAAGCACAGCACATACAGTTCGGCTACAATGGCAGAGGATGAAAGTCAACGTTTCCACAAATGTAGATTTTCTCATTATATACAAAAACATTACTGCGAATTGATATCCGAGCCAAAAGCACCTTTCCACTGCTGCAAACTCCACCAGCGATTTGTCAAAGCATTTAATCAGGGCTCTGGCTAAAACACAAGCCGTGGCTAAATACCCCTGACCACGGGTCTCTATATCACCCAAACAAGCTTAAGTGGATTTACATTCAGCCCTAGGAATGAAGGTAACACAATGCAACATCTGTCTACTGTAGAGTTGCAATACTGACTAATAATGCAGTCTAAAGTGTACCAGCAAAAGACTAAGAGGGCTTAGAGGGTGTCTCTACCACACTGCCCCTTCTGAGGAAGGCATTCAACTACTTTAATGCTTAGAACCCTGAGATTTGCACTTTGCAGGCTGTTTTCTCGGCTTAGATCTAGACATAACCTACAGACGTGATACACATATAAACCGCAGCTCAGAAATCAGCTAATATTTGCTGGTTTCCAGCTTAATTAAGTCCCAGTTTAAATGCCAAAGGAGCTTCCAGTGCATGTTTACTGCTCTGTCCACGTGAACATGATCAACCTGCATACAGACTCTGACTGATCAGAGAGAGGGGGCGGGGCTGATGATCAACCTGCATACAGACTCTGACTGATCAGAGAGAGGGGGCGGGGCTGATGCTCAACCTGGACTCTGACTGATCAGAGAGGCGAGGCTGATGATCAGCCTGCATACAGACTCCTGACTGATCAGAGAGAGGGGCAGGGCTGATGCTCAACCTGCATACAGACTCCCGGCCCCAGTCAGGGGCGTATTAATATGAGATATGTGAGTCAGAGAGGGGCGAGGCTGATGCTCAACCTGCATACAGGCTCCTGACTGATCAGAGAGAGGCGGGGCTGATGCTCAGCCTGCATATACAGACTCTGACTGATCAGAGAGAGAAGTGGGGCTAACGACATAGCTTACCCAGATATTAGGTGACAGAGGAAAATGAGAAGGGAGGGGATGTTTGCTCACACAGCGTTTAAGTTTCCGAATAGAAGTCGTTCTCCATTTTGGACTCTATCTGTTTGTCATATCTGGTGTCAACCAGGCATGGATGAGTTTACCTTCTTAACCTTAGTTCCTCACCAGGTTGCTTCTTCTTGGTTTGAGGACGTGTTTCCTGCCATTGTCGCCAGTGGCTTGCTCAGAAGAGGCTCTGATCTGGCTCTCTGTAAAGCTGTTCTGTGACAGCACCCACTGTGAAGGCTGTACAAATAAATTTGAATTGAATTGCCCCGAGGTGGCTTGTCTTGTCACGGTCACTTCTTGCTTGCTCACAGTGGGCTGAGTGACCTGAATCTCTGTAAAGCTGAGACAGATGTGACAAGTGCCATTCTTAAAAATGTTATAAATAAATTTGAATTTAATAACATTTCTAAGAGTGTCACTTCGAACTCACTAGGGACGATACCCATTCTTAAAAGCACTATACACACTGACCTGCCATATCATAGGATATCGGTATGTACATTAATAATGGAGTGGTGTTTCCTCGAGGGATGGCTTGGGAACGCCCTCCTGTATACGTTGTGATGTTTTATCTTGTGAGTGAAGTTGAACACTGACCAGTGTGCTCATGTGAGTTGACGTGAATTATTGTAGGTTTGAGCAAAGCATAACAGTGGACATTCTGTTCCTGAAGTTGTGTGAACCATAACTCCACCTACGTCTGTCAGGAGTTCTGGGAATTCATCATAAAAGGCATTACCACCCACAGTGGACAGTACAGTGGCTGCCCATACGTGCTTAATGACCACAAATGGTGGAGACTTGAATTCAACGCAGGACCCCACATGCATATCCTGCAGCTCTGTTCTGTTTTCTATAGCTTCCATGGGATATGGCCGTATACCGGTGTGGTATGGGTTGGGTCCACTGCTCCTGGTAAACACATCTTTAATTGGCTCTGAATCCAACTGTAGCCCCAACCTAACCACTGACAACCGGCCAGGTGACTAACCACATGGGAAACCATCAAGACTACATGCAAATCTCAAATATGAAACCTGACCCTCACCCGAACTGGACAATTATCAGTGTTTGAAGGCCGGGTTTGGACTTAACTTCCCAGACAGCACTAAATTTCAGAGACAGTCCTGTCTCTACATGGCCATGTGTTCAGGATGCCTCTGCATCACCCTCAAATTGAATCTTTGGCCGGCTGTGGTACGCACGGTGGCGCGGGGCCAGGATTACTCTGCGCAGCAGCCTCAGTCGCCACACTGTGAATGCCGGCAACTGGCAAAGCACCCATGATCAAAGCTACTGTTACGTGGCCCTGTTGGTGCTTTTGAGCGTTTGGGAAGCTTGCCCAGGAGTGGAGCTGAATAAAGCAGTAGGGCCAAATGGAGTCACCTGAAGAAGAGAGTGTCCCATTCTCATTTGGCCTCGTGCAGACTGGCACCGAGGAACCAGACAAGGTAGACTGAATGATTCAAGCTGCTCAGGATTGCACAGAGGCCCTGGAACATGCCAAGGATTATATAAGCCAATTGAAAGCCAATTGAAGTATTATTATGTGCTCCAGCTTTTCTTAGAGGGCCCAGACCTAGTTTCTGTGAAATTGGTGACAAGCAGCAGTATTGCTGGAATAAAGGCCAGATGATTAATAATAATAGTAATACTTGCTGCATATGACTGTATGTTCCTTGGTTTTTTGTGGGCTTGCCATGCAGCGTTGATAAATATGGTATTAATCTCGAAGTTCACAGTCGATTATCTACGAGTTTAGGCTGGAGGTTCATTGGATTTCCCATCAAGTTTCTTTGGACCCATGAAGACTGAAACCTCTCGATAACATATGGCTGTCATTTGCGTGGTATTTTCGCTGGTGGAGCGGTAATAACGTTGATCCTCTGCCGGTCCCCCAACTGCCCCGAGGTGTCAAAACTGCTGCATAATTCTCATTATTAATTCTCGCTGCCTTTGTCACAGAGCATTCACGGGCAACCAAATATCCACACCAGACCCTCCGAGCAATATGCTTGTGCATCTCGCCGCTAATTACTGACGCCACTGGGACCAGATCCCTGGTTGGAGCAGAAAATAAACACACCATGATATTGAGTCTGAGAGGACGAACTGTCGTTCGCTTCTTTTTCGGCTTTGTCAATTGTCGGCATGCCACACAGTAGCTTGCTGCGCAAACACACTCAACAGAGGCGGTTATCTTTGCTTTAGCTCTCCGTGGTGGAAAACCTTGCGCTGTTGCGTGGCGTGATTATTACGTCGTAGTTCCATGGTGACCGTGCGGCTTCGGGGAACAATGCTATTGAATGCCAATCGAAGAAGACATTTGAAGAAAAGCAAGCACACATCCTCCTGCATGTAATGGGCACCATTTAAAATCATAATCATCTATTCTTCCCAGCCTTTTGGTGGCAGGGAGGGAGGAGGACTCCTTCTTTGAACAGAGGAGAGTAATTGGTTTCCCTAATCTGGTTCCTTTGACACTGCCTATATTTAATTACAGAGTTTGTAGGAGGTATCCTTTGTGTTCCATAACGCTGACTTCGGTGGACTTCAGGATTCAATTCAAAGAAGGGGAAAATAGTTATGATTGGAAATGGCAATTGATGTGCTGAAAAAGAGAAAGCCCTCCAGCCACAATGTGGGGGATTTAATAGAGGACTACTTGTTTATTCAAACTGGATTAAACCGAAACTTTGGGCTGTTTCGAGTCCGTTCACAGCTCACGTCGCAGCTTTCATTCCTTAGTTTTTAGGCTGTGTTTGATATTGACATAGGTGAGAGGGAAAAAAAAAAAACACTCTATATAAAGCCTATTTTTAACTATGCTGCTGGAGATGACAGCCAGTGGGTGTGCCTGCCTGGCGCTCAGCTTGTCAGCTAATTATCAAACCCAGTAGTGTTGAATCAGGTGTGCAACTGCCTGGTCCCTGTCGAGACCCTCCGGACCAGACCCGTCCGCCGTGCTCTAACCGTTTCCTGGCATGCTCAGCATCACCCCGAGTCTCAATCTCGTCTACAAGCCTCACTGTGCTAGAACTCTCCCCCCTACAGATGTAAACACTACTCTCCTGGTCTCCTCGGCCCCCCACCACCACCACCCTCCACTCCACCAGCCAATACAGCCAGGCATGTAGAGAGTCTCTCGCCTGGTGAAAAACAGAAATCCAGGAAAAAGACAAGGACTACAACAATCTGGCTGTCAATCACCCAGCATGGGGCAGCGTCCGAGGAGGGTTGAGCGCAGCCAATCGACTGTGGCCCCCAGTGAGTGGCGCGAGAGTGGAGCATGTGGATTACTGCTTTTAGCGGTTAGAGGGCCGCGGCACAGACAGTGGTGGGTGAGCGCTCTCTTGCCTCGTGCTGTCTGAACTCTAAAGTGGCTCTTGACCCCCAGGCAGGCCAAGAAATGAAAGCATCCAGGTCAGGAAACTCCTGTGGTGGCTGTACAGCTGACCTGAGGAAGTCGGCCACATGGGCCATATGGGCCGGCGTTTCATTTGGACCTGAGCACCATCGCACGCTCTGATTGTCCCTGCCTGTGGAAACTGTACTGGCTTGTCATTTGACTTACAGCTCACAGCTGATGTACCATCTAACCACTGCAGCCACTGCTCCATGTGTATACCATAGCAACCCGCACAACACAGTGGAAATCTGAAACTTCACCACCCAAGACCACCACTACTCTAATAGATGTTCTCCTCATTCGTATAACCTTTAGAACCCGAGGCCAATCTCATGGGATGTTTTTGTAGTTTGATGTCATTTAATTCACCCAAAAAAAGTATTTATAAAGTATTTATGAGAACAGTCTGAATACCAGATATTTGATCTGAAATCTGATACCAGTGTGCTTGTCCACAGTGTGTGTTTGTGTGTGTATTCAATTCCTGTGTGCATTCCCATGGTTTCGGCGTGTGTGAATGTGAGCGTTCCATCTGTTTAGGCAGCGTGGGTGCTCGCGGTAATGAGTTATGTCTCAGCTCTGTGAGTCGGTTTTACCCATCACCGCACATGGCTCAGGTCAGTGTGGAGCCCAGCACATGTACAAACACCTACACTCCAGTCTCCATGCATTCACTCACACCACTGCTCCATCTCCATCTGCACACTGCTTTCAGGGGCTTTCTGATACAATTAACAAGAAAACAACGACCCCCTTCAACTGCAGGCTTACTATTCTATTATTTATCTTAAGATGCCTCATCCAACAACAAGCGCTCTTCCTGTGGACCCAGATACAGTGGTGCTTGAAGGTTTGCGGATCATGTCGGATTTTCTAGATTTCCGCATATAGCCGACTAGAGCATCAGGATCATCAATTAATGAGACAGAATTTTCTGACCTGGTGCAACTCCCAGAATAATCGATATGACATTCTGTGCTTTAGGGTCATTGTCTTGCTGCATGACCCACATTCTCCTGATATTCAGCTCACAAGACAGATGCCCTGACATTTTCCTTTAGAATTTGCTGCTATAGTTCAGAATTCATTGCTCCACAAACACAAGTTCTATATAACCAACCTTTATGCTTTTCAGATGAATCTCAAAAGCATTTTTAGGACTGATTTTAGCTCAACTTTACGCAGAAATATAGAAAATTCTAAAGCGTTCTGACCACTTTGTTATGCACACCTACCTGTGTCAACACTCAGAGCCCATATTATGAGTATGCTTTGCTGGGTTGTTTTGTGTAATGGCTGCTGGGTTAGTGACTTTCACAGTAAAGCCCAGCCAATGGGGCAATTATCAGTGCTAATTAACAGCACCTGAGGCTGATTAGAAGTAGGTCTGTAAAACAGCTTTTCATCAGGCAGCAGCAGGGAGTCACGACTGACGGGAATCAGTGAGTAGACGTCCGTGAAATGTAGATATTTAACTTCGTATTAGACATGGCAGTCAGCATGATAGAATGATAGAGGTCATGTTGAAGTTGAAGATCTGCTTAAAAAACTGCAAAAATACAGATCAAAAACCTGAATAATCAATAAGATATATGTTCTTAATATCTCTGAGGTCTAGACAACATATATATATATATATATATTAGATAGATAGATAGATAGATAGATAGATAGATAGATAGATAGATAGATAGATAGATGAATGAATAGATAGATAGATAGATGAGAATTATAAAGAGAGTATACAATATATAACATATTATGCATCTGACACAGAATATACAAATAGTTCTTACTATAAATAATTTACAAGTTATTTAAAATACATGACAGTGGTCCAAACAACTTAAATATCCTTTATTATTATTATTATTATTATTATTATTATTATTATTATTTTATCAATGTTGTTATTCTCAGGACTTTAATTCTGAAATTTGAACACTGTGTGAGAAATGAAAGAGAGAAGGAGTCCTTCCTTTTCTCATTTTCCTCTACAATCCAATATCTGGAGTCAGTGATGTGTTAACCCGCCCCTCTCTGATCAGTCACGGTCTGTATGCAGGTTGAGCATCAGCCCCGCCCCTCTCTCTGATCAGTCAGAGTCTGTACATGCAGGTTGAGCATCAGCTCCACCCTCTCTCTGATCAGTCAGGTGCAGTATGCAGGTTGACATCGGCTCGCCCCTCTCCTGATCAGTCCAGAGTCTGTATGCAGGTTGGGCATCAGCCGCCCCTCTCTGATCAGTCAGAGTCTGTGCAGGTTGAGCATCAGCCCCGCCCCCTCTCTCTGATCAGTCAGAGTCTGTATGTGGGTTGAGCATCAGCCCCGCCCCCTCTCTCTGATCAGTCAGAGTCTGTATGCAGGTTGATCATCAGCCCCGCCCCCTCTCTAGAGTCTGTATGCAGGTTGAGCATCAGCCCCGCCCCCTCTCTCTGATCAGTCACAGTCTGTGTGTAGGTTGATCATGTACACTTGCACTGGAAGCTCCTTTGGCTCCTTGTGAAATGATTTAGTCCTGATAATAAAAAAAAAAAAAACCTTAAGTCTCAAAAAAATTCGGTGCAAGTACATTTTTGATCAAAACATGGTCAAATTCATACACATATCTCAACTCTTACTTTACAGCTCAAATAGGAGGATGTGTGTCACTCTCCTATAAATAGGTTTTTCATTATCTAGTGAATAAAAGCGCATCAAACTACAAAACCTATCTCTGAAAACTGGCCTCGAGGTTTTCAGAAAACCGAGCCCTCCAGAGCCGATAGTCCCGAAAGCTTTCTAACATCTGCGTGAACTGGCGGGGCTGAACTGCTGTACAGTCTGGATCAGCAGACGCTTTTCTTTTTCATGACATATCGAGCAGCCCGAATTCAAAATGAGCTGTTTTTACAGCTTAATTTCCCACACTCTTTAAATTTAATCTGTAAACATACTGCGTTTAGTGGCTTTATTGAGTGGGATTGTTTTCGCCACCTCACTAATCTGTGCAGCTAATCATCCACACAAGACCAAACCCTGTTACAGTACAATTAAATTAGTTTAGTCGTACAATGTTCATAATCATCCAAACTCATCAGTTCAGATATTTTCTATTACGGATGGATTTTCTCTTTCCTGCCTTGCTTTGGAAAACAAGTTCTGATGGGGAAAGAAAAAAAAACAAAACAGAAAACAAAAACCGGGACTGTTAATTACTGAATATGGCTCTCATTATAACACGTCCATAAAGGCAAATGCTCATTAGCAGCATTACTAGATGATGATGAATTCGTTTACTGCTATGTCATAATGTGATTGTGATTTAACGAATCCTCGGAAAACCTTCTCATTGCGAGGATCCGGGAGCCGTATGCTTGTGCCGTTGCTGTTGGTGCTGTTGTTGTTGTTACCTAACCAACAGCAAAAGAGCAAAATAAGACAATCCCACTGTTTTCCTATAAAAAAAGATTGGCTCTAAACTTGGTAGGAGAGCAGGGTTGTTGGGGAATTCGGTATTGATGCAGCTTCAAACCTGCACTGTTGCAATGCGCATCCCAGGTTTCTCTTTAGTGGAGGCCCGAGATGAAAATGAAGGGAAGGATCCTGCGAGTTCGCTGCCTAATGGGCACACTCCAACAGCAGGATGCATCGCGCCGTCTTCAGGGAACCCGTCCCACTCAGCTAAGTGCAGCGCAGTGAGGGATTCATGCAGTAATCTCCTTCCCGGCCAGAGATTTCACCCGCAGCTATAAATCAAGCAACAAATATTTCCAGAGACACTGTTTCATTCGGCCACTACCTCAAGCTCAGGTATAGCCTTAATAAACCTCCTCCAGTCCTTTTTTATCTTCATTTTAGGAGGCCTACAAAAGGCAAAACAATCCAGGAGGGAGAAAAATATACTTTATAAGAAGCAGAGGCAGGTAATCCCGGTTCCACTGTGACAAAACGCCAAACAGATCCATTTTCTGGTTCCTTCTGCTTCACGTTTACGTCATAAACGTGAAAAGAAACCACTGTCAAGTTCAATCGATACGATGCCGTTATTGTATTTGACTACTTACAGCTTATTTTCGTCTGAGTGTTTATTGAGCAACTGCTTCACTGCCTCGAAGAGGTCACTGCTGCGTTCAGAGAGTCACACAGTGAGTCTAAACATGTTTGCGACATGCTTTCATCCACTGTAGTAAGAAAAAATATTAAATAAGTACATAAAAAACTTCCAATATACTGTTATTACTTCTCTGAATGCAGGTGCTGCTGTCAGTCTCCATATGAAGACTCGTCTACCACGAGCTCTGGGCTTGTAGATCTCTGACCTAGCAACCATTTCATCGTAAATCTTTAGGAAATTGAGAGGCTGAGTGGTCTGCCTCCCAAATTATCCAACAAAAGAGCAGTTCTGTGGTCAGAAATTGACCACTTACAAAGGTGATACTAAGGACGGCTCTTTGAAGCTGTATATCAACAACTAAAACACAACAAAGAGATTTTGGGTTTCTGTATCAGAAACACAGTCCGGTAGCCGGTATTAAAGATCAGTAACAGTGTAGTTACTGAAACTGTATCAGAAACACAGTCCGGTAGCCGGTATTAAAGATCAGCAGCAGTGTAGTTACTGAAACTGTATCAGAAACACAGTCCGGTAGCCGGTATTAAAGATCAGCAGCAGTGTAATTAGCTCAATGAAGGTCCTGAGTGGAACAGAAAATGCTACAAATTCTATACTCCATTGACCTTACAGTCCAATCCCGTTGGTTTAAAGTTTTTTTTTTAGTAGAACCACTTTTGATTCCACGAAGAACGTCTATGGTGTTGCTCAAAGAACCCTTTGAAGCACCTTTATTGCTAAGTATATAAGCATGTTCAGATCAATGCCTTCTGCACCCCAACTGAACCTTAACTGAGCATTAACTAGCAAACAAATGCTTTCTGAAGCACTACTGAAGACATTTCTGAGTTCGTTTGAAGACCTCTTTCATTTATTGATGACGATTATTTGAACTAGCTCTGAATCACTCGTGTTCAGTGTGCTATCAGCTGCCTTAGATGTACTATAACTAAAAATGCCTCAGAACGCCTAAGAACCTTTGTCAGTGTCAAGAATGCTGGATACAGCTGTCAAGCTGTCAGGCGAAGACAATTGTCAGACTAAATATTTATGCTCTCAGCAACCAATATGTACTATCACTCAGCAGCAAGTGTTTCCGTTAGATTTTCCTTCACCTCTTTACCTGGTGGACCCCTAACAGGAAACAGACACTGGCATGCTAAATGCCATGGGGTATCAGTCGTGGCATCACCTCCAGGGGTGGCTTGGGAATGTATACATCTGTAAGATGAGCTAGAACACTGACCAGACATGAATTATCAGAGGTACATCATGGGTCAATGACATGTTTAGGGGGACCAGTGGACCCAAACCATACCTATTGGTCCCATGACCTCTAGGGTCCTCTAGGGTCCAGTTGCCAACCTGTCAACCACAAACTGTGTCCAGTGTTGTGGTGTTAACAGAGGCACTGTCTTCAGATCTCTGCTCGCATATACAATGGAATCCAAAGTATACTTCATTGGCTCAAGGGAAGGCTTGGGAATGTCCATAACGTAATGTGCTATAAGGTGTTATCTTGTGAATGAGGCTGAACAAGGGACGGTGTGCTCGTTCCAAGCCAATGCGAATTGTCGAGTTCAAAGTGGGCGACAGATTGATGGGTCATGGAAGGCATTACCACCCTCAGTGGACAGCACGGTGGGTGGTAATGGTCAAGACCAATAGCATCTGGTTATAACTGTCTGTGTGAGCCAATGCAGGAGCCACACATATCCCATAGGATAATGCAGCATCCATACAATATGGGAAATGACTAGTTCCTGTCCCAATACTTTTGGCATTTCAGCATTCAGTTAATCTACTGGCCTAATAAAGACAGTTAAAGCATCCTGGTCTGTAGTTTATTGAATTACATTGTACATATTAGGTTTTCGTCTGCCGCCCATTAGGTTTCGGCAAAGTCAAATGTTTATTCTCAAACACAGGTCGGTAATCAATGACCTGCATCGCACTGAGGACTTGCAGTAATGAACTGGATGGCACAGACATCTGCCAGCATCTGTCATTCTGCAAGGCATGTATTCAGGCAGAACAAGGCAAGCAATATTGATGTGTTTCTAGCTAAGAGTGTTAAGAGATGTTGCCGTAAAGTGCAGCACGGCCACACTGCTGATTCTGCAAACGCAGCGAAGCGTACAATAATCCACGTAGGTGCCCATTTACATAACATTTGAGAAACTGAACTGAACGCTTATGTTGTTGCATTGAGTCATTTTCCTTCTTTCTTTCTTTCTTTCTTTCTTTCTTTCTTTTTTTTTTTTTTAACCACAGAGGCAATTCTCCTCATTCGGAAAGTGAGTCAGTGCGAAAATGATCCTGCAGCGGAAAAAAAGATGAGAAACCGCTCCCCTCGGTCAATTGCAAAGGAGCAGAGTGGCTGAATTTAATTAGCTCGAACTGGCCGCAGCTCTTCCAAACATAGCAATGTTGAGTGTTACGTTTTAATAGGCCTTACTGCGATTCAGAGGGTCTCAAGCGGTGCAATAACTAATGCAGTCCACTGCAGACCACGGTGACGGCTCTCTCAATCAGGCCAGCTCTTCACTGGGGAGGTGGCTGCATAGTGCCGAGGAGTAAAGCTTTAATCATAGGGCTCGTGTGGGGCCAAGACATTTGGTTCAAACACAAATGTAGCCTGGCAGAATCCCGTCCAGATCCATCCCGACCACAAGCAGCCTCAAGCTGGATTACCTCAGGAACAGAGGAACGTTTGCTACTGACAATGACCGATATCATCAGATCAGTGATGAACCAGATACGAGCACACGAACACACTTCATAACTGTCATTCTCAGAGACCTAGTGAGCCGGTAACTAGAAGGTCGCCAGTTCAACTCCCAGGGACTCCCAGGGACTCCCAGGGACTCCCAGGGACTCCCAGGGACTCCCAGGTTGTGCTGATAAAGCTGATACAAGATAAATGAGCTCTGTTCTGATTGCTTGTCTCATTCAAAAGCCCTCAAAGCCGAAGCTGCCATAAGCGATAGAGTATGAATGGGGAGAGCCAAACTGCGGGAGGCTGAAGATAGACTGGGCTACCTGCTTGCTCCATTATACCAGCTCTGTTCAGCAGGCAGGAGCACTTTGTAGATCTATAATTACAGACTGTGGTCCCATCTGTTTCTCTGCATACTCTGCAGAACAGTACTGCAGTGACACTGGCCCGGTGGTGGTGGTGGTGTGTTAGTGCGAATGAGTGGATCAGACAGCAGTGCTGCTGGAGTGTTTAAACCCCTCAGTGCCACTGCTAAACAGCAATGCGTCCAGAGCACTGAAATCTTTGACTTTACATCTACAAGGTGGAGCAACTAGGTCATAATGTTATGGCTGATTGGTGTTTAACCTTCATGGAAGGAAAAAGAAAGAGAGTGACTGTAACCGACCCACGTTTGACACACGACACCTGTTTGAAAATGCTGTCTGGACTCGAATGAAGCGAACCTGAATTTTGGTCACGTAGCTTCCAACGAACATTTTACGCTCCAGCGAGGAACGAGGCACAAACACAGGGATGGCATGAACAGGACTCGGGGATTAGATGTATCAGGCACTCAAAATGTGCTTTTGAACCGCTGTCCGCAACAGCACACAGGCCAAGCCGAGCGTTTCAACTGCCGTTGACCTGACTAGGCCATCGCAGATGAGATTAAGGCCTAGACGGTGGCCTGTCCAGGAGAAAGTGCGGTCAGATCCCATCCGGCATCGCTGCAGCAGATCTCCATGGAAAAAACCCCCGGCGAAGGATTCATTCACATCTGAAAAGGGATTATTAAGGGAACCTGAGAACAAGGTCAAAGACTTAGGGAAGAACACAGAGCAAGTTAAGTTTAACTTCCACTTCATCCCTGAGCCTCAGAGAGGCTTGCGAGATAGCCGAGGCTGAGGCTGGTGAAAGCTCCCCCGCCGGCACGCTAGGCTCTACTTTTGATGTTAATTCCTTGAAAGCTGTTTCTTTAGCTGGGGATTAATGCATGGAGAGCTGGGCTTAGCATGCTCGGGCTAATAAAGATGACACATCTAACACAGGTACTCGCTCATGCAGTGGCTCTGGAGCGATGCCTATAAAAGTTCCCCTAATTATGACGAAGTGCCGTTCGGAAAAGGCGCTGCACGAAGACGAGAGCTGTTTGGGATCTTGGGGCATTATCAGCATGGAGAACCTTCTCAGACACGGCTGTTTCTGAGCTCCGGAGCTCTCTCCCGCAAAGTCCTCCGTTCAGTGGCCGGCCAATAAGACGGCGTACACGGGTCCCAGAGACTGACAGTTATGAAGTGTGTCCATTATAGCCCATAAACGACCATTACAGTTACTGATTAGCTTCTACGGCTGTGCCAGCTCCGGGGAATGCGACGCCTAATGATTGCATGGCAGCTTGCATACAAAACCGACACCGCGATTCATCTGCGCGGCCAACATCTCCAAGATTGATTGTTAATTCCCAAGAACAATCACCCTTCTGAATGCTTAAAATAATTCCACCCTCCTGTTTGAGATGTACTTGAAGCAGGCAAACAAATCAAGGCATTTCTTTCCCTCTGTGATCAATTATCATTTATCTTTAATGGGTTGATCTGACAGATACCAGCAAAGCTCTAATGAACATCCTAATTACCAGTGATCATTATTTTTGCTGGGTTGGTGTGGCTGGATGTCTGCGTCGACTTCATTCAAAAACAGTGCGATAATCATCCGCCGCCCAGGGGGACGTTACAATGGCCAATTGAAATGCGTATCCTTGAAAACTTCAAGGCCCTTGAAAACTATCCTGTCCTCTTCACTTAAAAAGAGAATATTTCCTCATGTTGCACCATCGGCACATTCAGCGTGATTTCAAAGGGTGAGACAGGGGCTCCGAGTGGCGCAGAGGACTGAGGCACAGACTGGCACCATGGCCGGAGGGCTTCAAGCTCAAATCCTGAGTCAGGCTGCTTCGTCTTCAGCAGCTGGAGCCGGAGAGAGCACAGCTCGCCATACTTTCCCTGGGTGGGTCGATGGCGCTCTCCGCCGAGTTGGTCCATAAAAAAACATCTATATCATAAACATTCAGATATATATCTCAAAAAGTATATACCAATATGGTTCTATCTGCAGCCTGAGCAGTGAAGAACTAAATTCTGATAAAATATAGAAATTTAGAGCTTCAAGGGGACGATACATGTTATTATGCGGGTGTTACATAACAGTGCACCTCAAAAAATCTGAATACAGTGAAAAAAAGGATTTTGATCGTTTAATTTAATCATTTATTTTATATTCAATACTTTTATTTCAAGCTTTTTTCTTTTAAAGTTGATACATTTGTTAGTAATATATTCAAATTTGAATTGAAATGTCACGTTCTGAGATTCTGGATTTCTGCTTTTCGTGTTCAATAAGCCAAACTGGTGAAACAGTAAAACAAAAAAGGCTGGAAATGTCACTTTATGTGTAATGAATATGAAATATGATAAATCACCGTTTTGTCATCAGTAATGTTCTGCAAAAGGCATGAAGTTATAGATGAAACATTATTTTGACGTTAGATTAGAGTATCTTTAAAGAAATATGGTGATTTTTTTGGGAAAATGAGGAAAGTAGCACCATGCAAATTTCACGTCCGTTTGGCTGAATACAAAGCAGAATTTCTGACTCGTAATTTGTTCAGAATCGTTCATTGTTCAGTAGCTACAGATAATGTACGTTTCATAATGTGCTACAAGACAATATTTAATCTTCATTATGTGATCAGTTATCAGAGAGTAATTCAGTAAATGTTTCAAACTGAATTAAATCCCAGTTTAAATGCCAAAGGAGCTTCCAGTGCATGTTTACTGCTCTGTCCATAGAGACAGAGAGAGGGGGCGGGGCTAATGACATCACTGACCCAAATATTGGGTTAAAGAGGACGATGAGAAGGGAGAAGCTGCTTTCTCTTTCATTATTCACACTGTAATTTTCTGAAGTAAAGTCCTGTGGAGGGATCATACTGATACATAAATATCAACAATAATAAACAATAATAATTTTTTTCTTAAATTATGATAAATATTGTTGGATTTCTGAGATATAGTGTTTTTAGTCGTTATAAGCCAATTAATCAAAAGTTTCACATTTTTTGGTGGATAAACGTGTCAAACTACAAAAACTGGGGAGAAAACTGGGTAAAATATAGGTGCTGGTAGCAAGTTCTGAGGTACCATATGCAGGTTCTCGCCTCATAAGATGGGTCACAGATGCAGACGCTTGCAGTTATGGGACAAGGCTGTGCTCCTGTCTGCTCTGGTGTAAACAGCAAGGTCACCACTTTCAATACGACTGTCCCACTCAGGTCAAGCGGCAGCAGGCGGGCAGGGCAGGGTATCTGCATCTCGCTCGGTGAATGTCACAAGAAGCACAGTCAGAACTTTTGACTGGAGCGCAAGACGAGGCTTGACTGGATGTGCACGGACTGTAAATCAGACCCTCCATCCTCTTTTATTCACCGACTTCACAGAAGGGCCTAAATGCGGCGTGAAGTCGAGCAACACAGCACACGGATGTATAACAACAAACCGTGTCAGTTCAAAGGAACATGAAAAGAGACTAAATCGGACTAAATAGCCCCAGGGTCCAAGTCATTAAAATCGGACTTGAGAGAGCACCCGGCGCTCGCGCTAAAAGGCCCTAATCTTGACATTGCACTTTAGGTATTCTCTAAGATTTACTTGCGAATTCCATTATTTATGAATTTTTTTTTATAACTGTTGCCGCTCATTGCATCACGCGCCGCTAATTTCCGAAAACAAAAACAAGGGAGGGTGCGGGGTTACCCGTCGATGTCATCAGACGGACACAGAGCCAGAGCCGTCAGCGAGAGAGAGAGCCGCGAGGCCAGATGTGAAGCTCTTGTTACTGAGATGTGTCATCAGAGTGTAATTCCATTGTTTCAGGCCTGCCTGCCTGCAGTGCCTCGACTCGGCTGTAGGGGCTGTGCCGGACCGCAGGGTGGGGGTGGGGGGGTGCAGACTGAACTCCAGTGCCACAGCACGAACAGGTGCACGGCCTGTTCATTAACTCGCCGTGAGCTCCCCGGGCATGCACGTGCGCTCAGGTGACGTGCAGCTGATGGTCAGAGCTGCTGGTATTACAAATACGATTCGATATTTTACAGGAGTCCAGATTCTCAATGCAGTTTAGTTAA
The DNA here is from genome assembly GCA_034509495.1 of Acestrorhynchus altus. Taxonomy (NCBI): domain Eukaryota; kingdom Metazoa; phylum Chordata; class Actinopteri; order Characiformes; family Acestrorhynchidae; genus Acestrorhynchus; species Acestrorhynchus altus. The sequence continues at coordinate 1,639,459 of CM067519.1, read as the reverse complement.
GCCACAAATCAATAGCCACATATGTCGGCGCTCCACGCCAGCGTTATCGTTCAAAAGCAGCTCGGTGTAATACAGAGCTGAGCTTCACGGCTGGCGCTGCCGAATCAGTGGCTGGAGCTGAACAACACCGCATCTGTTCTCATCCTGTCGGCGTGAAGGACAGCCTGACCACTGACCATGCTCTGGAACACAAACACACTCACTGAGAGTTCTCTGCGAAGAGCAGCACGCACACACACACACACACACACACACACACACACTCTCAGTTTGAAGAGTCCACCCAGAGTGTGGGTGTAACATTTTACACAGCACTACTACGGACAAAAGTAATCGGACACCTGCTCATTCACAGTTTCGAAGGTGTTAACCTTTAGGACCCTGGACCAATTTTGTGAGATGGTTCCACAGTTTGACGTACTTTTATTCATCAAAAACATGTGAAAAGTATTTATAGGAGACAGTCACACATGTAGCAGATGTTGGTATTTTTTTGCTATTTTGTTATTGTTGATTTGATGCTTATAAGGACTAAAAACATTTGACGTCTCGTAAGCCCTGTTTGAAATTGTTTGTGAGCTGGAAATGCAAGAATTATTATGCATTATTTATAATGACTAGACTGAAAAGGATGTTTATAATAAGTTATTTGGTATTAATTAATTATCAGTGGTCCAAATAAAAAAACCAACCCGAATGTCCTCTATTATTTGGTTATATATGTATCAGCATTATCCCTCCTCAAACAGTCCCACTCTTATTTCCCTTTATGGTTCAAGGAGTTAAAAGAGTTCTTTTTAAAAGTCCGTTCCTGCTTTTGTTGGCCAGGAAAGGCTTTCTACTAGATACTGGAGCATTGCTGTGAGGATTTGATTGCATATTTTATAAGTGAACTAGTGCTCTTCACTCGGGAAATATCCATATCTAGTGTGTAAAGGCTAGAATCGAGAGATACCTCAAGCATAGATGCTGCCAAAAACAAACAACAGTGGGTGACTTTGCGGTTCGGACCCACTGCTTTGGAGCCAGGACAGACGAGAGTCTGGAGGCTTGTCTTCCATGCATTTTGAGGGATGATTGGTCAAGGCAAGCTGGACTCGATGCTGAAAGGTCTCTTGGGACAGACTGAATAGGAACTTGAAGTCTTGAAATGACAAGAGACTGAACAAGCATCCACAACTACACCGAGGCTTCGTGCTTCTGCTGATGGAGTGACCAGTGAGCTCTCAAAGAAAATGGTAAATTCACGCTGAAGACCAGTCGTTTGAGGAACGTATACCAGTTCAGTCGTGCTGGGGTTGAGTTTAAGGTGATCAGCAATGCGTGCTGAGATGCAAGATGAAGCCTGGGGGTCAGAAGGATGAGCTGAGGGTTGGTTCTCCTACCTGAGCCCACATGACCACCACAGAGCAGGTATAACATGGGTCATATTGAGGCTGTTGACTAATTAAAACATGTTAATTATACGGGATTGTGATATGAATTGTGATATGAATTGTGATATGAATCATACAAACACCGGAACAACACAAAGAGCTCATCGATCGCAGTGTCCAAATAAAGTCTCACTAGTGCTCGTCTTGCTGACCGCTCAATGGCACGACATTCCGTTGTATGAAACAGCAAGTTGATGGTGCGTAACAGCAAATGAATGCAATCAGCGGCTGCTTTACTTTGTTATTGTATTGAATATCTATAGACGTTTCTCCGATACAATCTCACACTGCTCCACTTCTCTGGTCTGGTTGAGGCCTAAGCGAAGGCTGGCTCACGATGAAGAAGAGCTGCTGTTCCACACCACGTTGTTTTTAAAGCGATACATAACTGAGGAAGGCAAAAGTCAGTGGCTGAACGCTGTGGAGCTTGGAGCCCTGCCATTTTCTTCCACATACAATCATCATATGCAGGAGCTCTCTTGGTCCCGGGCTTTTCGGCTGTCTGTCAGTCATGGTTTGATAATAATGCGAGCGAGTTCAGTCGATGTCAGAAGTTTCGATTCTATTTTATACGCAACACTAATAGTCCTCCCACTTCAATTATGCCAGGCCTCACTCACCCTTTTATCTCCCCCCTCTTATTTCCCATGAATGGTAAGAGTGCAGTGCTACAGTGCCCCCTTCTGGTCAGCCTGGCACTGGTGTTCAGGCACTCCTTCAAGACTCTCGCAGATGCTATGGATTCGACACTGTTAAAAACAAAGGTGCTTTGAATGGTTTGAGAAACATTGTACTGTTTGTAATAGAGCTGTGGGTGAAGAAGGTCTTTGCCACTGTAAAGGTTCTTCATTCAGACACTCCTTAAAAGAACTAAGAGAGCTTTCTCTACGGCATTGCTGAAAGAACCCTTTAGAGCTTTGTGTTTCTAAGGGCTTATATGCAGCTCATATGTGGGATTGTAGGTTGTTCTTGGTTCAAATGCATACTGGTAGCATAGTAGCCCATCACCAGCTCCACTGAAACCAGCTCTGGACTCTCTCTTAGTACATGTGAACTCTTAGAACATGAGATCCACACTTTGCAGGCAGTTCAATGTTGTTTTCAAGGCTTAAAATCTCAGAACTTACTGAATTAAATCCCAGTTTAAATGCTACTTGAGATTCCAGTGCATGTTTACTGATCAACCTGCATACAGAATCTGACTGATCAGAGGGAGGGGGCGGGGCTGATGCTCAACCTGCATACAGACTCTGACTGATCAGAGAGAGGGGGCGGAGCTGATGCTCAACCTGCATACAGACTCTGATTGATCAGAGAGAGGGGGCGGGGCTAATGACATCACTGATCCAGATATTGGGTTACAGAGGAAAATGTGGAGGGGCATAAATAATATAAACAATGAAGGGTTTTTAGGTTGTTTTTTTAATTTATTTGGACCTCTGTAATGTATTTGAAGAACATATGTGTTTCAATCTAATCATTACAAGTGATTTATTATACTTCATGCATTTTCAACTCAAAAACACTCTGGATGATCCATTTCCAAGAGGACTTCTAAGAAAGAAATTGTCAGCACATTTTTTGTAAGTACATTATTTATCGAAATATGGTCAAATTCATACAAATATCCAAATTCTCTTACATCTCAAATTAAGACAAGGAGTAGCCTAGGATCTCCTGAAAATAATATCTGGTATGTGTGGCTGCTATAAATACGTTTCTCATTTTTTTTGGTGGACAGAAATGTGTTAAACACCAAAACCTGCAAAATTCACCTAGATTTCTAAAGGTTAATTGGCTCCATGACTTCTAGTTCACTTTCTATTTCTTCCTTTACATCCCTTCTGCATTCATCAATCACACCACATATTCACCACATTTATCACCTCTCCCTTTTTAGCAGCAATATAGGACCTGAGTGATGGGGCATGTGTGATGATTTAATTACCCCCTGATGGTTTATGTGCTGGGACTGGTTCTGTAGTTAACCACCCAGTAAACGGTTTGTACTGTAATCGTGAGTTGGCTGTAAAAAGCTTTTTTGCTTCAGTAAATGATCACAGACAGACAGACAAAAAGACAGACAGACATCAGCCTGCTTTCCATTCTGTATATATATATATATAATGTATAGAGCAGCACTGCAGTCACACTGACATGGAGGTGTGTTGCACAGTAGTGCTGCCTGAGTGTTTAAACACTGTGTCCACTCACTGTCCAGACTATCAGACACTCCTACCGAGTGTCTCCACCTTGTAGATGTAGATGCTCATCTGTTTCTGCACAGTTCGTGTCGGTCATCCTCTAGTCCTTCATCAGTGCTCACAGGACGCTGCCCACAGGACGCTGTCGGCTGGACATTTGTGGTTGGTGGACTGTTCTCAGTCCAGCACAACACACCCCCACCATGTCAGTGTGACCGCAGTGCTGGGAATGACCCACCACCCACGTAATAGCCGCTCTGTGGTGTTATTTCATGTTATTTCATTGTTTTCTTTTCTGAAATCAAGGGTATTAAAGAGTTTGTCCTGCTTTTGTTGGAGTAACTGTCTCTAATGTCCAGGAAAGGTTTCCACTACGTTTTGGAACACGTGGTTCCTACAGAAGTGCTCAGAGTGTGTGTGTCCAAACTTTTGCCTGCTACTGTATACGTAATGAATTCAGACAAAGATATCAGTTGTGTAGCTCCAGCTGCAGAGTGTCTGGTTGAACTTTTTCCTGAGCACTCCCACCGTGTGATGGGAGAATTTCATGCATGCACACCCTCTTATTACTTTTCACTGCTTTGCATTGACTATTAAAGTGCTTTCGCGCTCAGAGCGCGACGCCATGCATGAGAATATGCACATTACATTTGAAAAATGTCAGAAAGCATGGGAAATCATAAGAGAGGACCAGCCCTCATAATAACCTGCTGTGTAACTTGTACTGTATACGTCCTCCTTAAATATTCCAGTGTAATGTAGTCGGAGTGTGAAAGCACAGATTTCTGCGAGATAAAGGATGAGAAAAAGCACTTCAGTGCTCTGGCTCTATTCCATGGACAGTAAACAGAAAACAGCAGAACGAAGGAGAAGCAGATCTGAAAAGAACAAATATGAAAGCAATTATCAAGGCGATCGATAAAAAGGAAGGAAAAAATCAGGAAGCGAGTTGCTTTTCTTTTGGACAATATTGGCTCTGAAAGAAATAAAGAGAAAATAGAAACTCAGACGACAGAAAAACGCCTCCAAACTGGACACAAAAGCTGTTTTGGGCGATTTTCTTACAGTTTACAGTAAAGGATTTACAGAACTGACAAACCAACCGTGCAACCCCAACACAAACGCACAGTGGGGCACTCAAAAGTTTGCGAACCCTTCAGAATTAGGCAGAGACATCCGTTTGGCATTGTATCAAACCTGTAGACCGAAGCGTGTTTGGCCCCCCAGCAGTGATGCAACGCTGGCGTTTTGAAAGGGTGGTGGCTGTTGGCGAAAGCATGTCTTCACCATCCTTGTGTCAGCATCATATGTGGTGGGAGAGGGTCCTAATGTGGGTTGGGTATTTGGCATTGGGGTGGAAAATTGGCATTAATTAATGAAGAACAACTGCCACAAAAAAAGAAGAAGAAAGAGATACAAGTTTTTTGCACAACAGCAATGATATATGAAGTGTTTCAAAGTCCTAAAAGTAGATAAGAACCAAATAAAAATGAGACAAAATATAAAATTTTTGTGGGATAATATGCAATATTACATATCTGTGAGGGAAAAACCATTGTTTGTTTGAACGACTTGTGTGCTTTGAGTCGTTGTCTTGCTGCATGATCCACGGTCTGTTGAGACTCAGCTCGCAGACCTGATATATTTCTTTAGAATTTGCTGGTATAATTCAAATTCCATTGTTCCATTCCAGGATAGCAAACTATCCTGGCTCAGATGCAGCAAGAAAAACTGAATTCCAGCACAAAAACCTTATGCCATTTGTGCAACATGGTGATGGTAGTGTCATGGAGTGTGTGTGTGTGTGTCTGTCAACAACCTGAGTTGAGGTAACTAAAGTAAAAAGGTCCACCACAGGATGGGTCTTCAGTGGAGGCTTCCAGAGAGCTCCATAAGCCATGTAGGTCACAGTGGATTCCACGATACATCAAACACGATGTGCCAAAAAGAGGGAGAGTCTCTTTTAAATTCTGAAAAGAACGAATGCCAACTTGATCTTATATATGTATCATCATCATCATAAATATTACATCTGGGCCGCAGAAGGAATGTGAACGCTGTAGACGAGAGCAGTGTCTTATGAAAGCTGGGAGGCTGAGCGCGAGAGCAGGAAAGCAACAACAAAAAACAAAACACTCGGTTGCAGGAGGTCAGCGCCACAGTCAACAGACGCCCACAGCGAGTGTGTGCGAGTGTGTGTGTGTGCGCGCGCGACAGAGAGAGCGCGAGTGTGACTTTGACCATGTGTGGCTGCTTGTGTGTCTGTGATGGCACTAATTCACTCCCTTCAGCTCCTGCTGCTGATAACAGACAGCAGAAAGTCGCTCGCGTCCAGGCCTGACGTCGCGCTCGTGCACCGAATAATCGATGATTTGTGTCCCACTTTCCTTGTGCTGCAAAAGAGACGTCCAGAAAGGCAACGTGTAGGCACAGCCCTCTCGCTCACAGTCCCCCGATGCCACAACGCTGGCACAAGAGCACTAACAAAACATGGCACACCAGCAGAGCGATAACACAATGTGACATTCTAACAGAGCTAACAAAGCATGGCACCATGGCAGGGCATATGGAAGAAACTCAGCACGACACGGGAACATGGCTTCAACGTAGAAAATGAAGGCCTAGCTGGCAGAACATTGCTCTGCATTCAGCTCTTATTTATTAGCAGCTTTTTGTGAGGCAGAGTTGGAGAGAGAGCACGTGCAACAGAGCAGACAAGTCCATATTTGAATGAGTGGACTGCAGTGGCACTGTTGGCATGCAGGACCCTCAGGACCACCACAGAGCAGGTATTATGCGGGTGGTGGGTCATTCTCATGGTGGTGGTGTGTCAGTGTGTGTTGCGCTGGTACACGTGAATCAGACGCAGCAGTGCTGCTGGAGTGTTTAATCCCCTCAGCGTCACTGCTGGTCCGAGAACAGTCCACCAACCAGAAATGTCCAGCCGACAGCGTCCTGCGGGCAGCATCCTGTGAGCACTGACGAAGGACTAGAGGACGACCAACACAAACTGTGCAGAAACAGATGAGCTTCTGTCTCTGACTTTACATCTACAAGGTGGAGACACTCGGTAGGAGTGTCTGATAGAGTGGACAGTGAGTGGACACAGGGTTTAAACACTCCAGCAGCACTGCTGCGTCTGATCCACTCTGATTATACTATATTTATATACTATCTATAAAATTAGAACTCTATTAACAATAAACTATCATTTTTTAGGGGCCAAAACATGTTTTGTGAACATGCCACGACACCAACTTGCTGTGATGAACAAGTGACTAGAATAAATAGAAAATTGACCAATCAGAATGGTTCTCTCAGTGGTATTTAGGTAGAACACTGGTTAGGACTTTCCCAGCAGAGCTGAAGACCTTAGACTTTAGATTAACCTTCACCACGATTAGGAACTGTCAGAGGAACCAGTGATGTTAGGATTTCCAGTGAGTACGACCATGTTTCTTGAAGAAAAGTTACTCTAGGCCTTCTTGATGTTCTAGATATAGTGTATGGCAGGACACCCTATAATCAATGCATTCGTGGCTGTGATTCTGAGATCTACATAATAAGCTGTTAATTTGCCTCTCCAGTGCTCCCTTGCAGGTGTGATTGAGTGTGATAACTACATGCACTGCCAGTCTGCATAAGTGAGAAAGGTATAAGCCAGCAATTTTGGCTGCTATTGTGTACATTACCATTCATGTGCAGCCTGCAAGATGATTTAATTACCCCTCAATGGTTTAGGTGCTGGGACTAGATCCGTACTTAACCACCCAGAATAGAGCTCGTTCTGTGATTGTGAATTGGAATTAAAGCACGTTTTTGCATTTCGTTAAAATGCCTCCCAGTCAGGAAACATCCCAGTCAGTGATGGATTTTTGAAATCCGAAGGATTCCCTGAACTACTGGTGGAAATGTCTTTTTCTCTCAGAACCCGAGTTTTGCATTTTGAGGGCAGCTTAATGCCATTTTCTAGGTTAACGCCAATCAACCCTTTATTTCAGCTCTGAAAAGTTCAAATTCACTGAATTAAATCCCAGATTAAATGCACAAGCAGACATCCAGTGCATGTTTACTGCTCTGTCCAAGTGTACCTGCTCAACCTGCACACAGACTCTGACTGATCAGAGAGAGGGGGCGGGGCTGATGCTCAACCTGCACACAGACTCTGACTGATCAGAGAGAGGGGGCGGGACTAATAACATCACTGACCCAGATATTGGGTTACAGAGAAAAGGAGGAGGGAGGGGTTGTTTGCTTTCCTTCTTAGCTCAAAATTAGTGTTCAAATTTCAGAATAAAAGTCCTAAGAAGGGATAATACTGATACATACATAAATAACAAAAACAATAATGGATATTCAGATTGGGTTTTTTTATTTATTTATTTATTTTATTTGGACCACTGTATGAGGTAGACTTCCTACAGGATTTCTGAGAATTAAAGTGTTATTTTTTCCTTTTAAGCAAATTTATGATCAGAACGTGGTCAAATTCATACATGTATCTACATTAATATTTTTATCTCAAATGAAGACAAATTAGAGTCGCCTAGCATGGCCTGAAAATAGTATTTATATGTGGTTTGTGTGACTATAAATACTTTTTTGAATGTTCTGGTGAATAAAAGCACGTCAACAACGAAGAGGGGGTTGGATGGAGGTACGGATGGACGTTATGGATGGATGGATGGATGAACGGATAATTAAACTAGGTATGAATCTAAACCAGTCAGCAGAATAATTGATGTGTTTGACTGAGTGCACCTCTGAAGTCTGGAAGCGCTCTTGATGATTTTAATCATGCAGAATCGCTGCACTCAGACATAACCCACACAATCTGTGTATTTCATTTTGGGATGATGGAACTGATGGAACTGATGGAATTTAGGGGGGGGGGGGGGTCTGTAGGCAGGCACTGCATATTCTATACGGGACGCCGGGGTCCACTTTTTATAATGAGTAATATTGAGGTCAACTTTGAAACTTTCTCAATTATTGCAGAGAATAGAAGATGCAAACAGCCATGAAGTTCACTGATTCATTCTGTCTCTCGGTCGCTCGCTCTCTCTCTCTCTCTCTCTCTCTCTCTCTCTCTCAGAAGAAGAAGGTGAACCGCACAAGCTTGGTGAGCTCCTTTGTGTTTTAAATTGGCGGTTTAATATTAAACTATTAATTTGCCATAATAATGTACTCCTCAGAAAAGACAGGCTCATCAAGAAATGTGGTGGTTATGATGAATTACTAATGCATTAATAATATCAAAGCATGAATAATTGATGCACATCTGACCTGCTATGAAAGAGCTGCAGTAGCGCCAGTGGAGAAGAGTGTGATTAGTACAGAACCCTCTGGCCCTCTGTGTGTGTGTGTGTGTGTGTGTGGGTGTATGTGTGTGTGTGTGTGGTGATATGATGACATGGTGTGAGCAGGTGTGCCTATTACTGCATTATATGAACTTGGATGTATCTGTGTGTGTGTGTGTGTGTGTGTGTGTGTGTGTGTGTGTGTGTGTGTGTGTGTGTGTGTGTGAGAGAGAGAGAGAGAGAGAGAGAGAGCGAGTGCATGCTGTGTGCAGGTGAAAATTAAGGTACAACCCAATGAGCCAAAACATTATATCCACTCAGAGATAAAGCGAATAACATTGGTTATTGTGTAACAGCAGGTCTGGTCTACACTACATGGACAAACCATAACATTATGACCACCATCTCTTTATCCTCCTTTCACCCTGATTTTCAATGGTCAGGATGCCCAGGACCACCGCAGACCAGGTGTAATGTGGGTGGGCGGTGGGTCAATACTGTTATCATGCCTTAAACCTACTACATGACATTTTGCTCATCCAGCAGCAAAACTACTAGCTTACGGTTTTCTTTACTGTCCCAAAGAGTGACGGACAGTAAAAGGAGAGGTCTGTGCTTCAGGCCGGTCAGTGAACACACATGCCCGGAGAGGTGGGCAGCCCAACCGGAGTTAAGTGTCTTCCTCAAGGGCACTCCAGTCATGTCCTGTCAGTTCAGGGATTCAAACTGACAACCTTCCCATCACAAGACTGGTTCCCTAACCAGCACACAAATGGGAGTGAGTGTTTTCACCCAAAAAGGGGCGGGGCCAAGGCAAGGTACCTGTCAAGGTACCCGGATGTGGATGTGTCACACCGGCGGAGTGACTATGTGAACAGGAGTCTGACTCCAGTTACCACAGAGTCGCCCAGCCGCTGTATAGAGTGAACAGTGTGCATAACTGTGTGGAGGTGTATGCAGAGGTGTGTGTTTGGATTTGAAGCTCTACTCTCAGACAGAGCCCAGTGTGTGTGTGTGTGTGTGTGTGTGTGTGTGTGCGTGTGTGCGTGTGTGCGCATCTGTCTGTCTGAGTCTATCAAGGACACACTGAGGCCGAATCCATTGATTCTGCTTTTTTTTCCGCCGTCTGTGTGCGTAGAAGCATGTCTAGAAGTCTGAGACAGACGGAGGAATTTCAGAATGGAATTGAGCAGTGTGTGTGTGTGTGTGTGTGTGTGTGTGTGTGTGTTACTGACTTTCACACTATCATATGTGTGACTGCACCCAATCTTCATAAGTGCCAAATACAAGTGATCCTGTACACACTCGTACACTTGCCCCCCGAAAGCCTGGCCTGTGTGCCCCCTTTGGGTCATCGGCTGAGAGCAGCCTATTATCTGCACACTCCAAGCATACCTATGGAAACTGCCGGAGCGGCGCAATGCAGCTCACTCTGTGTCAACTACAGTTATTTCAGGCTTTTGTTTACATGCGCATGATTGAGCGTGTGTGTGTGTGTGTGTGTGTGTGTGTGTGAGTGTGTGTGTGAGTGTGTGTGATATGTAAAACTGCATACATTGCTCTGATAGTAATTAATCTCCATCAATTTCAAAATATGAATTCCTTACTACACCTTATAACAGTCAGCCAAAACATTAAAACCACCCGGTCAATGTGCTCAAGCACAAAGTCACTTCTCAGAATGGTTCTGGAGGCAGCGCTGCCTCTGAGGCTGCACAAACACAACTGGTTCAAAGAATAAACCAATGGGTGGAGCTTAAGAAATGCAAATCTGCTCCTCAGAGTTTTGTATGTGGATGAGTGGACAGTGTTTAAACACTCCAGCAGCACTGCTGTATGATCCTCTCGTACCGGCAACACACACTAACACACCACCACCGTGTCAGTGTGACTGCAGTGCTGAGAATGACCCACCACCCACATAATAGCTGCTCTGTGGTGGTCCTGTGGGGTCTGCAGAGAAACAGATGAACAAATGACTTTTCTGGGCTGCTTCCAGTGCTTCCAGTTTTCTTCCTTAAACGAGTGCTGAGTGCTACAGGCAGCTGAATCTTTGAACGGCGGAACAGCTATCTGGAACCTTGCCTGTCTTCACAGGTTATTAGAGCTTATATGCAGTGTGTTAAGCACTAATGACCCACGTCTCAACCACGAGTGATACTAAACCCTCCAATAACCCTTCAATCCATGACTGGTGTGCAGGGGGGATAGAAAACATGTTCTAAACAGGGCCTAAAGTCTTTGATCACACACAGTTAAATGAGAACAGATCACCGTAAACGCTCTTAAAAGGTTTTTCTTGGAGGAACGAAGACACCGGCATGTCTCACCAAGCTAGCAGATGTTTTGGATGGCACCAGTCATGTAAGGAGGAGATACTTTCCAACAGAACCATTTGTGTCTGAGCAATTATTCGTCAGCATATGCGTCGCGCACAGGCTGGACACTCTGGGCCAGATGTTCCTTGTGGAATATATACCGTATAAGAGCAGAGCAGCATCTGGAGAAACGGCAATGCCAGCAGTTCTCTTGATGGGGCGCCGTAACAGCTTGTTCATGGAAAAAAGGGGCTTAGTGTCAAACCACCCTCATCCAGCCGCGGGTGAATGGACGTATTCACAGGTCGGCCCTATACGGATGATATGGAGTGTCTTTCATCACTGGCCTCTTCACTGGTTGGTGGCAAAAGAGTGTGTGAAGTGCTTTCACTTCGGCAGCGCTCGACTCAACCCTCCGACTAGGTACTCCACTCCGTGCGAGATGCATTATGGGCTGTTTCATGTAAGCAGAGCTCCAGCAGCTTCAGCCCGAGTCCTTCTGGAGAGCACTTCACGGTGCAGCATTAGCACTGAAGTGACAGCACCTGACGCTGGACCTTTTTCTGAGCATCGGATCAGCAGATCATCGCGAGCTACAAACCTGTGGTTTATCTTGTACGGTGCTCATTTCCTTCTGAGGAACCGCCAGCTCTTCGAACGAGATCCACACTGCAGGCAGTGACATGCGTGTTTTCTAGGCTTCTTATCTCAGGATCAGAGTTACCGACAGACATGATACACATATCAAAACAGACTACAGGACGTAACCCCTATAACCCTGATCATCACTGTGTGATGAATTATCAGCAAGTAATTCAGTTCAGAAAACAGCTAAAATCCTACTGGTTTACAACTGAATTAAATCCCAGTTTAAATCGTGGTTTTTCATTTATTTGGACGAATTATTTTGAATAAATTCAAAATTAAATAATATCCATGTGAATCTGATTATTACCCATCACTCCAATTGTTGAATTCTCAGCTTAAACACACTCGGACGATGAATTCCCAACAGGATTGTGAGATTTGGAGTGTTTTTGGTCCTTATGAGCAAAACACATAAACACATTAACACATAAACACATTAACACATAAATTTTAGGCAAAAGTACATTTTTGACCAAAACATGAAGTTCATATAAATATCTAAATTCTGTTCATATTTACATCTGAAATGAAGAAAAATGTAAACATCCTATGATCTTCTGATTCTGTGCGACAATGTTCTGGTGACGAAAAGTTCGTCGAACTACGACACATCCCATAAAACTGGAATTTTAAAGGTTTAAAAAAAGAAACACCACTACAGCAAAAACAACACCTCCAGCGCTTTGTCCGCACACTTTGCTGTCCCCTGTGCACCGCCCTGCCTCTCCTTTTCCTCTTCATCCGAACACGCTGCACAGTGACATTTAGCTTCTAATGGAGATTTATGAAGTTATCCAAACGCTTCTAGTGTTTAAAAGTTTGGATCCTGCAAACGAGATACTTACTGTAGCTCTCCATAATGGGCTGTGAAGGCTGGAGCTGGTACTGGGAGGCTGAACTCTAATCGCCTTTATGTGTCATCAGCGTCCATAGACAGCTCCCATCTGTCATAGCAAAATACATCAGAGAGAGGGAGAGAGAGAGAGAGAGAGAGACAGAGCGAGAGAGAAGTCTATGATACTCTCACTACACCCAGTCTTGACGTTCCGGCATTGACTGCTCTGGATTTCAAGCATATCAACAAAAACACAGCGTCGTTATCATCGCTCGGCCCATTTTACACCAGTGATCGTGTTTTCTCAGGCGCTGGGATACATTATACATGTCAGCCAATCGACATAATAGCACAAAATGGGCTGTATTTTGTGTCTGAACCAGGGCTATTTACTGATGATATCTGTAGGCCCACTGGATTCATTTGTCTTAGTGTTTGATTGCCGTTCTTCTCAATGCCCAGTGGTCTTCATGCACTGCTTACCCAGGCTGTCAGACGAAAACCTACAATTTCTGAAGCAATAACGCAATAGGAGAACAAATTGTCTCTTCTTGGTTCAGATTTAAGCTCAAGTCATTCCGAGAGGTTTGGGCTGAAATGCTCTATAAGCTCCATAAGTGGTGATCAATCGAACCAGAGGGTTGAAACCCAGGGTTGCAGGGTGCAATTTCAATTCATTACACTTTCTTTAGAAGTCAGTGAATGTTTCCTCGTGGCTCTCCAGTCTGCTTGCACGCTGAGAAAAGGTCTTCGTACTCGGCCCGAGCCAGGCAACAGAACCGCAGCAACGGGAGGCATTTGTGCTCATGCTCAGGGTGGTGGAACAGGAGAGGCCTGGGTTGAACGGCAGGCATTGCCTGAAACGCGGTTTTACTATTGTTTTGAGGAGACTACCTTTGCTGATGTTCCTGCTGCCACCCAGGTCTTGAGGTATCTAGACCCTCACAGGTCTTGCCATACAAGTAGGCAGGGGTGGAGCTCAACATCTGGGCAACTGGGCAGGACCAAACTGGAGGCAGGGGGGTGAAAGAAGGCATAAAAACAACAAGACATCAGAATCTGAAAGCAGCAAAGAGAGGATGCAAACAGGCCTGAGCGTAGACAAAGTTCTCCCGTGGGAACAGTTCTGCTGAAAGCACAGGTAGTCAATGGCCAAACTGACCTTTATGGTGAAATGCACTTAATTGGAGAGTCTTAAAAATAAGCTCTGTTTCCTCAGCTCTGACACCCTGCTCATACCGAGAGCTCTAATCCAAACCGTTACACCATGTTCAAACATTTCCTCCCTAATTTAGTTATTTCCAGTTTTCACCTGCGAGCTTTTAACCTTAAATTCTAGGCCTGTTTAGTGTTTTCATAGTTTGACGTATTTTTATAAGTATTTATCAGAGAATCACACATACAGATATTTCTATTTTGATGTTCTCGTTTTCCTTTATAACCCAATATCTGGGTCACTAATGTCATTAGCCCCGCCCCCTCTCTCTGTATGCAAATTGAGCATGTACATGTGGACCGAGCAGTAAACATGCACTGGAAACTCCTTTGGCGTTTAAACTGGTTTGGTCTCTCTGGTGGAAGATGCCGCACTTTGACATCAGCTGTGGTGAGAGATACCTGTAGGTCTGTGAGGAACATTTTAGGATTGTTGGATCCTCTTTACTCATCTAGTGGTTCTGCTCTTGGGCTGAACTTGTAGGACAGTCTGATCTGCTCCTGTGGGCAGCTGTTCTCCACTTGTAAATGGTGTTCTGGACAGTGGAACGGCTGATTTCTAATTGTTCTGGGATCATTTTAAAATCCCTTCCCAGACTCCTCTGCATCTTCAACCTGCTTTTTGTTTTCACGGCACTATAAACATCCGAGTTGTTTGGTTCTCCTGTTTACTTTATTAACAGTCAAGTTCCAGAAGAATAGCTCTGGATCAGGGACACCAAGTCCAAAATCACCAGGCTGTGACTGGACGCCAGTATGAAGTGGGTGGAGGAAGTGGCCCACATCCAGCAGGCCACCCTGAGTAAGCTGAGGATGAGACTGGGCAGGATGCAGGCCCATATGGATACTGGGATCAGCGAGATGAAGCATTAATGGGTCATGGATATGCAGTGGGAGTTGGTGATCAGAAGTTTTGGTGAAGCCCAAGTTCTCTCACATATCTCATTAGTGGTGGAACTTTTTAATTGAGGAGATTAGCTGAAGCTAAAATTAGTGCTTTCAAAAAATGTAACCCACACTCTTCCCAGTATAACCCAAATCCTCCGAGTACAACCAAAACCCTTAAAATATAACCCAAATCCCTTATAGTATAATCCAAACACCTCCCATTATAACCCACACTCTTCCCAGTACAACCCAAATCCCTTATAGTATAATCCAAACACCTCCCATTATAACCCACACTCTTCCCAGTACAACCCAAACCCCTTATAGTATAACTCAAACTCCTCCCATTATAACCCACACTCTTCCCAGTATAACCCAAACCCCTTATAGTATAACCCAAACTCTTCCCAGTACAACCCAAACTCCTCCCAGTATAACCCAAATCCCTTATAGTATAACCCAAACTCTTCCCAGTACAACCCAAATCTCTTATAGTATAACCCAAACTCCTCCCAGTACAACCCAAACTCCTCCCAGTATAACCCAAACCCCTTATAGTATAACTCAAACTCCTCCCAGTATAACCCAAACCCCTTATAGTATAACCCAGTCTCTTCTCAATATAACACATTGTTATTTTCAGGAGATCCTGGACCTTAAACATTAAATATTTGTAAGAATTTGACCCTGTTTTGATGAAGAATTTAGAAATACCAAAGTCAAACGTTGTCTTGTTTAGTGCAAACCAAACATTTGAGCACAAGAATCCCATAACAGTGAAACATGGTGGTGCAAGTGTGACGGTTTGGAGCTGCTGTGCTGCAGCAGGGTGTGGAGATCTCTCCATCATAGAAACCACTATGAGATCTTTATTGTATCAGAGGGGGTTTGAGGAGAACATAAGAGCGTCTGTACAAAGACTAAAGCTGAAACATCACAGAGCTGAAAGAATTCCGCACGGAGGAGTGGGAACGTCGTTCTTCCAGTCGATGTCAGAGACGGTTCTAGAAACATCTAACTGACATATTTCAGCCAGAGGAGGAGATACTGGCCACTAAACCAGTTAGGTGTACATTTTAATGCTCAGTTGAATGTGTTTAGTTTCATCACCTCCGTCTCTCAGTACAGTTATAATGAAGAGCGAATGTCCAGATGATTAAATATGTTAAAGATGAAGGTGTTCATGGGGTGTCCTAACTTTTTCACACGTCTGTATGTTAAATCTCGTGACTGCTAGTACCTGGTGTCCATGTGTTTCCGATCAGATCGGTTGTCTCTATCTGTCTATGTGCATTTTCTTTTCTATTATGATTTCAGTCTCCTGTCGTCATGTCTTTCGTCCACACGGTGATGTAATGGAACAAGTCACACCGTTACTTCCTTTCCATTCATGCCAATGTCATTACAGCCTCGAAGGCCAGGCTGAAAGCTGCCGAGATCGCAATCAATGAAACAAAAAGGGGTGAATGCGAGGAAAAGGAAAGCTATGCTAGAAAGCCGTGTTTGAGTAGGAGAAGCTCATTGACCAACAGTCCATTCTTTCCTGAAACTCGGGTGATTGAGCTCTGCGGCCCAGAAGCTCGTCTGAAAGCGGCGCGCAGGAGCTGAAAGGACAGAATGAAGGTTTTTCTTTTTCCTGAGCTTGAAGAGAAAATGTTTTCACCTTGTTTTAAATCAATCATAGCTTTGGCTCTTTAACCATCTCTTTTGAAGCTCGAGACGTGGACCCAGAGGTCCTCCGTGATGAGGCCAATTTCAAAAGTGACCCAGATGGAGGACGGGCATCAAGCTGCAGCAGGTAGAAAAAACCCTTATGGGCTTTGCGATGCTGCTCCTAGTGCTGCTGTTACTACAATGACTACTGTTACTAATAGTTTTACCAGTACTGTTACCTATGTTACTAATACTGCTGCAACCCCGACTACCACCACTACTACAACTACCATTTATACTGCTGCTACTACAGCTACTACCCTTAATAGAATTACAACAACTACGGCTGCAATACTACAAATGTTACAACAAGTCTACAATCTATTGCTGTTACTACTGTTGCTGTTGATATACTACAACTACTACTACTTTTACGACTACTGTTGGTGTTACTACTATAACAACAACAACTACTACTCCTGCTGCTACTGCTGTTACTATTACTACAACTACTGCACCCTTTACTACTGCTGCTGCTGGTGTTACTATAACAATTAGTACTGTTGGTGTTATTATAATAACAACTACTACTACTGTTACTACTACTGCTGGTACTATGTCTACCACTACTTTTACTACTGCTGCTGGTGTTACTATAACAATTACTACTGCTATAACTACTACTACTACTGTTGGTGTTACTACTATAACAACAACAACTACTACTACTACTCCTGCTGCTACTGCTGTTACTATTACTACAACTACTGCTATTACTACTGTAACAACTACTACTACTTCTACAACTACTACTGTTGGTGTTATTATCAAAACAACAACTACTACTACTGTCACTACTACTGCTGCTGCTGTTACTATTTCTACTGCTACTTTTACTACTGATGCTGCTCTTACTACTGTAACAACAACAACAACTACTACTACTACTTCTACAACTACAACTACAGCTGCTGGAGTTACTACTAGTAGTACTACTGTTGTCCTTAATACTACCATCAGTTCTTGTTATTACTACTATTACTGCTACTGCTGCAGTTACTACTATTACTGCTGCCGTTATTGGTGATCTTGCTGTTACTACTACTGCCATTAATTCTGATGTTACTACCATCACTGCTGCTGCTGCTGCTACAGTTTTAAAGGAATGAAGTAATGTTTTATAAAATAGAATCAGTATTCCACTATTGATAGAAAGAAACCTGTTCAAAGTATCGTTTCGATTTTGTAAAGGTTCTTTATGGATCTATATAAACATGTTTTTCCATCACCTCGTTTTAAATCAATCATAGCTTTGGCTCTTTCTCCATCTCTATTGAAACTCGAGGCGTGGATCCCCTATGCAGACCCTCTCAATATAGACTTCAACCAAACTTCAAACTGTGAAGACCCCAGCAGAGGTCCTTAAACTGGTCCATATTTCCATTCTCTCTCCATGGGTTGTGTTGGGTTGGAAGAAAAACGTGGCCAGTTTGAGAACAGGCTCAATTCCATAGTGACCCAGACGGAGGAACGGGTCGGGAAGCTGCAGGAGCCGAAAATGAGACTCCTGACACCAGGCTTGTTACGTAAATACTAACGATTATGATACAGTATCTTACTGGATTTGTCTATTTTTGGAGCAAACTTGGGCTGGTGGTCTGGAGAAAGAATACATAATGCACCTACGACCCCCCCAACACATCGGTAAGAGACACAATCACACACTCATATTGTGCTCTTGACATTTGCAGCAGGCCTTCATCTGCGCAGATTCAGGCAACAGCTAAACTGACCACATAACACTTTTAGAAACATCATAAATAAATAACACGGGAAACAAATGAATAAATCATGGATCCAAAACCTGGATTACCTGCTGATGCTTTGGCATCTCAAAGACTCCATTGAGAAAGGTCCTGGCGAGTGCTGCAGCGCCTGAACCGTGCCTGTATGTCGAAGCTCTCCTAGCTTTCCTTGTCTGTATCTGTTTTCCTGTTGTCTGCTGGGGTTTGTTATTTACTCTTGACCCTCAAGCTGACCCAAGTACCCTTATACTGACTATGGACCCATACCAATACCGATACCAGTTCACTCCAGTCTGATCCGATCCGATCTAATCTTATCCAAGTACCTGAATATTCAGTACCAGCCAATATGAATCTAATTCAATCCAACCTGATCTGATCCAATCTGATCCAAGTACCTTATTAATGACCATCAACAGATACCAATCCAATTCAATCTACTGTGATCCGATCCAATCTGATCCATGTACTGTAATTATTGTTCAAGTATCTTATTATTGACTATCAGCCAATACCAAACTAATCCAATCCGATCCAGCTCGAATCAAGTACCTTATTATTGACAATCGTAAAATACCAGTTCAATCTAATCTGATCTGATCTGATCTGAACCAATCCGATTTCAGTACCTTATACTGATAATTCATCTCACAATTTGGAGACCACATTACTTAGACATGTCCTTTTGTTTGCTATGACATATGGATCATGTCTGTAGGTTACTTTGATCCTGAGTCATGCAGAACAGGCTCTCAGGTTCTAAGAGTTCTGAGGTTCCAGTTTATCTGAAAGTTCAGAATTTCGGGTTTTCAATATGAAAGCAGCTTCAGTCGCTCTGATTTCTTTTGTTTCTTCTCGTGTTTATTTTCTATGCTTTGTACTTTTCATTAAAGCACTGCTGAGCTTTTCCGTCGACCTCCTCTCTGCTCCCTAAACGTGGCAGGACCATCACTAAGTTAGAAAGCCTGGAATCGAGCCAGGCAGACAGTCCGCACACGCTTAGGGTTTGGTATTATTATTGTGTTATTAGTGTGAGCAGCACAGCAAAGGAAAGGCAAAACAATGATAAACAAAGGAGCAACAACAGCAAGGAACAGAGACGGGCAGGAAAAAGAACAAAGCCCAGAAAGGAGATAAAAAAAAGGACAAAATTACATTATATGACATAATTAATACGACACATAAACCCGCAGTACAATGTGTATTAAATATGAATGTGGTTTCCAGTATGAAAGGGTTTAACCTGTTGGTTTGAAGCTGATAAAACAAAGAGTTTTATATAGTAGATCAGGTTGTAATGAGTTCCAGATGGACGATCCTGGATGAGAGTGAAGCTATGCTGTAAAGAAAGCTGTGTGGAGGTAATTATAATGTCTCGTAGAGTAATGATGAACTCGAAAGTTGCATTCAAAGCTGTTTTCAAAGCAGTCAGGCAGGAGGTTGTGCATAAAAGATTCAAAAGTGATTCATTTCTTTCTACAGATGTTCCAATCAAGGCTTTTTGCCCCTCAGTCCTATTCTGCTATCGTAATACTGACTATTGACCCATTCCAACCCAATACGATCTGATCTGAACTGATCCAATCCAGTCCAATCAGGTCCAAGTATCTTATTCCTGACTGTTAGCCAATTCCGATCCAATCCAATCTGATCCGATCCAAGTACCTTAATACTGATTATCGGCCAAAACAGATCCGATCCGATCCAAGTACCTTAATTACATTTACATTAATGTAAATGTATCCAGAGTGGCTTACAAGGTCGCTCATATTACAGATGTGGGCCACAGTAGTGTTTGGAGTCTTGCCGAAGGACTCTTATTGGTGTAGAACAGCATAGTTGCCCAGACTGGGAATTGAACCCTTCCCAGTCTCTTATCTGTTGCGCCACACCAACTTAACACTGATTATCGGCCGATGCCTATCCAACCTGATGGATCCTCAGCACACATTGAAAGGTAAACCTTAATGCATAATCCATTCTGAATCCACCGTTAATCGATTCGTTTGGTTTGAGCCGTTCCACAGGGTTCTGTTTCAGGGTTCGTGAAGATCAGAAGTTAAAACTCCCGCACAGGCTTTAAGGGCTTGATTATGGACTGGGGAGGGAACGCTGTGCAAACTAACACCAATCTCTTCTGATAAAATAGTAAAAAAAATAATAATTCAGTTTTTAATTTTTAATTTGTTTAGGCCAAGGACAGCACAGTTAAAAGGTAACAACCAACTAAGCCATCATAAATCCGCTTATGAAAGAAAAGAGTGAGTGTCTACGGTGGACGCGGAAAGTGCTTTGTACGAGCCAGAGAGTGAAATTGCTGGAATAAAGTAAGCACTTCATAAAAAATAAATCAGACAGAACCCTGAGCAGGAATTGACTCATTTTGCTGCATCCTTGAGCTTGTTTTTTTTTTTTTTTTGAGGAAGCTTGAGGATGCAGGAGCAGGACGGTGGGAGATTGCTGCTGTTTGAACTTGGTTTAAAGGTCCCATAAAGTGTAAATCTGAAGTCGGCATTGATTTTCTTTTTAAATAAAAATGCTTGACACGGGATGTAAACACCCATCTATTCAACCTACAGCAGTTTAGCTGCACCTTATTCACATCTTAGTTAAACATTACTAAGACGTTTCGGCCTGGACGCTGTTCTGAACTGGACGCATTACAGGGAAGTCAGTAACAACAAAACTCATTTCAGAGGGGGCGGGGCTGATGCGCAACCTGCATACAGACTCTGACTGATCAGAGAGAAGGGGCGGGGCTGATGCTCAACCTGCATACAGACTCTGACTGATCAGAGAGAGGGGGCGGGGCTGATGCTCAACCTGCATACAGACTCTGACTGATCAGAGAGCGGGGGCGGGGCTGATGCGCAACCTGCATACAGACTGTGACTGATCAGAGAGAGGGGGCGGGGCTGAAGACATCACTGACTCAGATATTGGATTATATTGGAAAATGAGAAGGGAGCGGCTGTTTGCTCTCTTTGCTCTCACAGTGTTCACATTTCAGAATAAAAGTCCTGAGAAGAGAATACTGATACATAAACAAAAATAATAAAGGACATTTGGGTTGTTTTTTGTTTTATTTGGACTTTTAAATGGAAAGAAAAGGTTGGGTTTTTTTTACCAAAACATGGTCAAACTCTCACTAATTTAACTTATATTAAAAATTTTCAACTGATTTTCAATCCTGATTTTAATGCTTCCACTGTTTTTTCTGTAAAGCATGTGTTTCTGTTGGTGAACATTCGCTTTAGGATCATAACCCCCAGCCTCATTCTGGTCTTCTACGTGGTGGTAAGGTGAATCCTGAATAAGAGCAGGACAGGAGAACAGTGGAGCACCGGAAGGGCCTTGCTGGTAATATAAGTCTTAAAGATGACTACAGTATTGGCTCCTCGGTCCTGCTGAATAAAGATCACGTGGCTGCTTGTGTGTGTTTCTGAAGATGCTCAGATGACAGCACTAAAGTGGAAAGTATGAATGCATCCTCCATATAGTCATATTGAGCACAGCACCGGTCATTCGCTTCAATTACGTTTCATGGCAACGGCACTATTGGAGTGTAACCCACACCAATCCCTTTCTGCTGAACCTTTCCTGCTGCTGGGGAACACTGTGCATGACCAAGGCCTCTGTCACGTGTCTCCGCTGCCCTCTAGAGGACAAATGAATTATTCAAACTACATGAAAATGTGATTGGATGTTGATCAGGGTCCCAAGTTGATGGCTCAGTGGAAGGACCGGTTCTGCTCACTGGACACTGGAACAACTGGAGAAGCTGAAGGCTGAGTTGGATGTGGTGAAAGTCAACCATGTCTCGGTCGTGCCTCTGAAATATGATAATAAAGAAAATCCTAAATACATATGGATGGACTTTGGAAATGGAGGTTCTTCAAGTGTTCTTCAGCAAAATCAAGCTTTGGACAGCTTTTCAATGGTTTCAATGCCTGGGTGAATGGTTCTTCCTAATGTTGGAAAACCTCTTATAGGTGCTGCCTTAAAGAACCTTTCAAGAAAGAGACAGGGTTCCAGTACTGTTACAAAGAACCCACTCAAATGATTGTGCTTCTTTTAGGAACCATATACACCATGTTTTCCATCAAAAGAAAAGACCATTCTAAACATTCAAAAGGTTCTGTGTGGTTCTGGAAAGGCTTCTTAGAAACTGGTGCTAGATAGAATCTTAGCTGTAAAGAACCATATACATGTTTTACATCATGTACAAACCAAATAACCAGGCAAAGAAGCATCCAATCTCTTTGATGGCTCTTTGAGTGGACATCACAGGCAGAACAGAGGCATCATCTGACTTCACAGAGACCCGGGGGTTAAGATGTTGTGGCTATATATAGAACAGTTAAAGAACTAAAGAACCCTTGAAGAACCTTTTCGGGGGAGCAACTACAGAAACATTTAATTCAGATGGTTCTTCCAGATGTCATGGCTGCACCCAGAACTGCTGGCTTTACTGAAGAACTCAAGAACCTTGAAGAACTGTTAGAACCCTTCTGCTAGGAACAGCAGTGGTTGTCAAACCAGTCCTCTAACTGGTCCACATTTGGACTGTTTCTCTGTATTGCAAATTGAGTTGGAGAGAACCTGGACCATCTGGGTCCTATTTTGCAGACATGCATTAACTGAGTTTATACTAATAGAATATGATTTATAATACGGCTCGTCGTAAGTAGAAGCTGAAGGTCTGACGTGTTGGGTGGGCACGTCAAAACCAGCACCGACTGCGGCTTTGCTATGTGTCGTCCACCCAGTGGAGGAAAAACGGCATTGGAGGCCAGCTTTCAAATTAATGAATTATCAACACATAAAACAGCAATACTTATTAACTTTATGCCTGATTCCTGTCATTTCTGTTTGCAGGCTTAATGAGGTGCTACCATGTTCAGATACTGTACAGTAATGAGAGCTGTAGTTACTTTAGTAGTTAATTTAACCCTTCAAAGCGCTGACAGCATCGCTGCTAATGCAGCTCTACATAAACATGCCATTTTCATATCGGCGAGACGAGAAGCTCCGTGATTTATCTCAGAGAGCAGGAGCAAAAGCTTACACTAATGACTACTTTTCTATCGTTTTTCATTCTATCAACTATTTAATCGGTCAGACTTATTCCCAAGTGTTTTATTTTACTCGATGCTCCTTTTATTTTGTCAACAACAAACCGTATATCAAATGATTCAGCTCAGCAACATGAAAACACAGGTCTGCAGGGTGAAGAGCAGCCAAGTTCAGTTTTAATTGGAGCCTCCAGCCTGACGAACACTAAACTTGGGCATTTTTTATAGAAGAAATCCGAGTTTCTATTTAAATCTCAGTTAATAAATCTGATCTATTGTTTTTATGATGTTCCCTGCACAAAGAAATGAGCTTAAAATCACAGCAGGAATAAAATACTATGGTAACACCCCATTAAGGCCACAGACCACCAGTCATACACTCCAACACAAACACCAACGACAGTGGGGTTCTGGATTCCAGTTCCTGGACTTCAGTGGAAGACAGTGCATTATGGAAATTGTGGTTTAGCTGTAGGTGGGCAGAGCTGCTTCACCGTCATTCCAGTTGAACTCCTCCTTGTCGGGTGGGAAGTTGAACCCAAAGGTCCCCTCATGCGAAGCAACAACACTCGAGACTGAAGTCAGGAAACATTAGTAACATTAATAACCTTATTTTGGTGGAAAAACACTGTTCTTTTTTCTGGCATCCAAAGCACTGCTGTTATCAACGTTTTCACTGTGTTTTCACACTTTTTCCAGTTTCAAAGTGCAACCCCTTTAACACTCCCGACACTAGAAGGGTGAAGACAAGCAGAGGTCAGCCATCACCATCACTCATTTCAAACTGCTGCCATGCCATCATTGCATTCAGTGGAAGCAGCAACCAGCAAAGCCAGAGAGAGACACTATTGAACGATAAACCTGATCAGTCAGAGTCGGTATGCAGGTTGAGCATCAGCCCCGCCCCTCTCTCTGATCAGTCAGAGTCTGTATGCAGGTTGAGCATCAGCCCCGCCCCCTCTCTCTGATCAGTCAGAGTCTGTATGCAGGTTGAGCATCAGCCCCGCCCCCTCTCTCTGATCAGTCAGAGTCTGTATGCAGGTTGAGCATCAGCCCCGCCCCCTCTCTCTGATCAGGTTGATCATGTTCACGTGGACAGAGCAGTAAACATGCACTGGAAGCTCCTTCGGCCTTTAAACTGGGATTTAATTCAGCTGGAAATTAGTGAATGAGCCGTTTTCCTGTTTCCCGGATCACAGAGTGAGGGTAAGTCAGAATATGGATCTCAGGTTCTAAGTGTTAAATTTATTGATGTTGATGAATTTTCAGCATCGACGGCATCAATTACACTGATGAATCGCAGCAGCACTATTTTGGAGCAACTCTCAGCAAACTCTACGGCTACTGCTGAATCTAGGATTGTCCACATCTTTCCCAAATCCAGCCTCTAGAACAAAGTGTTCCATGAGCTTTAGAAGAAATGCTTATTTTTCCTCTGCAGCCAATACTAACCAGCGGCGTGCTGTTGCTTGAAGGCCAGTCCCCTGTGCAGTAGCCCACCCTCGAACTCCCATCACTTCTTGAGTTTCTCTTTCTTAGAACTGCAACAGAAGCCTTTGAAAACCTGCAGTGCTAATGTAACCTTGTAACCTCCTGCAGACAGTATATAACAATGGTGCCGTTCCATCTTTTGCTACCTGGAGCTTTCATTCAAAGTATCGCCCCATAAAACATGCTATATTCTCTCATACAGCCAGGCACAGGAATAGCATACAGTGCTGTAAATCGTCCTCGTCAGAGCACCTTAAAATGTCAAACCACCTTAATAATGTAGGCAATATATCCAACATGTGTCATTATGAGACTGCTGTAAGAATATTATGAGATTTTTCAACCTATTTTATTGACCTGTGTTTATAGTTTTTACTGTTGTAAAGTGCTCTTATCAAGTGGAAATGGAATTACCGCACTGCCAAGAGTTTTACCTCCTACAAGCATTCAAACGAACATTCCCTAAATGTGAAATATTAGCCATGCTTTTATACCAGTGGAGAACCCTTAGGCTAGAAGATCCTGTTTTATTCAATAGAATGATGCTTGAAATTAAACTCCAATATTTAAGATATTTAAGTGATATTAAATTCAATTAAAATACATTATAGATGCAGTATAAATAATACATAAACAAAGGTATTACACAAAATACTAACCAGTGCAGACATAAAAACATTGATCCAAAAAAATAGTGAACCACACACTCATCAAAAAATCGTTTCATCCAGAACCAGACTGACAGAACGGCAGTGGATCATCTTCAGTGACGAGTCCCGCTTTCGAAAGCTTGGTCATGGTGTGGGTGCAGTTTTGTACAATGCCAGATCACCTTCAGTCTTCATTACAGACACTTTAACAGACCAACGTTACGTTAATGAGGTTCTGCAACCAGTGGTTCTACTGTTTCTGAACACACACTCCGGTGCTCTATTCCAACAGGACGACGCTCGTCCACACTCTGCTGCCATCTCAAGATCTCGTCTTCGAGACACTGATACTCCCACACATTTTCAATCAGGCATCGGTCTGGAGCCACGACTGACCACGGCATAGTATCTGTGTCTCGAAGATGAGATCTTGAGACGGCAGCAGTGTGTGGACGAGCGTCGGCCTGTTTCAGAACAGAGTGTTTGTTCAGAAAAGGTAGAACCACTGGTTGCAGGACCTCATTAACGTGATGTTAGTCTGTGAAGGTGCCTGTAATGAAGACCACACCATAACACCTGACCTTCTGAACGTGTGCCACGCGACAAGAAACAGTTGACTTTGGTGCAATCGGTTGCAACATCTGTGGCCCAAACTGAAGGCTTGGTTCTGATCAGTTCTGATATTCATGGCACTGTTCAGTCAGTCTAATAGCCACTGCCTTTGTTCAAGAACCCTTTTTCTAAGGCAGTTTTTAGTGTAAGACACCACTGATGGAACCGCAGAACTGTCAGGGTGCTAAACTCCTGTTCATGTAACAGCAGCAGTGTTCATGACTGCCACTTTCAGCTCAGTGCTGGTAGCCTGGGGGCGGCGAGGGGGTGGAATGGTGTGGAGGAGGGGGGACGGGGTCCTTGAAGTTAAGTCGAGTGAGGAATCAGAAAATAACTTGGTTCTTCAAGCAAACCGTCCTGTCCTTTTTGGTTCGGCTCAGGCTGAACAACGGAATGCCCTTGAGGAGAAGTCCTGCTCTTCTGGGAGCTTAGCGGACATGTAGCAGATGGTGGTAGAGCAGCTAGCGGCTGAAGTGGAGAAGCTGAAGAAGTAGAACGCAGGTAAAATATCTTTCCTCACACCTGTCTAATGCTGCCTAACCTCTTATGTCAGCCTTTGTGATATCGCTGTCTCAGAGCGGTATACGCTCGCCTGAGTTTAGTGCAAGATCCAGAACCGAAAGCCCTTGATGAGAAGTCAAGCTGGACCAGCAGGTTTGTTGAAGCGCAGCGGGCTGAGATGGTGGAGCTGAAGGCATGCGTTGAAGAATTAAAGAGGGGGAATGTGGAGAAACCCCGCAGGGCTGTATTACTAACCCTGCAGAACACAGTTATGTTACATTAACTGGGTTTGCTTGGCTTTAAACCTCCATGTGATTTGACAGCACTGGACTCAACCCCATGAAGGTCTGATCTGAACATCGGTCAATAATAACCATCCTCTGAGCTCCTCTAGTCATACAGACGCACTCTGTAGTTCTGTAATTACAGACCGCAGTTCATCCGTTTCTGTGCATAGATGTGAGTGAATCAGACGCAGCCGTGATGCTGGAGTGTTTAAACACTGTGTCCTCTCACTGTCCACTCTGTTACACTCTCCTACCGAGTGTCTCCACCTTGTAGATGTAAAGTCCTAGTCCTTCATTCGTGGACTGCCCACGGGACGCTAATGGGTTTAAACACTCCAGCAGCACTGAGAATGGACCAGCACCCACATCATATCTGCTCTGTGGTGGTCCTGTGGGGTCCTGATCATTGAAGATCAGGGTGAAAGGAGGAGAATAAAGTCTGCAGAGAAACAGATGAACTACAGTCTGGAGTTATAGAACCACAACGTGCTGCGGTGTAGGAAGTGTTGGAAGGAGATGTTGCCTTATGAAAGAAATGTGGTAGAAATGGTTTATGTATGAACTTATTCCTTATTACGCTAGATGGCCAAAAGTTTTGGGACACCTGCTGTTTCATTGTTTCTTCTGGAATCAAGGTTATTGCAAAGAGATTATCTTGCTTTGTTGGTGTAACTTTCTCTACTGTCCAAGGAAAGATTTCTAATAGATTTTGGAACATTGCTGATTGAGGATTTGATTGTATTCAGTGGCAACATTGTTAGTGTTGAATGATCACCACCCCACCTCATACCCAACTCTCCAACACATCCCATACCCTAAAGGTATTTGATTGAGCACCATCTTTCCAGAGGAGAGAGTTCCACTGCTCCACAGCTCAATGCTGAGGGGCTTTATATGCCTCTAGCCCACACCTGGCACTAGGCATGATGCCAGTAGGTTCATGTTTGTTTACCTTCTCCAGAGAGCTTCCATACAATGCTATTTTTTGCACAAATCTATCACTGCCTACTCTTTAAAAAAAAAAAATAATAATAATACAGAAGAATGAACATGGAAGCATGGTGGTGGTAGCTCCATGCTGTGGGGATGCTTTTCCATAGCAGGAATGTTGTTGTGTGGATGATGCAATATACAAGGAGCTACTGGAAAACAATGTGCGTCAATTCTTTTCAAACAAAGCTCAGGAGAAACTTCACTTTTCATCGCCACGTTGATTTAAGTCCGTTCTTTTTTAGGTAACCACTTGTGGCCTCTGGGAAAACGTTGTGCACACCATCTTGTCTGGAAAGTCTAGATCTTGCATCATGGTGTGATTTTTATATTCTCCATGTCTCTGTTTTCTCACCAGAGCCGAATCCCAAGATCTGAATGTCCTTGGAGAGAAGTCAAGCGGTACAGCGAGTCGAGTGCACATACAGGGTTCAGCTGAGGAGCAGCTGAAAGCTGACGGGAAACCTGTCACCTGGTAGTCTCCAGCTCAGTTCTCAGTTTTTCTTTAAAAACATGTTCCTGATATATTCCTGTTTTCGGCATCTGTGCGTGCTAGATGACAATAAAACTCCCAGGATCTGTCTGCTGCAGTCTGCTTGGCTCTATGTTTGTTGGTAAGAAGGTAAAATAAGGGTCTCTGTGTCTCAGGTGCCGCCACTGTTTCTAAAGTAACTGTAATTTAGTAGTGTACACTGGTCATCAACAGCCAATGAAAACTGAGCCCATACACACCTGAGAGCGATGGACTTGATGGAAGCAGTTCCTTATTTTAATTGGACTTCCCACTTTCTTCCACCAGAAGAGGAATTCAAAAATTCACAATGAATAAGTGCTGTAGTTCTGAGTCCTCCAGGCAACGCAAGGTGTGTATATTTTAGGGCGACTTTGGCTTGATTGAGTTCAGCATCACATGGAATCCCTATTCAGCGAAATAAGAATCAGCAAAAATAAGTCAAGTAGTGCCAGTCTTTTTGTGATCTGGTACAACTTTAAAAGTTGTACGGTGTACCCAAGGCTTAGGAAGGAGATTTGTGGAGGAAGACCAGAGAGATGCCAACAATCACTTTGAAGGAGCAACAGAGTTCAGTGGCTACTGGTCTGAAGGTGCACCAGTCAACCATATCAAAGCCATTACATAAACACATCTGCAGAGTTTGCTATAAAGTGCCAGTGAAATGATGGATACACTTTGGTGGTCAAACTTCCTGAGAATGCTTTGTGGTGCAATCCTAACACTGGTCATTCCTCATTGAACAATATGCCATCAATATCCCTAATGAGGGAAAGCGTTCCCAGAGCATGGACTAGGAATTTTGAAAAAAAAATGGTGCAAAATAAAGGGAGATACAGCAATATTGGTGGTGGATGTTTAAGTTTAGGATCACCGCCAGGTTTATTAGGTTAGTTTAATGTTCTGAGTTATCGTTAAAGTTGGAGTGAGGGCTATAGTGTGGTTTAGGATTTGGGAGATTTAATAGGAAACCGTATTTAGCTGATTGTAGGTTAAGGGTAACAAAGATCTACAAAGCATTTAAAGTGCACAACCCAGATAAAGATTTACTCAAGAAGGTGAACGTTCTGCAGCGGTCAGGTCAAAGTCCAACAGTCTAATGGGTAACATTATGTAGAAAGCCTGCACATCAGTGGTCTAATCTGCCAGCACAGCTGAGATGCAGAGGGTTATTTCCGTTAATGGGTCTTGTGTAGGAACAGGAAACCGTGGATAGCTGGCAGCAACAAGGGTGAAAAG
This sequence comes from Acestrorhynchus altus, assembly GCA_034509495.1. NCBI lineage: Eukaryota > Metazoa > Chordata > Actinopteri > Characiformes > Acestrorhynchidae > Acestrorhynchus > Acestrorhynchus altus. Next base: position 1,609,801 of record CM067519.1, on the reverse strand, counting down.
GGTCACTGGTATGAATATAATCAAAGGGATCATTCCTATTCCCAGGGTGAAGCCTAACTTAGAAACACTGATCTCATACTCCGCTTATCTAGGCCTGCTTTCAGTGACAGTCTGGATAAATAAACCAATATTTAGGCAATTATGTGTTTAATAAGGGTTATATCAGGAAGATAGAATATACACCTGCTTTTCAATTCACAGTGCAGCTGTTTACAGTTCCACAAGGATTATTAAATCAAGGGAAAGACATTCTATAATGCTTCTTTCGGCCTGTGATGCTCCGGAGGAGACGAGGTTTTTATTATGAGCGCAATAAAAATGGATTCTGCTATTTTCAATTAATCTGCCCAAAAAGGAGAAAAGCCCAGAGAACATATCGATTTCTCCTCCTTTTTAGGTATTTCTGTAGCAGCAGTCAAAGGCATATATTTCAGATAAACTTTGTCCGGCCGTCACAGCAAAGGAGACGCCGTTCTGTGCAAGAAAACCCAGTGATCCGTCTGCATGAGAACGGAAATATCATATCAACATTATGACCTTGTTTCTGCTCTCACTGCCCACTCTATCAGCTCCTCTGACCACACAGGAGCACGTTGTAGTTCTATAATTCCAGACTGTAGTTCATCTGGTTCTCTGCAGACTTCATTCTCCTCCTTCCACCCTGATCTTCAATGATCAGGACCCCACAGGACCACCACAGAGCAGATATGATGTGGGTGGTGGGTCATTCTCAGCACTGCAGTCACACTGACATGGTGGTGGTGTGTTAGTGTGTGTTGCGCTGGTACGAGTGGATCAGACGCAGCAGTGCTGCTGGAGTGTTTAAACCCTGTGTCCACTCACTGTCCACTCTATTAGACACTCCTACCGAGTGCCTCCAACTTGTAGATGTAAAGTCAGAGACAGAAGCTCATCTGTTTCTGCACAGTTTGTGTTGGTCGTCCTCTAGTCCTTCATCAGTGCTCACAGGACGCTGCCCACTGGGCACTGTTGGCTGGACATTTATGGTTGAACTGTAAGAGTGAGAGGTTTAAACACTCCAGCAGCACTGCTGCTGATCCACTCATACGCCTAAATGCAATCACGCCTTTTAACCAATCATTAATACCTGCTTTGTGACAATTTTGGACACATCAAATCATCCAGCCCGATTATCTTTATGCAGCGCCATCTGCAGGAGCTTGAAGTTACTCCAACCTTAAACACGTAAGGTAAGATTTTGACCAGGGAGCTTGTGTTTGAGGCCATCTGCCACAGCTTCCCTTCCACTGGTTGCATCAGTTCTACTTGAGTGACCAACCAGAAGGAGCGCTGGCACTGCAGAATCATTTGCTTTAACATTAATTTGGTTGGAAACCAACATATTGCCTGATTGGCATTCTGTTCATGTACTTGAGGCCACCCACCCCACCTTGACCACTTTAAAAGTGACCATGTGCTCAAACTGTTCCACAAACATTACATTTAGAAGCAAACAGACCTTTAAATAACTGTTGCCGTTACTGAGATTCAGGCAGATACATCAAGACCGTATTCCTGCAGTACCTTCTGCATATCGTTGCAATCCTCATCCATCAGTCCTTGATTGCATATAATATCTCCAACCCACCACAAGAGGGAATTCTATAATTCCACACCCCTTAAATCGTCCATTTGAACATCATCTTCAAGGACAACGATCAGAAGCAGTAAAACTCGGCACTACTGTAGACGGAGGTTCCTTTATAGCAGATGTGATCTCAGCAGTCCCATGATAGATGAGCAAGCCTGCTCTTGAAGATGTAGCTCCAGCTAAACCTTACTTCACAGTCTAATGCCTTGATTAATGTTCCTCCTCTCTCCTCTAAAAGTCTTTTCCTTGCTACAACAGCCCCTGCCCTGAGCTGCCACAGCTCCATCGCCTCCAATACTAGGCATAAACCCATAAACAGCTGTGACAGATGCAGAGGAGAAGAAAGAAACTCGGTTTTCTTAGAAGTTCCACTAATTATTGGTGTGGAATTTGGGAAAAAAAATATTAGAATGGGCCTTTGCATAATAAATTCAAGCTCAGACAACCAAAAGTCCATTCCCAGCTCAGCTGAACAGCAACTTTCTTGGGATCATTCCAAGGAAAACCCATTCCGTCTCGGCCTTGGCTCCGGCTATTAATATTAAGGTGATTTTGGAAAGGTTGAAGTGAAAACCCCATAGAGTAAAAGTCTGAGCAGTGAGTTAACTATGACCTGTATTTAAAACACTCTGTTCTAAAGCATTCAGATCAATTCTCTTTAATAGTGCTCTCACACTCGGCAGGTTTCCTTCTTTTATAACGATCCCTTCGTCAGGATAGTTTGTTCGATAACTACACTATGTAGACAAAACTATTGGGACACCTACTCATTGAGTTCATCTGAAGGGTATTAATCTTTAGAACCCTACACAAATTTTGTGGGATGTCTGTAGTTTGACATAATTCATCAAATAATTAGAAAAGTAATTATAGGACACACTACTGAATTCAGCAACATGTCTGATTCATGGCAGGGTCACGCATCTGGTCAGCTAGCTGTGAGGGTCAGGTCAGAAGCTCAGATTAATCAGACACTTTAACAGAAAACCAGTTCGGCGCAAACCAAACGGCATCTGAGCACAATTACCTCATACCAGCTGTGAAGCTTGGTGGTGGAAGTGTGATGGTTTGGAGATGCTCTGCTGCAACAGGGTGTGGAGATCTCTCCATCATAGAGACCTCTATGGAGATCTTTATTGTATCAGAGGGTGTTTGAGGAGAACGGAAGAGCGTCTGTACAAAGACTGACGCCGAAACGTCACAGAGCTGAAAGTATTCCGCATGGAGGAGTGGGAACGTCTTTCTTCGGTTGACATCAGGTGGTTTTCGGAAACATCTAATCACCAATTTCAGCTGGTATTTCCTCCTTTGGTTATTAGGGCTGAGGGTTCTTCTCTTTTAACTTAAAAATTCCATTTCTATGGTCCAAGACACTTTGAAGCTCTCTAGTTCACTTGAGCTATAATAGTTTCCTGCTCTGGCCTAGACCTCACCTCGCCAGCTCATGCTCTTAAACACACAGCAAAACACAGGAAACCCAAGTAGACTTCAATGGAGGAGCTGAACGCTGAGGTGAAGCAATCAAACAAAGAAGGCAAATAAAAGAAAGTTTGCTAGTATTTATTGAGCTGAAGAATTCCAAACAAGTGTTCGACAAACAGTCCAAAAGGTCAGTATCCGAGAGAATGCCGTGCTCCTTCCCTGAACTTTCAGCCAAGAAGCGTTGGCTTCACGTCGGCCAATTTAGCACAAAATGCCACCAGGGCCCGTATTAATAAAGCCTCTCGGAGGAGCAGTGCTGATCTGGGATCTGTTCCTGTCAGCAAGATCGTCAATAAAAGAGCACCAGACCATAGATCAACTTTATGAACACAGCCACAGAGCCTCCAATCCAATAGAAGTCAACGTGGACGTCGGTCGAGTGTGCTAAATTAGTGACCATCTGCACCCTCGGCTTTTCCCACAAAAATAAATCGGTCCTCTCCCAACCTGGAATACATAAATGAAGAATAAGAGAGGCAGACAAGGTGAGCAGCATGTTCTATTCAGAACTCCTCTCTTGTATGCCTTTTGCAGACCAAGCCCACCTGGTGCTTTCCCAGTTTTCTACAGAGCTCTCTGCAGCCGAGCGCAACATCCACAAGGTTTTCAGAACCTGACCACCATCAGGCAACAAGAAGCACTGTCCAACCCAAGCACTGCATGACCCTGCAGAGAAGACGAGAACTCACAAACAGGGGTCACAGGACCAGGATCTGAACCTAAAGCATGAAGGCATTCATTCAGCAGTGACTGGAACATCCACACACACACACACGAGGGGCCAAAGCGGTCATTCGGGGACGGTGGTAAAGGACAGCCTTCACCCAAGGTCTTCCAAATGCTGAAGAGAACCTGTTTAGAGTGCACTGCTAGCCTTCCCTGGATGAACGGACATCCCTGATCCATGAGCAAGAGGATGAGAGTGAAAAGTAGGGATGCAGTGAAAATTTTGCAACCGAAAGTGGATAATATGTCATGCTGCAGGAGAACCACTGCCCTAGTTTTGGATTGTCCCCCAATTCCAGCTCAGTTTTGCTTTGCGGGGTCAGTCTCTGAATAGCGTCATCTCATCACATGACCTACCTTAGTGGCCTTGCCATTTTCTAGGCACCATAACTCAGGATCAGAATAACTTACAGACATGATACCCATCTTACCCTAATTAACTACATCTACCCCACAGGGTACATCCTGCAGCCCAGGAATTATTTTTATTTATTTATTTTTTAAGATATTCAGGTTGCTTTTTAATTTTATTTGGACCAAAGGCTCATATCTGGAAGAATAAATATCCTCATTAATTTAAAATCACTACAAATAACTCAGAAAGTGATTGTCCCTGCTACAAAAGAGACAGTTGACCAGCCCTGACCAGCTGTTTTTTCCAGCAGGGCCTAAATAAATTCATGAAGACATCTTCAAAGTCATACAAAAAAAAAAAAGTGAAAAATAATCAGCCAAGCTGGAGCTTCTGTTGCTCTGCTTCAGTAAGACTTCGGGTTGTTCATGCACCTGAATGACCCTCTTTAGAGGGTCACCTTCCAAACGCTCTGGAGATTACAGTTGTGACCCAAAGGGTTCAAGAAAAAAAGACACTTTAACAGTCTGTCATCTTCAGGATCTGAAACTGTGGCATAAAAGCGGGGAAGGTTAAAGCCACATCAGCTTCCTGTACACCACCTACCTTTCACCCACAGCACTGAAAAAGCAACGGTGGGTTGAGGGCCTTCGCTGATCACCCCGACCACCTTCGCCTCCCGGGGCTGGCCTGCAGCCCCACACGCTGTCTCCACCGTGGTGTGATAAACCCCCCGCAGCTCTGGGCCAGTAGAGGTCAGCTGCAGTGTGGAGCCCAGCTCACTCTTCCATTGTCCAGTAACATTGCAGAGTGACACCTGCTGCGATTAAGAACAAACACAGGTTGGATTTGGGTGTTTCTTCATTCCACCAAAGATCAGAGGTCAGCACAGTTAGCATACTTTAGACACAGGGTCCTGCCCAGTAAACACCTGAGCCAGTCCCAAAGCAAAACCGCAGAAAGACAAAACCAAAGACTTCATGTTGTTACAATCACCTGCCCAGGTGTGCTGCTTTTAACTCCCATCCCACAGCAAGGAGCAGCTAATTAACCTCCCAGAGGACACGCCCACCCCACCCCACCCTACCCTGCTTCAGCCCTGCTCATTAAGGCCACAAGACAATATACTGAGACCACAAGATGATACTATTGGACAGATAAACAATAATATAATAATTCTTAATTTAATAATAATAATAATCTTAAATAATAAAATGATATATAGAGGCCACAAAATTATACATTGAGACCAGAAAATTATATTTTCAGGCCAAAAACTAATAATTCCTCATTTAGAATAAAAAGAAAAATATATATTAAGTAGTAAATTAAGGCCACAACACAATATATAGAGGCCACAATAAGTTAAATTTGTATAGTGCCTTTCACAAACCCAAAAAATAAATGAATAATTATATACACACACACACACACACACACACACTATATTTATATATATATATATATATAGAGAGAGAGAGAGAGAGAGAGAGAGAGAGAGAGAGAGAGACCCCCTTCTGAGAGACTTGTTTTCTGGCACTAGAGGGAGCTGATCTCTGAATCGTGGTGGAGGCCGAGAAGCTCTGACTGCACTGTTTAATATGTTTCATAACTTTCTGCTGGTGGTTTGGAATTAATTTGGAGGTGTTTGGAGAGATCTGAACTTTATTAAAGAACTGCACATTGTGTGTGAGTGTGTGTGTGGGGGCACAGGTGTTTCTCAGCTTTGCTCTGTACTGGGACACCACCCCCCCCCAAAAAATAAACACAAATTGTGTGTGTTTGTGTGTGTATATATATATATATATGTGTGTGTGTGTGTGCGTGTGTTGTGGTGTGTGTGAGAGAGAGAGAGAGAGAGAGAGAGAGTCTGTTTATGACAGTGTGTGTGTGTGTGTGTGCTCAGCGATGCTACAGGGAACAGTAAATCAGTCAGTGACAGGATTACCACTGCAGGCCTTGAGTCTGTCCTCAGAGACTGGACTAAAACACACACTTTTATTCAGAGTAGGATTGTGTTGATTTTCCCTGACCTGGACGTCCCTCTGCAAAGTCAGTCTTTTTTCCAACTGCGTCCCTGAGAAGATCAGCTCCTTCACTACCCCAACTGCAGGCAGGAGGAAACCTTATTTATTAGGGCTGGTTTCCAGTGGTCAGCCTGAGTGCGCCCTCTGGTGGGTGTAATCATCTAAATCTGTCTGAAATGTACCAAATGCTGCCCACAGTAATCAGAGGCAGGGAGGCTGAATGGTAGAGCAGTTTAACATGTGTGGACACGCTTCTAATTCAGCATTCAGCCAGATAAACATGAACCTACTGGCACCTAATGCCAGAGGTGGTCTAGATGTGAGTAAAGCCCTGTGGAGCAGTAGAACAGCGTTCTCTGGAGTGATGATCATCCACAATCACAACCAACATCAGCAAACCAACATTTTTCACATCACCTTGCAGTGTTTTTAATGTTATGGCTGATCACTGTACATGTGAATTGTCTTACTGATGTCAGAGACTTCTCGAATCGTATGAGATTTGAACATGAACCTTTAAACTGGTAAAGAACCATGACATCCACATCCTAAATCCTTTAAAAGGTTCTTATGTAGCGTCATTTAAGACCAGGGTTCCCAACACTGCTCCTGGAGGAGTTCCTGTCTTGCACATTTAAGAGGTATCCTGCTTCTCACCACCTTCATGCCTCTGGAAGGGCTTGTAAATTAGTTGATTAACTGGATTAGGTGTACTGGGAGCAGAATAAACACTTATATGCACCGAGTGGGAGTCCCACAGGCCCAGGGTTGGGAACCACTGGCTTGAGAAACCATTTGTCCCACCTGTATTTTTAAGAGCGTATACCGAAGCAATTTCATTAAAATTCAATAAGGTCTAGTTAGAGAAAATTCTCAAGCCATGCTCTGGAACATCGTAACGTCTAACCAAATTATGATTCGGAGACACGGCCTGCATGCTGAAGTAGTCTTGTTAGAAAAATGTTTATAGGAGACAGTCACATACCAGATAGTTATTTACAGGAGGTCCAAAACTACAAATTTGTCTTCTCTTAGATTAGATTAGATAGATGTAATCTAAGTGAAGACGAATTTGAATGTTTGGATGTCCATTTTTTATCAAATTTATTTGCTCCTACAATATTTTTCTGCTTTTCTTTGTTCATGAGGCCTAAAGCACCTCCACCACCATGTCAGTGTGACTGCAGTGCTGAGAATAAACCACCAAACAATACCTGCTCTGTGGTGGTCCTGTGGGGTCCTAACCATTGAAAATCAAGGAGAAAGGAGGCCCAAATGTTAGGTGGTCATAATGTTATGGCTCATTTGTGTATAAAGAACAGTGTCCATTAACAGGCCCACATTTGGAAGCAGCATGCTCTCTGTTTTCTTATGGACGTCTTCTCTCCACCTCCATAATTGCTTTAGGTGCTCAGATTCAATCGCTGCCTGAAAATGCGGTTCATCTGTAAGAACCGGGCCTGAATGTGCCTTTGAAGTGCTTCAAAGTGCAGACATAGGTGAGCTACTGCTGCTGATCCACTAGTCTTTATTGCATTCATCTTGCAGGGTCTGAGGAGTCTCATAGGGTGAGGCCTGTGGATTGATGTTGACAGCGTAATGCAATCAGTGGTTCTTAGCTGACCTCCCCGACGCATCACAACTCACCTGGTCGACAGCGTTTGTGGACCTGTAGACTCTTCAAACATCTGTAATGTGAAATAGAAAAATATGCTTCCCTTTGAAGAAGTTGGACTTTTATTTTGACAACAATTAGGCCCGCAGGAGCATTATAGGCCTAATTTGGGGAACTGGGATGATGTAATCTTACACAGAACCAACATCTATGTCACATACTTACCTGATCTTACCTGATCTTACCTGATCTTACCTGTGCACAGTTCACACTCACCCAGTGCCAAAAGAGTAACAGCCCGAAAGACTCTGAGCTTTACTTACCTGGGTGAGTCCATCTCCTGTGGAAGGAGAGGGGAGGTTGGACTGGTGAAGAGACAATGAAGTTAATGGTTAAATACCAGTAGATATTGTCCAATCAAAGATGACGATATGAATCTGTGTGGTGAACAGTAGAGGCGATTGTGGATGATCGTGTATAGCTGTAAGTCAACAACACTTACATGCTGTATCGTAAACATTACCTTTGTTGTTATTGGTAGAGTCTAGGGGGAGGAGCTAACAGTATATAGCCTGCTCTGAGAGAGAGAGAGAGAGAGAGAGAGAGAGAGAGAGAGAGAGAGAGAGAGATAGATAGATATTAGAGACTGAGTGTACCTGGACTTTGCAGTCATTGGTCAGAGACACAAGTTATTGCTTCATTATTATTTTCTTGTCCTTTTGTTTATTTGTAAATATTTATTTTGTCAATAAATCTGTGAATGCGAACGGACAATTTTCCTCTGACTGTTTCCTTGTTTGGAGTCTCTGACCCCTCGCCCTACGTTACCCGTGAAACGGCCTGCAACTTCCATAGTTAAGTAACCAGCTTCATCACAGGAACTAAATATGAATAGAAACTCCTAGAATTCTTTAACTGACCGCGCTGCACCTACAAATGTGCCCTTTCTTAGCTCATGTTCTGAAGCCCTACAGCAGAAGTAGGCAATCCTGGTCCTGAAGTGCCACCCACTAAGTTCTATAAATTTCTATTCTACTATACCTGTCATTTAATAGGTGAGTTGAATCCTAGCCCGGATCTACCGAGTGCTGGTAAAAACCCATTCGACTCAAACGAGCATGTTTAGCTCACTCTGAAGCTGCTGGGTTGTTTTTCTAACTAAGTGCTTGGTCATCGTTGAAGGGTTGTTTCAACAGTGCTGGGTTGTTTTTGTGTAACCCAGTCACTGGATTAGCGACATAACAACCCAGCCAAAGGATTATCTTTCAGGGCCAATTAAGAGCACCTGAGGAAGATGATTAGAAGAAGGTCAGTTAAACTAATTGCCATCAGGCAACAGCGCTGAGCCACAAATGATCCACCCACCTGGCAACACATACGCAGGCCTCCCGTCCACATGTAAACACCATTTTTGTTCCCTGAAAATTGAGTTCTTGAAAGCACTCATTGCTGGGAAACCCTTGCTGTGTGGCGGAGCATTATCCTGCTGAAAAGTGCCAGTTATAAGCTCTGACACGAGGCAACATGTGTCCGCAGGAAACAGAGCCTGGATTTATTGCTGAAGATGATACAGTTCCAGTTCTGTTCATCACATAACCACTGCTCCCAAGACCTCCTAACAGCCTGGTCAGAAAGGGTTAGAAGGTGGCAATTCATAAAAATGGCTGCCCTGATTTTCTCTGTCCAGTGTTTCCCCCTCACACAGTCTCTTAACCTTTGGGATGTTTTCACAGTTTAATGACCATTTATTTGCCCAAATAGGAGACAGTCACACATACCAGATTTATGATCTTCTGCTAATAAAGACTAAAACACTTAATATATCAAAAAGTCTGTTGGAAATTGATCATCCAGAGTGTTTATCAGTTGAAAATAAATACATTTGATGAGTTATATGCAATGATTAGATTTAAAGGGATATTCAAAATAGGTTCAAATAAAATAAACAACCTGAATATCCTTTATTATTTTTAATTTATGTATCACTGTTATCCCTTCTGTAGACTTTTATTCTGAAATTTGAAAACTGTGAAGAAAAAAAAGAGCAATCAGCCTCCGCTTCTCATTTTCCTCTGTAACCCAATATTTGGGTTTATGATTTCATCAGTCCCGCCCCCTCTCTCTGATCAGTCAGAGTGTGTATGCAGGTTGAGCATCAGCCCCGCCCCCTCTCTCTGATCAGTCACAGTGTGTATGCAGGTTGAGCATCAGCCCCGCCCCCTCTCTCTGATCAGTCAGAGTCTGTATGCAGGTTGATCCTCAGCCCCACCCCCTCTCTCTGATCAGTCAGAGTCTGTATGCAAGTTGAGCAAGGGGGTCCTGCTTAAAGCACAATCAGCACTTCCATGTCTCCACCACTGTGAGTGTGGTCTGCAGTGTGTCCCACAACCCAAACACCACGCAGGTTAAGAAATAAACTTCAGGTACCAAAGATGTCCTCATCATCATTTGCTCTCAGACTTTCCCTGCATTATTAAAAGGTACATTTTATTCCGAGAAAGCATCCCTATTTTCTGGGAATACAGTGGTCCTGAACTGTTTTCTTTGAGGGTACTTTTACACTGTTAATTCCTTTTTAGGGAAATCATTAGGGAAATACACCACGCCAAGCCTGAATTCCATCGGCCTGGCTTCAGCTTGAATCTAGGTCCAATCCTGTCCCGATTCTGCATGCCAGTTTTCCAAGTACAATATGGGAATCAGTCCGAGCTGCTTTTGCCAACTCTCCGGCTGCTGAGTACAATCCACATTCGGACCCATTCCAGATGTACGATGATGAGTCTCAGCTGATGCTGCCATGGATCATCAAAGCTTGGGCTGATTCTCTCTGCTCTCTGGGTAGCAGCAAAGTGTTCTGTTAGCTGGCACTGGTCACCATGGTCACCACAGCCCCGTTTTTATAGGGCAGCAGGGAAAGCACTTCACACCCTCTTGTGCCAAGACAAGAGAAATGAGACATAACGTGCAACAGAATCTCACACTTACAGCACTTCGGGTTCTGCAGATGGTTGTTCTGTGGATCAGGCTGAAGGGCCACCAGCATCCTGCTGCTTAGGGTGGCTGTAGTAGCTGGACTTTTTGGGATGTATTGTACGCACGCACACACACACACACACACACACACACACACACACACACACACACACACAGTGTTCTTTTATATGTTCTTTAAGCCATTTATCATAATAAATCATATTTTTTCCGAGTATATTTGTGCCGAGCCTGAATTCCATCAATCTAGGTCCATTTCTGGCCCGATTCTTCATGCCAGTTGGAATGGCATGGGAAAATGGGAATCAGTCTGGCCCCCCATGGCCCCCCATGCTTTGGGCCCCATTGTCACAGACACATCATTGGGTCCCGTGTTGGACATGATGGATGTTTCACTAGTGTTTCTAAAGGACCTGTGATGTGTGAACAGCTGCACTCAGCTTTTTGATGTGTGTGTGTGTGTGTGTGTGTGTGTGTGTGTGTGTGTGTGTGTGTGTGTGTGTGTGTGTGTGTGTGTTGCATTATGAGATTAATGCACTGGGATGAAAGAAGGGGTGGGGTGGGTTGGAGGTGGAGGAACAGTAAGGAGGAGCTGGTGTCTGGTGCTCAGGTGGGAGCTTTAACTGTATAGTGACCCACAGGACAGGTGAACGGTGCAGTGGGCAGCAGCTGGACGAAGGGACATGCTGGCGGCCAACGAGCACTTCGTGGTGTCGCACGCGGCGCTGTGCGGCATCCCCATCACCGACACCGAGCTGCTGGCGCTGCACGCGCACGGGGACGGGGACGCGGAGACCGCGCGGGATCACGCGCACCGGCACACACAGCACACGTGAGTGAGGCAGGAGGGAGACAGGAGTGAGGCAAGAGTGAGGCACACCTGTTTAATACACCGTGAATAGACTGGTGTGAAAAGATGTCTTTAATGACACTGATTAAGGTATTAATAATTATCACCATCATATCCTGACTTTCCCAAACTCAGAACAGCTTATCCAGAGTTATAACACTGTTATGACATTGTTATTACAGTGTTATAACACTGTTACATACCAGTGGTAATAATCCCCACATGGTCAGAACAGCAGGAATTGTTATTTATTAGTTATTAAACTCTTCAAACACACAAAATAATATATATGTCTTAAAGAAATCCCTCTGTGCTTTATAAAATTTATATTTAATGTGGAAATAATTCACAAATCTACTTAATTAGATTTCCTTACACGTTCCAATCTAAAACGGTCAATATTTGTTAATATATATATTATATTATATTATATTATATTATATATGTTCTTAAATATGTTTTTTCTTAATCTGTCCATTACCGCCTCACACACCTTTACCTGTAAGAGACCAAGAATTCATAAGAAGGTTATTTTTGAAATCTTCTCTAAAGAAAGTCAAACTTATTTTCTCCTGTTTTCTAAAAACACATAATTGCTTTCGTGTGTAGTTCATTCGGAACGTTGTGTTGTTCCATTTTACAGCTTGTTTTGTACAACCAGAATTAACATTTTTAATTTTATGATATTCGGGTGATATTTTAATAACTTTATTTGAGAATAAAAACTGATCGTAAAAATGTGGGCAAAGTGAGAAATAAAAAATGGTATTTTTGAAGAAGAGAAGAAGAAATGACTAAAATAAAAAATTTTAAAAATTTATTTTGTGAAATTTCAGTTGAAATTAGATCATTTAAACTGTAGAACGAATGTCTAATTGAACAGGATTAAAGGCAGATTATTCTGTAATTTAGTATTTAGTTTTACTTGTTTTTCCTTCATTTTGATCCACTGCACAGATTTTACTCATTATTAGAAAATTAACAACATGAGCATAAGACTACATTACAAATAGCTTAAATAAGAAAAGAACGTCAGGTGTCTGAAGAACCTGAGAACGTCTTGAAATAATAAATCATGTTCTCATGTATTTCTTAAGTTTGTGAGAAAAGTCGTAAATGCTGAATATAATGATTATAACGCTGAATCCCATAATTCTTTAACTATTTGTTGGAGAGAAAATGAGGAAAATTGAGAATAATTTAAGGATGAGGTTAAGAAAAACATATCTGGGAGGAATTTCCTTCTTTAGACACTTTTGTGAACCTGGGAAAAAGCTTTCCTAAAAAATGAATCTTATGAAGTATCTTAAGATAAACACTAAGACGTTCTTAGGAATGTTCTTTAATGCAATTCTCCAAAAACCTTAAGATTTCTCAGGTATTTATTTGTTTGTTTGTTTGTTTGTTTGTTTGTAACAGTGTTTTATGCTGCATGTTGTAAAAAAGTACAGTGGACAAATGAATACAAAAAGACGATACTTTATAATAACTTTATAATTAATAAAGATGATACTGTCCAACTGTACTGACCCCAGTAGGGAATTCCACGACACTGCCTTATGCCTGACACATGGTTTACCGGTTTTCAGCTGATTCTGGCCTAAAACACACACATAATCAGTGTATATATTATATATATGATTAGTTGAATACGTTTTGTTTCTGGCAGATATGACAATTTGACATTTGTTTTTCGACAGCATCTAAGTGTGAGGAATCTCTGGCTTCTAGCCTCGTCTAATAGTTAAGGATATTTTCTGAGTGAACAGCAAAGCACCTTTGTAAGTCGCTCTGGATAAGAGCGTCTGCTAAATGCCATAAACGTAAATATAATGTACATAGACCTATAGACCTCAGTGGAAGTGCTCTGGTTTCACTTAAATTAAAAATTTGAAAATAAGAACAAATAAAGTTAGGTTAATATGAAGCACATCATTGATTTTCTGGTGAAATTCTCTACCAGTTTGATATGTCACACGTCTATCTTCCAATTAGAATATCCACCAGCCACCAACAACTTTCCTGCTTAAACCACAGCTTGTGCCTGAAATTGGTTCACCACCTGAACTGTTTTCATTGTATTTCGGTTTTATAATTTCAGAGACACCCTGTATATTAAAAACACATCCATGAATGAGGGGTAAATGCAGGGCACTGCGATGCAAAACGGTCCCCCCAAAAATTCTCTTCTCTGTAGGTTTGAAGCCATGCAGCGGAGGCACACCACTCTGAGAGAGAAGGGCCGCAGGGGGCCGGCCTACATGTTCAGCGAACGAGGGACCAGCCTTACCGCAGAAGAGGAGCGATTCCTGGATTCTGCAGAATACGGCAACATCCCGGTGGTGCGCAAGATGCTGGAAGAGTCCAAGACGCTCAATGTGAACTGCATGGACTACATGGGGCAGAATGCCCTGCAGCTGGCTGTGGGCAACGAGCACCTGGAGGTGACGGAGCTACTGCTGAAGAGGGAGGGTCTGGCACGGGTGGGCGACGCCCTGCTCCTAGCCATCAGCAAGGGTTATGTTCGCATTGTTGAGGCCATCCTGGCACACCCGGCCTTTGAAGGCGGTCTTCGCTTTGCCCACAGTCCGCTGGAGCAGGAGCCACGGGAAGATGACTTCTATGCTTACGATGAGGATGGAACACGCTTCTCGCAGGATGTTACACCTGTCATCCTGGCTGCACACTGCCAGGTAGGGAGAGTCCTTAAGATCTCTTAAATCTAGAACCTATGGTCTGTAATTATAGAACTATAAAATGCTCCTGTATGATCAGAGGAGTTGATAAATGGACGTCACACCCTTTTCTGGTTTGTGTTCAAATGCTGATACACATAATTTTGCCTTTTGATTGAATACCATCTAATGCAAATGCGATCTGAACATTTCTAATGGCAGGAATACGAGATTGTGCACATACTGTTGATGAAGGGCGCCCGCATTGAGAAGCCACATGACCACTTCTGTAAGTGCAGCGAGTGTATGGAGAGTCAGAAACAGGACTCCTTCAGCCATTCCCGCTCCAGGATGAACGCATACAAAGGCCTGGCCAGTGCTGCTTACCTCTCACTGTCCAGTGAGGACCCGGTGCTTACAGCCTTGGAGCTGAGCAATGAGCTGTCCCAGCTGGCCAACATCGAAACTGAGTTTAAGGTGAGTTTAAAGTGATACTTTAGTGAAATAATTTCAACTCAAACACACTTCATTTCATTCTTATTCCAAATGTATCCCAGTGGACTACATTTTCATGAGAAGCTGATTCTTCAGATGATTAAATAAGAGTCCTAGAGTCTCAACTCAAGCTCCTGTAGTCTGGAGGAAGAGTTGAGAGGCACAGAATCCAAGGTGTCTGAAGTCCAGCGTGACACTTCCCCAGTCTGTGATGGTTTTGGTAGTTCGTCCAGAATTAAAACAGCGTCTACCAGGAGATTTAAGAGCACGTCATGCTTCTGTCTGCTGACCAGCTGTAGTGAGTCAGGAGTTTGTGTATCTCTAGGACAGGGTCAGATGTAGGTTCTGATTCTTTCACACTCAGATGTCAAAATGCTTTAGATAAGTTGTCCTTTTTTTGGAAAAGATGCTTTTCATCACTTTATTAAATAATTCAAGGATAACCACCAACCTCCTGGGCATAGCTAATGGTTTTTCAAAGACCACTCGTGCATTTCTAATGTTTTACCCAATCAGACGTCCTTAAGATCAATCTGGGAAAACTTCAGTCATTGAGCACACCTGTGCTGTAGAAAACTACAATAGTAGGTAGTTCTTGTTGATGGTACGACTTGACTTCCAGTCTTTTGTGCAAATGAAGATCAAGCCTTGACTTTGGTTCATGACAGTTATGTAAGAGCCTGTGAAGTGGTAATTGCTGGTATAGCTCTGAGTGGTTGTCTTTAGAGGAACCGCTCAGCTCTAGCATGCTGTTTGATGGTTAGAGAAGCTTGAGTAAGAGTGTAGAGGCTGTCTTTCCAAGAGCCACTTGGGGAACTTGCCTAATCACTGACTCTTGTGGCCATTTGTTAGCTTCTCTTATTGATTTAGCAAGCTGTTAATTGAAGAGCCTCTATTGAGGGTGCCTCATATAATCAGTCCATCGTTATTCCCTAATCACAGCTCTCTGCTGCGAGCTCACTCTCCGAACAATCACAGACGTTAATCAATAACTTTGCAAGCCATTCATATTGCTGAATATACACTGATGCCACGGTAATAGAGCAATAATGTATGTGGTTGTTTAGTTAACTCTTAGAACCTGAGCACAAGAGCCCAGATGAATGTCTATAGAATCAGACCTCCTTTGCTAGGTGGAAGAGTTGCAAAGCACAAACCACCACTGATGCAAACAAAAACCATCTAAACGTTTTTGGGATAATATTCTGTGCACTGATGAGATGAAGGTGGAACTTTTGGGTCCAGCAACATCTGATGTAAAGCTGGTAGCATCCATTAGAATAAGAAATTCATACCATCGTGGTGGTATTTTGATGGTCTGGACCTGCTTTGCTTCTGTCTGGATGATTTGTCATAGCTGATGGAACCATGAGTTCTGCTCTCTGTCAGAAGATCCGGAAGAAGAATGTCCACCTATTAGTTAGTGACCTACAGCTGCAGTGCAGCAGGACAATGACCTGAATCACACAAGAATGTCCACCTCTGAATAGTTCAAAAGAACAAAATATAGGCTTGAGTTGCCAAGTCAAAGTTCAGACTGAATCCCGTTTAGATACTGTGGCGAGTAAGTCACTGTGTAAACCCCACCGGCAATATCTGGGTCGGTGATATAATTAGCCCCGCCCCCTCTCTCTGATCAGTCAGAGTCTGTGTGCAGGTTGAGCATGTAGATGTGGACAGAGCAGTAAACATGCACTGGAAGCTCCTTTGGCATTTAAACTGGGATTTCAAGGGTCAGTCTTGTCTGTAGGTTATTCGGATCCTGAGATATGAAGCTTAGAATGACAGCATGTAAATAAGCACGATGTATAGATCTCAGGTCACATGACTGTGATCATCTCGGGGTTTTTCTGGTTATAGAATCATCATCTTTGCATCTGTTTCATTGCAGAACGACTACAGGAAGCTGTCCATGCAGTGTAAGGACTTTGTGGTTGGGGTGCTGGACCTGTGTCGGAACACAGAGGAGGTCGAAGCCATTCTGAACGGTGATGTGGACCATAACCCGCTGAGTGAGCACAACAGGCCCTGCCTTAGCCGCGTAAAACTGGCTATTAAATATGAGGTCAAAAAGGTAGAGTACGGTTCAGTTCCCGCCTTGTCCAGTGCTTGGTTTAATTGGTAGCTGTTCGCTTTCGTTCACTGTTAGGATGGTTCGTGTTATTGATTGACCATTCCCAGCATTGTTATGTGGTGTTTTTATGATGGAAACACACTTTCTGCCTTTGTACACTCTCTTAAACAATTCTCCTAGCTGCCTCGGGTCTTATGCCACACTGCGGATTAATCTGCACTGTTTCTCTGCAGTTTGTGGCTCATCCAAACTGTCAGCAGCAGCTCCTGACCCTATGGTACGAGAACTTGTCTGGCTTGAGGCAACAGCCTATTGGAGTGAAATGTTTAACAGTGCTTGGTGTGATGGTGGGCCTGCCTTTCCTGGCAGTTGCATACTGGATTATGCCCTACAGCAAGGTACAGTCCGGAACACCACCTGCACTCTGTTATATCCACCGTTCAAGCTCTCAGAGGTTGAGAAGTTGGGAGAAACAGCAGCCTGTTTTTTTAATGTCTTCTTCTGTTTCTTCTCCTTCTTCTCCTCCAAAGCTGGGACAAGTTCTCCGCAGTCCATTCATGAAGTTTGTTGCCCATGCTGTCTCCTTCACTATTTTCCTGGGCCTGCTGGTGCTCAGTGCCTCCGACCGCTTTTTAGGAGTCAAAAACCTGCCCAATGAGACAATCACCGACCACCCGCGTCAAGTGTTCCGCGTCAAAACCACCCAGTTCTCCTGGACGGAGATGCTAATTATGAAATGGGTGCTTGGTTAGTATCTCCAACGGGCCTTCAAAAATTTAAAATCCAGTTTCTCAAGTCATTAGATAATTTTATGAGCTATACACAGACCAGCCATAACATTATGACCTTCTTGTTTCTGCGTTCACTGTCCATTTGAAGTATTTTAGGTTTCTTGTACCATACAGGAGCACTTCATAGTTCTATAATTCTAGACTGAAGTCCATCTGATCTTCAATGGTCAGGACCCCACAGAACCACCACAGAGCAGATATTATGTGTGTGTCACATGTCATTGTGACTGCAGTGCTCAGAATGACCCACCACACACATTATAGCTGCTCTGTGGTGGTCCTGTGGGGTCCTCATCATTGAAGATCAGGGTGAAAGTCAGCAGAGAAACAGATGAACTACAGTCTGGAATTATAGTGCTCCGAAGAGCTGATACAATAGACAGTGAATGTAGAAACAATCGTTGTATGTTCTAAACATTTCCTCAATGTTAGAACTGGTTGTAAATGTTCTCTGATTCCTTGGTCAGGGATGATCTGGTCAGAATGTAAGGAAATCTGGGAGGATGGTCCACGGGAGTACGTAATGCACCTGTGGAACATTCTTGACTTCGGTATGCTGTCCATCTTTGTTGCATCGTTCACGGCGAGGCTTATGGCGTTTCTGAGAGCCTCCCATGCACAGCTGTACGTCGACCTGTACGTGTCAGCCTCTGACCTGAGTAACGCATCTTTGCCCGCCGAGGTGGCCTACTTCACTTATGGTGAGCACTGATATTCTGAGCTTCTGATCAGTGTACTGTCTACTGAGATATTTAGAAAGTACTGCACGTAGAGAACAGAACTGAAAGTTCAACAATCAAACAGTCTCAACCACAGTACAGAACAATTCTGTAACCGCCTGTCAGCACTGTACTAATGATGAGTGTGTGTTCCTCAGCCAGGAACCGGTGGCTTCCCTCCGACCCCCAGCTCATCTCTGAGGGTCTGTACTCCATCGCTGTGGTCCTAAGCTTCTCTCGTATTGCGTACATCCTTCCTGCCAATGAAAGTTTTGGACCCTTGCAGATCTCACTGGGCCGGACTGTGAAGGACATTTTCAAGTTCATGGTCATCTTCATCATGGTCTTTCTTGCTTTCATGATTGGCATGTTCAACCTGTACTCATACTACCTGGGAGCAAAGTATAACCCTGCATTCACCACGTAAGTCCAACTAAGTCCAGAATTTTGGAACAGTGACCTTCAAGGTCTGTGATTAATACCAGTGTTGGTGTTAGGGTAAGGTTTAGCCTGCAGGCAATAAGAGTTCTTTACTGCAATTTCTGTTCATGCCACGTTTGTTCCTGGTCATTCTGGAGCAGTTTGCTACTACACATACTATTACTATGAAAATGCTTATCATGGGACCTACAGGTAGCTCTCACAGCTGATGTCGAAGTGCAGCTTCTACCATCAGAAAGAGACCAAACCAGTTTGATCTTCATGGAAGGTGTTTAACGAGGAAACTCTTACTGTCAAACAAACATCAGGACAAGACTAAAGTTCTCCAGAGAACATCTAGACAAAGAGCAGGACTTCTGTAATAATTTGCTTTGGACAGATGAATCCAAAGCTGAGTAACAGAAGACATGTTTATGGGAGTTAGTATGGAATAGATGGGATAGTAGTTCAACTATTCCTTTAAAAGGCATTTACTTAAATGCAACTTTATATCTTTTTTACTTTAAATAAAATTAATTTAAAAATATGATAAAATACATTTCTGCACCATGTCACAAAGCTCCAGTGGCCTGGGATTGCAGGTTCGATCCCCGCTCAGGTCTGTGAGGAGGTGTTTTATCCCCGGTTTCCTCCCTCCTCCCAAAAATGCCCATGGCAGGTGAATTGGCCATGATAAATTGCCCCTGAGGTGCGAGTGTGACGGTGTGTGTGGTACCCTGCAATGTCCAGGGGGTTTTCTTCCTTTGCGCCCCATGACTCCAGGTGGGCTCTGGACCTAGATGAACCTATTCAGGAAGAAGCGAATGAGATCATGACTGACGGATTTTATCACATTAGGATATCGTATATACAGTGTGTACAGTTTGGGTTTGTGTGCGGGTGTTTGTCTACAGGGTAGAGGAAAGCTTCAAGACGCTGTTCTGGTCCATCTTTGGTCTGAGTGAAGTGATCTCTGTAGTGCTGAAGTACGACCATAAGTTCATTGAGAACATCGGTTACGTTCTGTATGGAGTCTACAACGTCACCATGGTGATCGTTCTACTCAACATGCTGATTGCAATGATAAACCACTCCTACCAGGAGATTGAGGTGAGACTGGCTCCGTAAAGTTGGAGAGTGTTTTGATAGTATGAAACAGCAGAGCATTAATATGTTGTTATAGAACTTTAAAAAAACATGGTTTAAACCACAGCAAAAAATGTGGAAAAGCTTTTGCAGATGGTTCTGGAACAGATGTTCCTGCTCCTGGAGAGCCAGCGTCCTGCAGACCTTAGATTCAACTCTAATCCAACCCACCTGATCCAACTAATCAGTGCCTTCAGAAGTTCCTGGTTGGCTGAATGGGGATTTGGGTTGGAGATAAAACCTGCAGGAAGGGAGCTCTGCAGGAGCAGGGTTTGGGACCCCTGATCCACATGTACTTCCATTTATCTCAACCATTGGTCAAACTTCTGATCACCACAGCTTAAACAGACACACACACACACACACACACACACGTTGCCAGGGTCCTACAACTTACTCAAAGACCCCTGGCCACAACAGCCTAACCACAGAGAATACCCATGTGTCTCCAGTGTCCTCTTTTTGAAACCCACTCTCTGGTCACCATAACCCTGTTCAGTTCAGTGCATTGCTGTTTCAGTGAGCACTGCATTGCAATGCGAGTGATACTCTCCTTCTCAGTGGCTGGAACAGCGTGACAGCTTGTGTTGTTTGTGTGAGCAGGAGGACGCCGATGTTGAGTGGAAGTTTGCCCGTGCCAAGCTGTGGCTGTCTTATTTTGATGAGGGCAGGACCCTCCCGCCTCCATTCAATCTGGTGCCCAGCCCCAAGTCCTTCTATTACCTGGCCTTAAGAATCAGAGCCTGTCTCGTCAGACTGTGCAAGGCCACGGGTCATCGCCATGGTAGCCAACAAGACATGGACATAGCCAGTTCTCAGACTAAGGTTGGAATGTAAAGAGTAAACAGAATGTCAATAAGTCAAAGCGTTGTTGCAATACTAATACGTGTCCTCCATATTGGTCCAGGCAAGTTTTAACCAGGTTTTAACCTGTATTGTATTGAAGAAATGTCTACGTCTACTTGTACTGCAGGTCAGAACAGCTCCTTCACTTTGTAATGTTGAAAGTTTTTTAAATATTACATTTTTTAATTCTAATAACCTGTGATAGGAACCTCCCTGAGATCTACTCTGTGTTTGACAGCTCCAAGCTGCTCACATTCTAAGAAGTTGCCGGGAACAATATGGTGGAGATGATCTTATCAATTAAAATAATGGAAATGTTTTGGATTGTTTCTCCATTTCAGCTCCATAGGTTTCGTTCTTACCACGCTCAAGATGAATACACAGTGAGAAATCCCATCAAACATCCAACAAGATACCAGGTTTTACCATTTTCACATTTACTCTGTGAAGATCTTTACTGAGTTATTTGATGTTCCATTAGTTTAATACGGCTGCAACAGTATGAGATGATAACCAGAGTCCAGACTTTCCTGGGACCATAAGTTGGCCGACTTACCTGAACTCTGAGCCAACGATTCTCCTTTTTTCTTGGCTTACGAATAAACAGACATTTACAGAATAAAATTAAGTATAAACAATATTTGTCCATGTTAAGTCCAGTTAGATTAGACAGATTCTACAGCTGACATCAGACATAGAACCAATCAGAGTAAACATATTTACATCACCTAGGCTTCCCCAGCACACAGCAGACCCAAAAACACTAACACAGGTTTTCCAGCCACACAGTTGCTTGTTTAAGCTCGTTTAAACATTCAAAACTCCTACTGCTGCTCCTGAAACTTGTTAAGCTCCGTGTGCTGATGAAAACTCACAAACACAAAACTTTTTAAATCAGCTGTTCCACCTTAAATGCAGCTGAAGTCACAAGTGCCAGAATGTAACTGTCACTAATTTAAGGTGGACTTTCAGCTTTAGCATGTGAGATGAGAACATGGCAAACCTTTTGAATGTGTTTTATTATTATTATTATTATTATTATTATTATTATTATTATTATTATTATTATTATTATTATTATTGTATGTTGAACATTTTAAATCAGTCAGATCCAGTGAACACATGAATCGAAGTCATGGAAATCTCACTATGTTATTAAATTATGTAAAATCTGGCTTTAATAAAAAATACTTTGACTCTGCTCTTGTTCTTAACTTGCTCACTCAAACACAGAAGCTCATGAAGCGCCTTATCAAGCGGTACGTCCTGAAGGCTCAGACTGACAGTGAAAACGATGAAATCAATGAAGGTACGTCTAATACAGCATCCACTACAACACTGGGCCATCAAGGAAGAGTAGTCACGGTGCTCTTGTGTATATTTTTGTTTACTTTCATCCATATTTAACCATTACAAGCCCTGTCTCAAAGCTGGAGTGGCCAATCAGGAGAATAAGAGATAATTCTTTACCATACAAGCTCATATACACAGCAGTGCTGCTGGAGTGTTTAAACCACTCAGTATCACTGCAGGGACACGTTGTGTGTGCATTTGCACATCTGTGTCAGCAATAGGTACATCTTCAAGTATGTTGAGAGCTGTCTTTGGCATCCCAAGTGGGTTCTAGAGCATTTGTCGGTGCGTTCTACGGTACACAAATGAAGAGTGTGTGTATATGTTGTCATGTGTGTGTGTGTGTGTGTGTGTGTGTGTGTGTGTAATTCTTCAGGTGAGCTGAAGGAGATAAAGCAGGACATCTCCAGCCTCCGTTACGAGCTCCTGGAAGAGAAATCTCAGGCCACGGAGGAACTTGCTGACCTTATCCAGCAGCTGGGTGACAGGCTGAGCAAATCCACCAAGAAACCCTGAAGAACTCTCCGTTCCCTGCATCCCTGATACCAACCTTTTGGCCTAAACGCTGCAGGCTATGTTCTACCAACTGCCTCTGAAATTCGGAGTCAGTCTCCATCTCGAACTGCAGCTGTCCTTCGTCTGTGTGCCTGTAGTTTGCAACTTCCTCGTCCTGTATAGAGATTTTAAACACTTGAGACCAGTTTCCCAGACCGAGATTAAACCTAGTCCAACATTAATGCTATTTATTCTGACAGTAGGCTTCAGAAATGGTCAGAAAACCGATTTGAATGCCCACCTTTAGTCATAGACCTCAGTATGAAATCGTGACCTAGCACACTGTATAACTACACTGACCAGCTGTAACATTAGGACCATTATGTCCTTGCTTGTAGACACACTGCCCATTCGATCAGCTCCTCTGATCATACTTTGTAGATCTATAATTCCAGACTGTAGTTCATCTGTTTCTCTGCATGCTTTATTCTCCTCCTTTCACCCTGATCTTCACTGATCAGGACCCCAGAAGACCACCACAGAGCAGCTGTTATGTGGGTGGTGGGTCATTCTCAGCACTGCAGTCACACTGACACGGTGGTGGTGTGTTAGTGTGTGTTCTGGTATGAGTGGATCACACAGCAGTGCTGCTGGAGTGTTTAAACCCCTCAGTGTCACTGCTGGACCGAGAACAGTCCACCAACCAGAAATAACCAGCTGACAGTGTCCTGTGGGCAGGGTCCTGTGAGCACTGATGAAGGACTAGATGATGACCAACACAATCTGTGCAGAAACAGATGAGCTTCTGTCTCTGACTTTACATCTACAAGGTGGAGACACTCGGGAGGAGTGTCTGATAGAGTGGACAGTGAGTGGAGGTGGTCATAATGTTATGGCTGATCAGTGTGAATTAAGTAGGTGGTGAACGTCCTGCTCCTTGGGGGGTTTTTATGATAGTAGTAAAACTCGGAAATACACTTATTGCATTTGAGTGCTCGTTTCATTTGGGAAATTCGTGTTAGAGGGAGGAAAGTATAGATTGTGTAAATGACGATACTGTATTTTTAATCTAGAAATAAAATGAATGTAAAATGATCTGCAGCAATTATTTACCATCATTTCACTCTTTGCATCCACAGAAATGCAGGCCTCGTCCCAAATTCTAGAATGGTGTTACAGGCCTTGTCACCCATCCCTACCACGGCATCAGCACCTGGGCCCCTTGTTTTTAACCCGGGCCCACAATCACATCATGTCATATGTCATTATCGGACTGTGTTTCTGATAGAGTTTCAGTAACTACACTGCTGCTGATCTTTAATACCGGCTACCGGACTGTGTTTCTGATACAGTTTCAGTAACTACACTGCTGATCTTTAATACCGGCTACCGGACTGTGTTTCTGATACAGTTTCAGTAACTACACTGCTGCTGATGTTTAATACCGGCTACCGGACTGTGTTTCTGATACAGTTTCAGTAACTACACTGATACTGATCTTTAATACCGGCTACCGGACTGTGTTTCTGATATGAGGTTTTTTGTGGTATGGGCTCTTTAACTGTTTATCCAGTCTAATTGTGCAGATCACCGTGGAGATTTGCAGTCAGGTCTACTTATCATGCACATTACTGAGATGTCCACAGGAAGGTCCAGAGATTTGCACTGGTCAATTTAAAACTGTTCGTGTGTGTCTTCCTCTATGCTTACAGCACCCTCTGCTGGATTTCTGATGTACATTTGAGCATTTGGGCATATTTAACACAATGGGGAAGTACCTGGGGCCCTTCAATGATCAGCACTGCAGTCACACTGACATGGTGGTGGTGTGTTTGTGTGATTCTCGTACAGACACCAGCTGAGGGGAAAAGGAAAGAAAGATCGGAATGAAAGGAAAAAAAGTGTGTGTGTGAGAGAAAAGCAATCGCTTCACTCAACCACTGCATCACACACAGATCATGCCAAAAGTCAGTTTGTCAAAAGGTCAAAAAAATTACCAATACAAGTGAACAAACCATGTCAAAATAAAAGTAAAAAATACAGACAAACTCTGTCAAAAAATAAGCCACTACTACAAACAGACTTTCAAAAAGTCAAAAATATAAACTATCAAAATAACTTTCTGATACAGACGAATGAACAAAGCATGTCAAAATAAGTCAAAAATCCAGGCAAACTGTCTTAAAATAAAAGTCACTAACACAGACAAAAAAACATGTAAAAATAAAAAGTCAGTAATACCAAGTGACACACCATGTCAAAATAAGGGTTTCCAATACAACCAAAAACATGTCAAACAAACCATATCAAAATAAAAGTCAGTAAAACCAACAAAGAAGGAAAATAATGGATACTAATACAAACCATGAAAATCAAAAATACAAAATGTGTCAAAATAAAAGTCACTAATATGAGCAGACTGTATTAAAATAAAAGTCACTCATACACACAAATAAACAGTCTGTGTCAAAATAAAGGTCACAAATATAAGTGGAAAGACAGACCGTGTCAGAATAACTCACTTATACCAGCACTGACAAAATCTACACTTCACTCCCGTTTTTTGCTTATTTGAAATATAATAAACAGATTTACTTTTTTTATATTTTATTGCAGCTTCTTTATACATTGTTGGTTTAAAACAGAAGAAAAAACATATTGGTGTTTATTCATCTTTTATACTACGTTATCTTTTATCTAATGAACATTTTAATATATATGGGCCACAGGACTGAAAGCATTCACTTTCTCTAGCTTTATACGCTTCCTCGGGCATTATCAAGAGCTGAGTAGTGTTTCTTTTTTCTATCTGCCTCATTAATTCAAGCTCTAAGCTCCTTACAAAACAAAGCCTGCGTGATCACTGGTGTAATCAGAGTGTTTGCAGCATTACAGCTCTCAAAGGTGGCCACTCTGACCCACTCCAAAGCTCCTAAGCTATGAGGAATTTGGCCCTGAATGTAAAGTCTCTTCATCCTTGCATAGTACAGCTGAACTTGGAGTCATTCTCCAGCATCATGACTACAAAGGTGGGCAGTGGCACTTATTTCATAAACACCAGACTGATTAGAAACGTGTCTCTGAGTGTACAGAACCGATTACATCTGAAAAACCCCAGCGATGTGGTTCTCAAAGGTATCACGATGGTGATCCTCAGCACCATCATTCATCACGTTGAATTTAAAGAGCACATGTTTTTGAACCGATACGGTCATAATTCATTTTCCATAAATCTCTCTTTTTATCCCATAGAATTAAAATGGCTGTTTCTAATGATCTCTGGCAGCCTTATATTTATCCTCCGTCAGAATGCAGAACACCCTTAATCACTCCTAATATCTTCAGGATCAAATCACTGAGGCCTTGGGTGCCCATGACCCTCCCATTCAGTAGGTAGTGACCACTGCATAGCAGCTGCATAGCAGAAACATCTCACAAGACCAGCCTGATGTTTTGGAGAATCTGTACAAAGGCCTCAACATGTACAACGTCACTTTGCGGGCAGTTACAGACCAGTATCATAAGCTTCATATCTCAGGATCAGAGTAACCTACAGGCATGATACACAGACCATGTCAAAATAAAAGACTAACAAAAACAGATCGTATTCAAATAAAAGTCACTAACAGAAACAAAAAGCAGGTTGTCAATTTCATTAATATAAATGAACAGACTGTATCAAAATAAAAGCCACTAATTCACAACCATGTCAAAATAAAAGCCAGTAATGCGCACCAACAGCCTATATCAAAATAAAAGTTAGCGATATAAAGGAACAAACTGTCTCACAATCAATGCCAAAAGTACAGGGTCTAATACAGTTGAACGGACTATCAAAATAAGAGTCACTACTACAAATGAAACTAAAAGTCACAAACACAAATGAGTAAACAGAATATATCAAAAATGTGTTAATTTCACTAATATAGACGAACAAACCATGTCAAAATAAAAGTGACTAATACGGACAAACAAACCATATCAAAATAAAAGTCACTAAAAAATGAGTAAACAGCAAGTATCAAAATAAAAGTCACTAACACAAGCATTCAAACTCTTACACTTGACCGATTTACTCCTTTAATACTTCATCGCAGTTCTTGTGTCCGGATGCAATCAGCACCTCGCAGCACTGCTCCTACACTAAGGGTTTGGGTGGTTCGACGTTCCACCTTCCACACACGTGACGACCCGAGGGGGCGGGGCGCCAAGGCCCTGTCCGATGACTGACAGCCCAACTGTCCAATCGCAAACGGGAGTGCCTGCGTATCCATGGCGTTTCCATGGAAGTGGTATTAGGAGCGCTAAGCTCCGCCTCCCGGCCGGACCACGCCGCGCGCAGACAGAGCCCCGGTCAACCACGAGCAGCCGTAAGCGCCCCGCCGCCCCTGCCCGGGCCCCCGGGCCCTCGCCGCGTTCCTTCCCGGTCCCGAGCTCCCGCCGCCCGGCCGAGCCCGCGGGAGAGGCCGCGGACCGGGTAGCTTAGCATAGGCAGCTAGGGAAGTGTCAAGCCCCTGTTCGCCGTGGCGGTCATCCATCAACCCGGCGCTGCGGGGGCCGCTGTCCGTCCCGCTCGGCTGGGCCCCGCTGGGCTCCACTGGACCCGGGCCGCGATTCGGACCGGTGTCGTGTCGGGTTTCGCCACCGCGCGGCTCTGCGCATGCGCGGTTTGTGAGCTTCGGACCGAAGCGATTAAAGTCTCTGTGCTGCGGCTCGTGAAGGTCGACTCGCCGCACCTGTCCCGTACTGCGCTCGGGGTGCGGGCTGGTGCGGGCTGGCGCAATCCGGCACAACACCGTGTGTGCGGTAGCTTTAGCATGCGAGCTAAAACTTTAACGAATTGCTTTAACCCACTTCCGGTCAGTCAGTCCAGCTGCGCGCGCTGTGTTCACATGTAGTGCTTTACCCCATCTGTACATCTGCCCCAGCCTCTCCCACCGCTCTGTCACCCCTCTCTGACTCTTTACCCCCCCTTTTCTGCCCCCACTGTCACCCCAACCTCTCCCACCTCTGTCTACCCACTCTGACTTTCTACCCCCCC
>CM067519.1:1513685-1577136 GCA_034509495.1 Acestrorhynchus altus | reverse complement strand
CTCTCTCCCGCTCTCTTCCCCCCAACCTAAGCTCTCTCAGCCCTCTCTGTCTGCCCCCAACCCAACTGTCCCTATCTCCCACTCCTCTCTCTCTCCCACATATCTGTCCCCTCTCTCTCACCCCTCTCTGTCTTTCCCACCCCCATATCTACTCCCTCCCCCACCCCCCCGGGTCTGCCTCCCGTGTCTCACCCCCTTCTCTCTCTCTCTTTCCACCAGGTCCCTGACACCACGCTGAAACATGGCGGACGACCCGAGCGCAGCGGACAGGAATGTGGAAATCTGGAAGATTAAGAAGCTGATCAAAAGCCTTGAGGCAGCCAGAGGGTGAGGACACCTGCCACACCTCGGCCACTGCACGTAGAGCTGGCGGTTAGGGGGTCTTTGGCATTGGACCGAGCTCAGCCGGGCATGCCCTGTCAGACCATTCTGCGCTGCCGGCGGGCTCTGCTGACAGCTGTTGAACAAAGTGTGAGGAATATGGAGCATGTCAGAAGGCCTCACACTCGTTTAATGTATCTGCAGTCATGTAAGCCCCCTGGTGGTGGGCTGAGCATTTTACCACCCGGCCTGTAGAAGCTGGAATAGTTGTGGAATGACCACTGAAGTCTGAAGTTTGGAATGGTTCAAGCGTACTGCCCCTTCACCCACTGAGGATCAGCTGTTGCTTAGTGGAAACGTTCCCCTGGGTACTGGCATCGGGAGGTTTGATGGTGGGGTCAGCGTTGATTGGGGCTTTGTGTCGGGAGCGTCACGAGGGTTTTCATAATTATGGGGATTTGATGTGACGTCCTTGGTTGTAGAGAAGTACGCGATACGGAAACAGCCAGTCGTTGTTCTTTATTCTTCTAAAGACGACGTGTTGATGGTTTTGGAGAATGTTCTCTTTAACGTCGTCTGGAACATCCATTCATGGTAAACGGCACCATGATCTTCAGTGGTCACCACCACAGAGCAGGTGTGTTGGGTGATGGGTCATTCTCAGCACTGCACTGTGACACGTACATGGTAGTGTAATGCTGTGGCGCTGGTACAAGCGGACTAGACACTGCTGGAGCTCTTAAACCCCTCTGTCTCTGCTGGACTGAGAATGATGGTCCACTCGTGTAATACCTGCTCTGTGGTGGTCTTGTGAGGTCCTTATGTCTTGATTGTTGCGAAATATCTTGACTGGGACGTTCCTGATCGATAGATATTTAATTTTAGGACCCTGAGTAACCGCTTCCAAAGCTCTATACTCAAATGTTTTCTTCTCTACCACGAGACATGGCTGAGACAGATCTCTGGGATAGGACACAGATGCTGTTACAGAGAGTTGTGAGTAAATGGGGTTCTGCTGAGTCCTTTATAACGTTCCTCGCTGAAGGGCTCAAAAAGGGCACGTGTGGACACCCTTTAGATCGGCAAAATGAGAAACGGGACACTACAGCTGCATGGTCCTCGCAGACACGTGCACATGAGACCGCAAGTGTCTCATTGGGGACTGGACTAGAGCTGAGACTGATGACGGTCCTGTTCTAAACCTTCCTCTGGGATGTGCAGGTAACGTAGAGGTCATCCTCGTGTCCTCACGTTTCACACTAACTCACTGTGGACCCCAATGCCTTCGTTTTTGGAACCTGGTCTGTTGTGTAAACGTGTTACGGTGTTGAGAATCGAGGTCTGGAGCTCCAGGGCTTGCTGGCTGGCTTTTGGCTCCTCCGGGGTAAAGGTGTAATTGCTAAACTGCCCTCATACTGTGAAGGTCATCAGTAAAGTTTGATTCACTAATGCCCCCCCTCCTCCTCTCCTCCCATTTTTCCTTTGCAGGAACGGCACCAGTATGATCTCCCTCATCATCCCTCCCAAGGACCAGATCTCCCGTGTGGCCAAGATGCTGGCTGATGAATTCGGCACAGCTTCTAATATCAAGAGCAGAGTGAACAGACTCTCGGTGCTGGGAGCCATTACTTCTGTACAGCAGAGACTCAAACTCTACAACAAGGGTGTGTTTGAGTGTGTTTTCATTCTTCATCCAGAATCAGAACGAACCGCAGAAACAACCATATTAAACTGATTATGAGGGGTTCGGTCGTCCATGTATGCGTCCCGAACAGTCGAGGATCGCAGGACGTTCTTGCCCAAGAAGGTTGATGAATGAATGGAACCAAAGTTCAAAACCCTGAGTTTCACCAGTGAGACCAGTACAGATGTTAAGGTCAAATGGTTTCTGAGACTGTGTGCTGCAGATGTTTTTCTAAACGATTGAGTATTTTTTATACGAAGAGTAAACGGACTAAAAGTGGATACGGGGGGTCTTATCATGAAATTGTTTGGAGACCACCACCTTAGAGTAACACCAGCAGCCTCCTTTCTCCAAGTACTTCAAGGTTCTGGAGGAGTGGCCTCTGGTTGTTGTGGTGATCACGGATAACTATACTAAAAGGCCTGAAGCTCTGTGTTGCTCTTCCCCCCTCTGTGCAAAAACCGTACTGAACCATAAGGTCTGAGCCGTGTCTACTGATTTCTGAAGTGGGCTCCCAGGTCGGTAGTCGTGGGTAGTACAGATGGAACCGTACGTGTATTTGAAAATACAGAATCGGGATCAGTACTGAACTTTCACAAGCCTGTATTTTATACGTTTTCATTTTTGGTTGAAACAGATCCAGTGACTTCTTGTTTTCCATCACAGTGCCTCCCAATGGTCTGGTGGTGTACTGTGGCACCATCGTGACGGAAGAGGGCAAAGAGAAGAAAGTCAACATCGACTTTGAACCGTTTAAGCCGATCAACACTTCCCTCTATTTATGCGACAACAAGTTCCACACAGAGGTGAGGTCAGCTTTTAATGGGTTGTAGGAGAGTGTTTGTAAATATAGTCGGTGCATGAAAAGTCCGTTAAGGCTCCCGGTGGCTCGGTGGCCGAGTCTGAGGGAGCAAAATTGGCCGTGCTCTCTCTGTGGGAGTAGATGGAGGTCTGTCCTCACATTACACTCCACATTTATCAGCCCTTGTATGAAGTTGGGGACCCAGCACTTTCCTCCAAGTGCATTGGCTGCCCAACAATGATGCAACGTAGTGGTATTTTGAAGAGGGTGTGGTTGACTGGACATGAATTGGACGAGGCTCGTCCTCACCCTTCTAGTGTCGGAAGCATCCTATAGGTTGGGGGAGAGTCCTGCTGGGGTTGGGGAATTGGCAAGTTCAAAAACTTGAGGGGAACGATGGGGAAAAATCGGAAAAAGAGAAAGGCCATTAAGGAGAATTTAGGTCACACTATTCATAGTTTACCTTTCTAAGCCCAAGTATCTATTTTGGGTAACTGTGTTCGGTCTGGCGTTTGTTGCCTGGTCATAAAATCATAACTCAGATTGGTGGTTGATGTTTCAACCTTGTCCTTTATGGATTGTGAGGTTCTCGAAAGCAGAATCATCTTACGAGTCAGAAATCCCGATCTCCTGTTCTTTAGGCACTCACTGCGTTGCTCTCAGATGACAGCAAGTTTGGGTTCATTGTGATTGATGGTAGCGGCGCCCTCTTCGGAACTCTGCAAGGAAACACAAGAGAGGTTCTGCACAAGTTCACTGTCGACTTGCCCAAAAAGCACGGTAAAATCTCGCAAACATCCTAGTAGCATAGCTCCTTGTATACACTGATCAACCATAACATTGACCTCCTTGTTCTTACTCTCACTGTCCATCCTATCAGCTCCTCTGATCACACAGGTTCTCTTTGTGGTTCTATAAATCCAGGCTGTAGTTAATCTGTTTCTCTGCGGACTTTATTCTCCTCCTTTCACCCTGATCTTCAATGATCAGGACCCCACAGGACCACCACAGAGCAGATATTATGTGGGTGATGGGTCGTTCTCAGCACTGCAGTCACACTGACATAACATGAAGGGTCCTGAGCATTGAAGATCAGGGTAAAAGGAGGATAATAAAGTATGCAGAGAAACAGATGAACTACTAAGTGCTCTTGTGTGGTATGAAGAGCTTATCTAAGTGCTTATGTGTTCTCTGAGCACTTCTAAGGCTCA
The DNA here is from genome assembly GCA_034509495.1 of Acestrorhynchus altus. Lineage (NCBI taxonomy): Eukaryota > Metazoa > Chordata > Actinopteri > Characiformes > Acestrorhynchidae > Acestrorhynchus > Acestrorhynchus altus. The sequence goes on along the minus strand of CM067519.1, from coordinate 1,573,118 downwards.
GAATTGGTTCCTCACACTGTGTTTTTACTCGGACCTCGCCAGCGGATTGACGTTGATATCCATTGATACGTCAATTAAACATCTAGATTATTATTCATATGTCCTCTTTCTAGAGATCTACCTTCCTGAAGGTTTCACCTCTACCTTTTCTTAATCCTAAATCCATGTATGAGTTGTAAACAGGTCATTCATATTGATTGAGAACCATTTTGAGAGCCTGGCTCACTCTCCTGCTCTGTGACCCTCTCTGTTTAAGGCCGAGGAGGTCAGTCTGCTCTTCGGTTTGCCCGTTTGAGAATGGAGAAGAGACACAACTATGTGAGAAAGGTGGCGGAGACGGCCGTGCAGCTGTTTGTATCCAACGACAAGGTCAATGTAGCTGGGATGGTTCTTGCTGGATCAGCTGACTTCAAGACTGAGCTCAGTCAGTCAGACATGTTTGACCCGGTATGTTTCACCCTGTTTGTCAATAAGGGTGGGTGACATAAGGGTGGGGTGGGGGCTTGGTAATGCAATTTGTGTACCTGGAATACATCATAAAAGGCATTACCACCCACAGTGGGCAGTGCAGTGCCTCTCCTTTAACACCGGACGCAGCACCTCATCTGGTTCTGAGGTTGCTTACTGGACCCTAGAGGACTGGCAACGTGACAAGGTCCATTACAGTTGTGGTACCAATTATTTGGCCTAATGTTGGGTTTGTGTGTAAATCAGAACCCATTAAGCCATAGTTCCCAGTCTACAAGGCACTGTGCAGGCTGGTGGTGGGTCCATACTGGTGTAGGTTGTATTCTCATAGCATGCGTTGGGTCCACTGGTGAACCACTGGGATTCGTGTATGTGTATACAGGTGTGGGTGTTCCCAAGCAGTCCCCCTTATTTACATACTTATCTCGTGACCTTTGGTGTGTCAGTGTAGATAATGGTACTCAAAGATGACGCACATGGATCATAGACACGTTTAGGCCATTTATAGAGAAGCTGAACATCATGAAGTAGCTGATTAGATGTTTATTCTTCATTACTCCAGAGAATGCAGTTCCACTACTCTACAGCCCAGTGCCAGGAGCTCTGTACCCCTTGAACCAAGTAGACATTTGTAAGAGTGACCATAGGTTGAGGTTTGGTTCCTCTGGAAGGAACGTTTCTCTGAGATTATACAAGGCCGGAGTGCCCAACTGAAATCCCGCTCTGTCAGTTGTTGGACCTGTTTAAGAAGTTTAATTCTTAGATCTGGTTGCTTTTGAGGAACATTGTACATTTTTAAATTATTAAAGGTTTTCATTTAAAAAACGGTTCTGTTTTTCTGGTTCTGTTTCTGAAACGTGGATTTCTCCCAAACAGAGATTACAAGCGAAGGTGTTAAAACTCGTTGACATTTCTTACGGAGGGGAGAACGGGTTTAATCAGGCCATCGAACTGTCGGCCGAGGTGCTGTCCAACGTCAAATTCATCCAAGAGAAGAAACTAATAGGTAATGGATCTGATCGTGGACTCAGAGTTAGGCGTTCTCTGACATTCTTTTCATTCCTACCTTTCACCTGCTCTTTCTCCCTGCATCACTCCCTCTCCCTGCCATCCTGCCTGCCTCACTCCCTTCCCGACTGCCTTCCTTTTTAACTGTCTGCGTCCACTCACTCTCCCTTCTTTCTTTCTTGACTTCCTGCCTGTCCACCTGCCTCACTACCTCCCTTTCTGTTTCTTCTCTCCCTTCCCCTCTTTCTTCAGGTCGCTATTTTGATGAGATCAGTCAGGACACGGGGAAATACTGTTTTGGAGTGGAAGACACGCTCAAAGCGCTGGAGATGGGAGCCGTGGAGATCCTCATTGTTTACGAGAACCTGGACACTATGCGCTATGTCCTACGCTGCCACGGAGCCGAGGGCAGTACGCTGGAAAATGGTACTTTCACGGTTCTTTGACTCTGATGGGATTTGCAGTAGTGCTGTCACTGTAATGTGGCTCTTAGTTCATTAAACTGCGTTTTGACAGACCCTGAAATTATTGGTCCCTGCAAAGTCAGAGCAGCTTCTGATTTGTCAGCACAGCATTAGTCTGTAAATGCTGATTGACAGGTGTTACAGTTACAGAAATGCAGTCCTATTAAGTCACGTGTGACACTTCCTTGTCGTTTGGAAGATGACTGTGAAGGACGGTGGACGTTGATTGTCTTTTTCTTTGTTAGATGAGAAGACACTATATCTGACACCCGAGCAGGAGAAGGATAAATCCCACTTCACAGACAAGGAGGTGAGTGTGTAACACGTGAAAGTGTCGGCTCACCCCGTGGACGGCTTATGGGTGCACAACACACACACACTCTGGCCAGGTAACGTGTAGGACACGTGATTTGATGATGCACAGCACTAGATGAAGATGGAGAAATAGACGAGACACAGTTTGGGCTCATTTTGATGCTGAATAATCGAAAGCTCCACACCGTGTACCAAACATCCAGTCCACAGGGGACGCTTTTCCACCCATGTGGAACGGACTCCATTCTGTTTTGCAAACCTAATTTTGAACCGTTGAAGGTTCGTTTGCTGAGGGACCGAAGATAAGTGGGGTTTTCATCGTGAACCACGGTGGGCGTTTCTAGTTGTACAGGAGCGAGGTGTCGTCTTCTACGTCTTCTGGCCAAAAGTTGATTCATGCTGCTTTTTGGAGAAAAACAAACGCCTGTAACAGATGACTGATACTTCAATAAACCATTGTTGTCATAAGGGTCAAAAATGACCCGCCTGCACATGTAACTGCAGAGACAACCTTTTTTCTGTCTCCAAGTTTGGTGAAAAATAAGCTGTTTATATTTCTATGAAAACTGTAGAAAGTTTGTTATTCATTTACATTCCTTCCCAAACGGAAGACGCACACCATACCTCTCCACTCATGGTTATTGCGAGTCTCTGCTACAGTTGTGAAAGCTGTTGAGGAGCCTGAATCTTGTCCATCTGAGGGTTTAAAACTCAATTAAGCAACTTTATTTGAAGTGTTTTGTGTATCTGCTCACTGTCTCTGTGTGTTTTAGACGGGGCAGGAGCATGAACTCCTAGAGAGCATGCCGCTGCTGGAGTGGTTTGCCAACAACTACAAGAAATTCGGGGCCACGCTGGAGATTGTGACGGACAAGAGCCAGGAGGGATCACAGTTTGTGAAAGGCTTCGGTGGTATTGGAGGTAAATATAGAATATTTCAATTCTAGTAAATTCTACTAAACACTGTTAAAGACCAATATGATTCCGCAAGAACGAAATCGGCCATGCTCTCTGGGCGGGTAGATGGCCCATCTTGATAGGACTACATGAAGTCCATGAAGTGGAGCAAATGGTCACAAAGCAGTGAACAGTGATGTGTTTAAGTAGATCACTGGACCCAACACATACCATGAGAATACACCAAATTCCAGTTTGGAACCAGCACCAGTCTGCACAGTGCCATGTTGCTAATTGAGGTCCCTTGCTTCATGGGGTCTGTGCCACACAAAAATCCTACCATTAGCCTGAAACAACTGGTACTCTGACTGTATCAGACCGTGCCACGTGTTGCCAGTCGTCTAGGGTCCAGTTAGCAACCACAGGAGCTCGGTGTCGTGACATTAACAGAGGCATTCTGGTGGGTCTTCAGCTCCCGTATCCATACGCTGCACTGAGCTGTGGGACGTGCATGTGGGGCTCCTGCATTTAATGCAAGACGCTTGACAAGCTGTCAGTGTAGTCATTAAGCATTCGTGGGCAGCCACTGCGCTGTCTACCATGGGTGGTAATGCCTTCAATGACACATTCCAATTGAGGAACGTTAAACACCTGCACAACTTCGGAAATCCCATCCATCTGGCACCCACTATCATGATTCGTTCACACTGCTCGTCTGTATCTAACCCTTATTGAAATCAGTTGTTAATATGAATTCTTTTTGACCAATGTCTAATTTCCCCCCTTATCTGCTCCTCCTGTAGGAATCTTGCGGTACCGGGTGGATTTTCAGGGCATGGAGTACCTGGGAGAGGATGACGAGTTCTTTGATTTAGATGACTACTAGGTAGTCGGGACTGACAAACCGGAGAATTTTTCAAAAGTCAAGGATCTCTCCCTCTACCGCTCAGAGAATGGATGGGGAGGAGGGTGAAGGCGAAGAGTGAATCTGTGACGAGGAGGTGCAACGTGAGGGGGAAGGGAAATGGTATCTACATGTATGTATCCCTGGCATTAGAACACAGTGACTCCATCTCCTGCCTGGATGAAGCTGACTGGGTTTTGCTCCTTTCTACACCTCATTAATGCATCACAGCAACAGTACCGACTTGACAGACCCCTCCTCCTGCCTTGCCTCGGCTCTCCCCCAGAAACACACGTACTGAGACTTTGATACCCGGTCCCCCCCGTTTTGTTTGTTTTTGTTACGGCTGCACAATATGGACAACGTATACGTGGATATTGCGATTAAATTGCTTCGTATTGCGATAAATTTAGTCTGAAAAAGCAAATCTTGATCTGAAGCTGTGATGGGAAGGTTACAGCAAACCATCTGCTGTCAGTATTGCAAAGGCCAAACCATGATTATTAAACAAATGATGTATTGTGCAGCCATATTCTTAACCCTCCTTTTAGTTGTACTGGCCCCTGCTGCTACTTCTGTGCTGTCCAGAGAGTTTATGGCATTTAGGTTGGGTTTGTAGAGAGGGTTTAGGTCTAGTCCTGAACTACACAGCATTTGAAATGGAGAGTCTACATTGAATGGAAAACGTAGTCCAGGACTTGGCTTAAACCAGCTCTTTGTTTTATGTTAAGTACTGTTTGCGACATGCAGGAACGACGTCAATCTACGCTGTGTCCATGGCAACCTTGAGCCCTTACGTTTTCTTTTCTTTTTTTTGCCTTGTTTCTGCTGTACATCCGTATGATGATGCGTTCCAAGCCAGCTAGGTGTTCCTGTTTCTCCTGTCCCAGCGGACCCAGTGGTGCACCAAGACATCTCCCTCTCAGAAGGACCATCTCGTAGCTGGACCATCACTATGTAAAGAAGGCTGGCGTGCTCTTGGCCTAGTCGGCCTCGCCCTCGATAATATACACCACTTACTCGCTTACCACCCTGGAACAAAACGCCCACCTCCATCCTCATACGAACCGTGTTTGCGTGCCTGAACCGTACCGTGTGGTGTGTGGGGGGGAAAAAAATGATGGCACAGTTCACTAAAGTCTGACTTTTTCGTATGCCTTGGGGTATTTTAACCATTTGGACTATTAAACACGAGCTCCAAGCTCTTCCCAACTGATCAGACCCATAGGAAACCTACAGACTGACTGGTCCGACTGGTGGAGGTGGGGTTCTATGCTTGACTGGACTGTGACCGTATGGATGTGTGAATCCTTTTAGGGTTCATATCCTCTATGCCTGTAAACCCCCTGCCCCCACTCCTCCCCACATGCTAGTTAACCAGAAGCTAAGCCCTCTTTGCCTAGTCATATAGTGATGATTTTCAGATGGGAATGAAGATGAGCACATACTGGACATGATCAGTAATTGTGGCACGGTCTCATTTTTGATTTGTCAGATCTACTAGGCAGCAAACCCAATGATGTAGTCTACTAGGAGACGTAATTACAGCAAAGATGCTCCCTATTTTAACAGAGATTTTCTGTATTCTCATCTTCAATCCATCAATATTTTGTATAAATCATTTGTTACATAAGGTCACAGATGTATTAAACGTTCTCATTGTTTGCAAATGTCGTCTTTTTCTTTTTATTGCACGAGTTCGATACACTGGGTGCAGTGTTGCACCAGTGCTGCATTAGGATGGACACATTTTTGCTGGTAATTAAGCACATGCTTGCGGATCGTGGGCGTCACGTGTGTCCTGAGTCAGTTTGGCCTTCGCTCCTGCACATCCTCTGAAATGTGAAGTGTGAGGTGCAGTACAGGCAACGATGCTAGGGGGCAGCACTTGGCACCATCAACATGCCGGGAAGTTTTAAAGAAAGTCTTTGTCTTTATCCCCTTCTTTATGATGAGCCCAGGAGGGGCTTGGAGGAGAACCGCTGTTCCTTCACATCAAGAGGAGGTAGCTGAGGTGGTTCGAGCGAAACTCCAGGTTTACATGAGTCAGGAAAAATGAACTTCTACTTTGTAACCAGGCAGTAACCTCACTGGAGCATGGGAATGAGTTAGGAGGAAGGTGTCCCTGCTGATTCGCCCCACTGGTTCTGTCGCGGTGGACCATTGATTAGAGGCAGCGTCAAGAAGAGTGACTGGAAAAGAAGCAAAGTCAGAGTACGCTCTGAGAAATCTGATTGCGGAGCTAAAGTCCAGCTCTATCGGATTTCTTAATCCGATTTCTAGACCATAATTCTGTTCTAAAAAATCTGATTAAGATTGGATTATTTAGCGCAAGTAAATTCAATGGTTCTCAATTCTGGTCCTGGAGGCACCTTACCCTGCACATTTGGCTATGTACACATTCCAAGCATCATTACTCAAGCATGATTTTTGGTTCTCATACTGATGGCGAGATCACCCAGCTTCAGCAGAAGAGTATGACCTCACTGAAGGGAAACCGTTCATTGCGTGAAACCATTCTAATACATAACGGGTGATTCAGTAGTTGGGTTTTTGTCCTTTATTCATGTTTAAAACTTATTTTATTTATACCTACAGCATCAGTCATGTACACTCTGGTTTTCTGGGTTAAAAGGTCAAGTTAAAGTTCATCCAGATTAACTCTAACGTAAGTCTTACAAGCATGAATTTGAGAAACTTACTAGATTACTCTCAGAGTTGGGTCAGAGTGAGTCTCTGACCAGTATATGCTACTAGATTACTCTCAGGTCAGACTACACTACTCAAACTCTCTCTCCATCTGAACTCTGACGATGAAATCTGCCGAATCTAGAGACCAAAGAAAGCGCAAAGAAAAAAATTTGCAGTGTAACCCTTGCTTTACCGACCACACGCCTGGTGGTTTAAGCTTGATTAAAGTTGACTGTGTTTGCTAGTGGAAGCTCCTTATCAGCGCTGAGTGCTAATGAAAGCTCTGACCTAGTTTTTTGTTCTGTTGTGAACATTTCCACAAATGAGGTTATTGAGGTTATTCTCAATCTTAGCTCTTTGAATTAGCTGTTCCATCATAAATGGTGTAGACCTTGCAGAAGGCAGAGTAACCGGCTGTTTTAAGGTGGATTTTTTTTTTCTTTAAAGGTATACATTGAAACATTTTATGTGTCATTTATATGGTTATGAAATGTCACCACTTTATTAAATCAATAAAGGTCTTTTCTTCTTCTTTTCTTTCTCTGAACCGACGTGCTCTCTCAGCTCCAGAGCATTTTACGAAGATTAAACTATATAAATATATAATTATCTATTGGACATAATGTTGATGAACACTTGTTCTGCTGCATATATTGAGTATAAAATATCTTTGCTATTTAAAACCAGTAAACAGGGCTATAGAAGGTTTAATGTCTGCTAATTCAAGCCGAGTAAACGTTTCTCAGCATTTAACTTAGCCCCTGAAATCCGGCCTTTGCGGGCAGTTGCATGCCATTTTTCTAGGCTTCATATCTCAGAATCAGAGAAACCTGTATACAGACTCTGACTGATCAGAGGGGGCGGGGCTAATGACATCACTGACTCATTGACAGATATTGGGTCATACAGTAAAATGAGAAGCGTTCAAATTTCAGAATAAAAGTCCTTGGGACAGATAAGGGTTCCAGTGGTTATAAAGGTTCTAATGGTTCTAGATGTTCTAAGGGTTACAAAGGTTCTAATGGTTCTAGATGTTCTATGGGTTGTGGAGGTTCTACTGGTTCTAGATGTTCTAAGGGTTCTAAATGTTTTATGGTTCTAGATGTTCTAAGGGTTTTAAAGGTTCTAATGGTTCTAAAGGTTAAACATCACTCGCACTGAAAACGTGATTCATTTGGGGGATCACCCCGGCAGCTAAAGAGGGGTGGGGGACAGCCAATCGCAGCGCGCCTGCGGCCCATGGTCCCGCCCAGTGTGCGGTCTTTGGTCAGATTGGGGCCTCTGATTGGCCCGCGGCCTCCTGCCCCGCCCCCGCTTCTCCCTTTTCTGGTATGACGTCACCGGAGCTGCAGGGCTGGGTTTCCATTTTTCGATGCGAGTTTTGGGGAACAACAACATGGAGCCGGACATGGAGGACAGAACGTTAGAGCTGATGGTAAGACCTTCCGTCTGTGACCCGAGCCGCGGGGTCCGGTTAGGTCCAGTCCGGTCCACGTCTCAGGGACCAACCCGGCGATTCGACCCTTAAACACCCCGAATGTGGATCCGCGCTGGTTCTCAGCTCCTCTCACCGCCACCAACCGCCTTCCAGCGTTACCTCAACGTTACCGGAACGTTCGGCGCCCGCGGTTAACACGGCTCCTCCGTCGCCGGTGTTCCGTCCGATCTCGCCGCCGGCCCAGACGCGCTCCTCGGCGGTTGCGCGCATGCGCACACCGCGCGTCGCCTCTGTCTGCGCCCGCGTTCAGCGTCGTTTTGCGGCCGATCGGATCAGAACCGGGCCCCGCGACGACGGATTCGATTTCGGGACCCCTCTGCGGCCCCTGCGACGGAGATTGAGGCCGGTAACGCGATTCGGTCGGCGCGCGCGATTCGGCACGACACCGCGGCGTCACTGCGGCGGCGCTGCGCCATTATTAGCGCCTAGCCGGAGCCTCGCCTCGGGGCCGGGCCGAGTCCGCGGACTGAGCTTGTATCCGCCGCGGGCGGCTTTCGGGAAACCGAGCTTTAACGGACCGGGTTCTGCTTCCGGTTACGCTGCGTAGTTAGCCTGTTAGCTTAGCATACGCAGCTGCCTGTCGGAGTGTCGAAAAGCGGCCTCGTTATAAAGTCCTCCGCGCGGAGCGAGCCTGAGGGACACACAGGGCTCGAGCCCGGTCTGACGGTACCGCCGGGCCGGGTTTAACCCCTGGCTTCTTGGCCTTTCCTCCCCGATGCTAATTAGCTTAGCCGCCCGCGGGGCTTTAACGCCCGTTTCTTCGCAGATCCCCGTTTTTCTCTGCGTTCAGTCACTTCCGGCCGTTAAACCCGCCGCTGTCCACCCTCTGTGACGTGGATGAAAGGCACGCTAAGGTAAGCGCGTGAATACCTGAGTGGTGTGCGTGGGGGGGCCCTCTGGCCACGCCTCGAAGGCCCCCCACCTGCTGGGCTCTAATGTTGTGAAGTCTGCCGTGCTGTAGGTTGGGTACCCGTTGCCATGGAGACAGTGAGCCGGTAAGACAGGGTCCACCTTTGGTCCGGAATCAGAATCTCTTCATTTCGCCAAGTATGTTACACATACAAGGAATTTCAGTCCATCCAGGCTGAAACGGGAGGTGAGGGACGGGGACCAACCCAGGTCCAGAAAATCCGGCCCCTTCGTAGCTGCTCGTTCACGGTGACGGTGCGGAACCGTCCCCTCGGCGACTCGGGTTGAATTCGTCTTCTTGTTTCCACCCAGGGTTGGGGTCCCATGTCCGCGGACTGTTTTACCTTGTTCACCACCCTGTCAGGTGTTTCTGGGTGTTGTGTGGATCGGGGACGGAAAGACAAAATTTGCCACGTTGACGCACAGCCCTCTGCAAACCGATCAGTGGCAAGAAACCAAACTGAACTGCCTTTGTCAGGCATTGAAATGTTCACCTCCCAGCAGTGGGGTCTTGAGTTCAAAGCCCTGTCTGGGTGGATTTCCATGTTCTCCCCGTGTAGGTTTCTGTGTAGGTTTCTTCCAGCAGGAAAAAACTCGCCGGTGTTTGTTGGCTGACTGTGACTTGGGTATCTAGAAAGGCGCTATATAAGTGTAACTATCTAAATCAGGAATTCTTTGGGAACGTCTTGGAATAATACAAGATGCTGCATGTTTGAAGAACCAGCTTTAAAAGGTCTTTCAGAGCAAAGGTCTTTCAGAATGACCAAAATTCAGCTTCTCTTTCGTCTTCTGTTGTATTTGTGACGATTGTCTGCCTTAACTATCTGGTCTGAAAGTCTGAAAGTGTCTTCACCCTGCAAATGGACCGGACCGTGGTTGATACGGACAGAGACCACCTCTTTAGGTCAAACCACATTCTGGTCCTCTCTTCTAGACCATAATTTGTAGCACCTTTCACACCTGCAGTCCAAATGTCAGAAATAAGCAACGCCAGAGTGGTACCAAGTCAGCATAGTTTCTCAGTGATGGTGAACGGAGACAGTTTAATACCCCGATCAGCGAGGGATACACTCCAACATTGGAACAACACCTTTCATAGGTGTCCATATTTACAAATGTAATGCTGATTTTCACGGATTAGTCAGCAAATGAACAGTCAGGTCTTGAAGTCAATGTTGAAACTGGTCAAAGTGGACAGGCGTAAGAATCGGAGACACGTTGACAAGAACTAAATTGTACATCTGAAATACATCTCCAAAACATCAGCCGGGTCTTGTGGGGTTTTGCCTTTATGCAGTGGTCAGTATCCACCAAAGAACAACCAATGAACTGGTGACGGGGTCGTGGCACCAAATGCTCATTTATGTTCATTGACATCCCAGCTCACAACTTACAGGATCCACAGATACCACAGCACACCTTCAGAGGTCTTTTGGAATCCGTTCCTTGATGGGTCAGTGCTGTTTTGGTGGCACGAGGGGGACCTACGCTATAGTAGGCAGGTGTTTAATGAATAGGTGGTGTCTGAGAAGGGAAATCTTCAGTCTGTGTTCCAGGACTAAACTGGGAAACCGGTGTCCACCCACCCCTGTTCAGATTACATGTTTTAAATGAAGAATGAACAAACAAGGCCTTAAAATGAAGCTTTTATGGATGTTTGGATCACCCTGGACCTGGAGGCACCCCTGCCCTGCATGTTTTTGCTAACACAACTCATGCAACGTGTGAATCGGGTGTGGATTGGTCTAAAATATGCAGGGTAGGGGTGCCTCCAGGACCAGGGTTGAGAAACACTCTGGAGGATGACCTTTTTACATTTGACTGTTTTAACACCAATGAGACATTATTATTTTGGGATAACGGACCAGCCGTCCCTCCAGGTCCACGTCCTCTGCTCTAACGCACCGTAGCTGTAGGATATGACTCTAGGACTCTTGATCAGGGTGTTGGGAGATGGGTATTGACTGTCCTGAATGATTTATTGATTAATTGATTGAATTGGGGATGTTGTCGTCCCCCCTTTTTACCGTTAAAGGGACCATGTCATGGAAATCGTTTTTACACCTGTTCACACTACAGCTGGGCGATATATTGTAAATATTGATATGTTGAGATATTTTGTGCAAGAGATTAAAAATGTCCATAACGCAATACCACGTCAGGTACCATCTGTGTACGATTTAATTCCAGAGCGTGAGTGGCTTTTTTGAGTGGAAGTAAATCATGCAAGAACGTTCTCTGCTGATTGGTCAGACCTGACTGGGGCAAACAGGAATGTAACCACTGGAAGAAGATGGTGTCCGTGCAGATCTCTGTTCAGTTTAACTGGACATGAACTACACCTGCAGATCCGTTCACCTCAAACCTGCCCGGAGCACCTGGCGGTTCGGTCGTCTGTTCACCACAAACGAGCAGCTCCACGGTTTTCTGGTCCGCATTCGAGTACGATTACTGTTTCCACCTTTCGATTTAACTCGACTAAAACGTGCAACTGTGGAAACACTGGTCTTTCTCCATGTTTGGCAAACTGGGTGTGAGATTAGTGGTCACTCTAGGGCTGGGCAGTTAAGTGTATTATGATCGTAGCCCTCCTTGTCCCGTCTGTGACATGGAAGCAACGTGGAGAATTCAGGGAGTACATTTGACCAGAACAGACTGGGAAATTTCAGACTGGTCAGTCGGTCACTGGTCATTGCCGGTCAAGCAACAAAGGGTAGATTCCTGTTCCGGGCCGGTTGCTCAATGCACCTTTACACGTTACAGTCTGCCGTGAGTTATAGTTTGGGATGAATATAATAACGATTGTGTATGTTGTCCTTCAGAACACCTCAGTCATGGAGTCCCATACTGGAGACCTGTCCCCGAAGACCACCACAGTATTTAAAGTGAGTAGAGACCATCGCCCTTTTACCTGGTTTTTACTGAATACAGCCGAGTAGTGAGCGTTTAACGTTCAGTTCATCACTCAGTACTCAGCTTTTATTTTCATTGAATTGTTGTAGATATAAAAAATGATGCGTCCACTTAAATAATGTAACATTTTCTGCCTCCGTGTCCTCGCTTACACCAACCAATCGTGGCGTACGGATATTTTTAGTTTGTTGGTGCCAGAAGCTGAATTTGAAACATGGTGCATTTATGCTTAAACAAAAAAGGCCGTGTTTCAAATCACACTACATGGTATAGTCTTAAAAAAGTCCCCTACCTTTAGAAGCATTTGGGACGTAGCAGAGCAACCCCTGACAGAATAGAGGAGAGATGACCCGGGGGGACTCCACGTTTCAGCTCTTACGGAGAGTGAGGGACCCACAGTCCTCACAGTGTTCATTGTAGGTGCAGGTGGTCCACGATATTGGAGATTTTCATCTCTAAATATGATCCCGAATGATACGAGATGATGTGTGTGAGGCAGGTGGTTTGCGTGGTTCTAACAGGCTCTGTTTGTTGTCAGATCACTAATGGTCCTCTGACGGGGTCCAGGAAGAGGCCGTCGGAGGGAAACTACGAGAAGGAGAAGGACGTTTGTATCCAGCTGTTTGACCAGTGGTCTGAAGCTGACCAGGTGGAGTTTGTGGAGCATCTGATCTCGCGCATGTGCCACTACCAGCACGGCCACATCAACTCCTACCTCAAACCCATGCTCCAAAGGGATTTTATCACAGCGCTGCCAGGTATCCCTCTCTCTCTCTCTCTCCTCCAACTTTATCGTCCTCTTTTTCTGTGTGTTCTTTCTGTATCTTGTGATCTTCCCCTTCTCAGCTCTATTTGGACGGGATTAGTTTAACGTTTTTACTGGAGGTTCTCCGTGATTGTTCCCACGTCAGTAAACGTCTACCTCCTGTAAAACGAGCTGTAAACGTAACCTCAAGTCATATATCTGTCCTGTGCAAATCAACATCTGGGCACCTTTTCCCCTCATGTCCTCTGGAAATGAATGGTTTAGTGGGATTTCTCAGTGCTGGGATGTTGAGGAGACATAGGAGCACAGTATTCCATACTCTCCAGTGCCTTAATGAAATACTTCCAGCTCACGTGCCTTATAATCCCGGTCGATAGCGAGAAGCCTCTGGAATAGCGTACAACCGTACGTTACATCTCTAATCAGACACAGTCCATTCATTTTGGTTGCTAGGCGGTTATTCCATAGCTCAAACAATCATCACAGCCCATATGACCACGGAAATGTTGAAATGCTGTAACGGGGTATGGTATACTGTTCCATGTTACATTACAAGGACATCTCGGGTCCTTCAAGTCTGTGGCGAACCTGCTGAGGACGCTCGATAAAATGTGATGGTAAGGTTGTCGTGTGACGTGGCTTGAATGGAGGTGCAGCCACTCCCGTCTCAGTCATTTACGGTGAGAATTCGAGTCGGTCATAAACTTCTCAGACGTCCAGTTGTTAGTCCGCCGCAGGTTAAAGCAGTCCTGTCCCGATAGTCTTTTTCTGTCTCTGTCCTTTCTGTAACTTGTGCACATGTAGATGTTCTTCATGAAAAGCTGATTTGTGGTTTGGGGCGTAGAGGGATGTGAGGGGTGTTTCTGTTCCTGAGTGGACATCAGTAAGGAAACGGTTCTAAATTTACTCACTGGTTATGGACACGTTTAGGATCCGTTCTCTTATCTCTGTGCCTTTTCCTGCATGTGCCCACTGCAGCTCAGGGTCTGGACCACATAGCGGAAAACATCCTGTCGTTCCTGGACGCTCGCTCGCTCTGCTCAGCGGAACTGGTGTGCAAGGAGTGGCAGCGCGTCATCTCCGAGGGGATGCTGTGGAAGAAGCTGATTGAGCGCATGGTGCGCACAGACCCGCTCTGGAAGGGCCTCTCCGAGAGGCACCAATGGTGAGGGATGACCGTTTCTGATACGTAGAGCTGACTGTTCTGTACTGTGTTTTTTAAAATACTGCTTCAGGATCAGAATGATGTTCTTGACATTTGAGTGTCCTACTTGGATCATTTAGTATCGTTTGAGGTGTTTGAGGACACCGACAGCCCTCCAAAACCGACTACAGGCCTCTGCCGAGGTCAGACTCCATGCCCCGTTCACAGACCAAATCTCAAGGGATAAAATTAATGTCCTGTCCAGTTTGTCCCAGCCAGATTTCCATTTCGTCCCCATGCAGAAATGCGTCTCCAAGACTTTTATTTATGCAGTGGTTTGGTGCTGAAATGTTCCTTGTATGGAAATTTACTTGTGATGGGAAGCAAGAGTTTTGTCTCCACCACAGCTATACAACACGAGGACAAAAGTATAGGGACGCCTACACATTACACCTAAAACAGTTGGGTTTCCCTTTGAAGCTCCAACAGCTTCCACTCTTCTGCTTTCAACATCCCAGCGATGTTGGGAGAGTGTCTGTGGGAATGTTTGTGCATTTGTGAGGTTGGAAAAGGCGGCCTGGCTCGGTCTCCATTCTAGTTCATCGCAAACATGATTGGTGGGGTTGAGGTCAGGGTTCTGTGCAGGCCAGTCAAATTCTTCCACACCAGACTCGCCCAACCGTGGCTTTCTGGAGTTTGCTTAGTTCACTGGGACAGTCCTGCTGGAACAGAAATGGACAAACCGTCTCCACTAAGATAGGAGCTACGGTTGTCCAAAATGTCTTGGTCTGCTGAAGCATTAAGGTTTCACCGGAACTAAGGTGGCGAGGTCAACCCCGGGAGAAACGACCCCATGGCATTATCCCCCCTCCACCAAATTTTACCGATGGGACATTGCGGGCTTCTTGAAGGTTTGGAACTCTGCAGGTATTGATCAGCAGAGCCTTGGAGACTTTTCTGCACTACGTTCCTCTGCACTTAACCTCCTTAACACATCCACGTTTCAGTGATACCACAAACAGCTGATGATCGAATATCTAGGAGGGAAGAAGTTTCACTGACTGACTTGTTGCAGGGGTGGCGTCTGATTACAGTACCACGTCCAAATTCTGTGTCCATACAGTGACGTTCTATAACTTGTTGGAGAAGACAACAAACTATAAACAGAGAACATTTTCTTAAAATAAATAAACAAACGTAAAGTCTGGACACTTCCTTTATCAGGGCTATCCATAGTTGCCTCACGGAGCACGATGAGGTGTTGGTGTCTCTTTGCGACTGTGCAGCTGTGGTCTGGTAGCTCGTTTAAATCTGTTTTTTTTCCTCCCGCAGGGAAAAGTACCTGTTCAAGAACCGCACTACAGAAGTTCCACCGAACTCATATTATCGTTCTCTTTACCCAAAAATCATTCAGGACATTGAGGTGAGTACCGATGCACTGAAACACAGAAGTGTTCGAAACCACGTTTAATTAAATCCCTAACGGTGTTGCCTATGGCGACGGTTTATCTTTCTGATCAACTGGCTGCTGGCAGCTAATCTGACATCAGAGGGTTGCGGAAGCTGCAGGCGTCCTGTGCGGTAATTGAACCCAGCAGTGGTCATGTTGCTCCTTTTCCTTGCTGGTTTCAGACCATTGAGGCCAACTGGCGCTGTGGAAGGCACAACCTTCAGAGGATCCAGTGCAGGTCTGAGAACAGTAAAGGAGTCTACTGCCTCCAGTACGACGATGACAAGATCATCAGCGGCCTCCGAGACAATTCCATCAAGGTTTGTTGGGATGCTGGGTCGGGGTTTTTGTGGTGTTCGAGCAAATCGATGTTGAACACGGGGAGCAGATGCTCTGCCTAGGGCTGCACAACAATATCGTTTCAGCATCATTACTGCGATGTGCACGTGTGCAATGCCACCGTGTGACGTGATGCAAAATGAATGTTCACTATTAAAAAGGAAGATCCAGTTTTCAGTTTTTCCCCCAAGTTACCCTTTAATAATACAGGTTTTGATTTGTGTTTTTACATGAATTGCAGAGACGTTTCAAGCCTATCGTCAGTACTTTCAGAGCCACTGCTTTAACGAGTCTTTAGTAAGTGTTTAGTAACTGTTAGGATGGTCTTTTTAAAGCCCAAGTCAGCAAACCTTAGTCCTGCTTTATGGATTAACTGTAGGTCTTTGTCTGGAGACACACTGACCCACGTGACCTTTGGTCCTGCGCCGACCGGGGTTTCATTATGGATTTTCACGGATTTGGTGCTGGTGTCGGCGACCACAGTCCACTGTGTACATGAGACTGAGAGTCTCCTGGTCTGGGCAGTGAGTTTAATACCTCAAAACATTAACGTTCCTGCTGAAAGTGGTGGTTTTCCATCTTTCTGTTCATTGAACGTCTCCAAAGTTCTCTTAATGGGGCTTATTTATAGTTCTCAACGCCTGCTTTGGTTAATCGGTGCTTATTGGTGTTAAATCTGGTGTGCCGCTGATGGAATTGAACACATCCAGGGTTAGTTCTAGATCTGTAAATCCTGATGTTCTGGGTTTTGGATCAGAATCGTGGTTGTTTTTTGCAGGGTGTCATTTCCTGTGTATACGTGTGTGTTTTCAGATCTGGGACAAGCAGTCTTTGGAGTGTTTGAAGATTTTGACGGGACATACAGGGTCCGTGCTGTGTCTGCAGTACGACGAGAGGGTCATCGTTACCGGCTCCTCCGACTCCACCGTCCGGTTGGTTTAGTTTCGATTCTCTGTGAAGCTTTAAATTGAGCTGTTTTTAACTGGCTGAGTCAGAGACACTCTGACCCTTGCGAGGAAATGCAGAGCCAACAGCCTGACTTTCTCACAACCACAGCTTTGTGTGTTTTGGTTACATTTTTCCAAAACAGTAATTAAAGAAAGATGTCTGTCTTAAAGGGCGACTTCATAAACAGTTTGACTGTAGCTGCTGTTGTACACGCCGCTCGTGTCCTTACTGATCGCCTGCGCTGATGCAGTGTTTGTCTTGACTTTGACTCTTTCTCTCTCTATCCCAAACACACACACACACACACACACACTCTAGGGTGTGGGATGTGAACTCAGGGGAGGTACTGAACACTCTGATTCACCACAACGAGGCGGTCTTGCACCTTCGCTTCTGTAACGGTCTGATGGTGACGTGTTCCAAGGACCGCTCCATCGCCGTGTGGGACATGGCCTCCCCCACCGACATCAGTCTCCGTCGCGTGCTTGTGGGACACCGGGCCGCCGTCAACGTGGTGGACTTTGACGACAAGTACATCGTCTCAGCCTCGGGAGACCGCACCATTAAGGTCAGTCAGCTTGTGTTGCAACAGGTTTAAATAATCAGTGCCGGTGTAGATCTCTGACCTCTGTCAACGGTTCAGTTGGATTTGATCACAACTAACTAATGAACTTGTGTTTATCATATTTACACCCGTATTTATGAACACAAACCAAATGGTTCAGAGGCTACTCCGTCACGAACACTCTGCCACAGGGATTCTGGTGGGGAGGCAGGGTTCGGCACAACACCTGGAAAGGCAAAACATGCACTCAGCTGTAAACCAAACCAGCCCGTGTGCATCATAGGGATGGTGAAGATGGGACGTAGTATAGTACTTTTACAACGTGACCCCAGAACTAACTGGAGCAGATCTATACAGTGTAACAAAAACAAAAATCATCACCTTTTTTACTAAAGTAAGTTCAGTCAACATTTTTTTTCAGCTCAGTCCAGCAGCCACTGTTGTTGGTCATATACATAACGTCCATCAGAGGGCGCTGTAGGGCAGCGAAGCACGCAGTTCATTGAGATCCTCTCCAGGCTGCAGTTTTGACAGGCAGGCTGAGCGGCGGCCAGACTGCGGCCTGTCGGCTCACCTCGTCTGGATCACGCTCCGTCTCCTGCCCTTCTGTCTCCCAGACGCTGGATTTGTGGGCGATCGGGATTCCAGGAACGCGCAGCAGCCCCGTGCGAGCCCACCCATCGCCCTGGGACATTAGCCAAGTCATTCTGCACGGGGGGAAAAAGAACCGAGAGAGAAAGTCCACCACTTGGAGCTCCCACCCTCTCAAAACATTCCCCAAATAATGAGGCAGGGCTGTCAGGATTGTGTGTTTTTCAGTGTGTTTCACAGAACTCCACACTACACTGGTCACTGTTTCACACATGCCTGACCGTTTCTGACAGAGAACGGTGCTCTTAATGAGTGTGTGTTTCCAGCTTGCTCCTCCTCTTGTGTCTGGGAGCTTCGTTCTGGGCAGCTTAAACCTGATGTTACATGATTCATATTTTTATTCTTTTTGAGAAAAAACGTGAGCGTTTTACAGCCTGATCTGTGTCCCCGGCCTTTCAGTGTTCCTCCGTTCTTAGGAAGCTTGAACGGGTTGCTTAGGAACGTCACTAACAGTAGAAGCTGATGGTACTGAGGGGGTAATGATTTGTACTTTTTTTGTGTTCCTGAAGGAAATGCAGGATGGTTACGCAGCTACAGTGGATTCCACTTTCAGACAGTCACTAGACTGTTGCTATTGTGGTGTTAAGACATTACTAAGTGGTTGCTATGGTGTTGCTAAGGTATCATCTGTGGTTGCCAACTGCTGGCTGTGGTCTTTCTGGGAGGTTGCCATGGTGTTTTAGGTGTTTACTGAGTGGTTTGAGGGGTGTTGCAGGTGTGTATCTCAGTAGCTTTGCCCAATCACACATTACAAAGATAAAAGGGTCCTTCATCTTTTATTATAATAATAATAATAATAATAATAATAATAATAGGTCTCAGCAAAAAAGAAAAAATGTAAGACAGTCGTTTTAGTTCGCAAGTAATTTTTTTACAGCTCTGTTTTTATTATTGACCTTTATTTTGACGCACTCTGGCCGAACCCTCCTCCACTCAAGGCCTAGCCAGCAAACTGATCATCTCTTTTTGTTCAAAATAAGACAAAATGGTCCTTGCCCTTAATGGAGAAACGAGATCGGCTAATAAATATAATGGGACATAATATTGTTGTTAATAATCACGTTACTTGCCGACTGAACTGCTGTGTTTTCAATCACAGTCACGTTAAACTGTGTTTCTTGCAGAGCTGAGATCAGCTTTCGATGTGTATATTATTTCTGCCACTGCTGGGGTCTGACCGCCGTTCGTCGCCCAGTACATAAACCTCTTCTCTTGTTCTTCTGTGTTCATGTAAAGAACTTTGTGTCTGAAATAAAGATGACTTCTGTGTGGCTCTGTAGGTGTGGAGCACGAGCACTTGCGAGTTTGTGCGCACTCTCAACGGTCACAAGCGTGGAATCGCCTGCCTGCAGTACAGAGACCGGCTTGTGGTTAGCGGCTCCTCTGACAACACTATCAGGTGTGTGTGTCTCTGTGTGTGTGTCTCTGTGTGTGTGTCTCTGTGTGTGTGTGTCTCTGTGTGGAGTGGGGGGCCTTTGTGAATAAATGTCGTCCTGTGTTTGATTTGACTCTCCGTTCGCCGTCGCTGGTCTTCTATGTTCTATCAGTGTCAGTTTGAGTGTAATGAGATCAGCTCAGCGCATAAAGCTCTGACTGCGTGTTGGGTACCGTGATTTATAGTCTGTGGCTCTGGAGTAAATTTAATATTTGCCCTCCTTTATGTGCTCTGTCTGTCCGCAGGCTATGGGATATTGAGTGTGGTGCCTGTTTGCGGGTTCTGGAAGGCCACGAGGAGCTGGTGCGCTGCATTCGATTCGACAACAAGAGGATCGTGAGCGGAGCCTATGACGGGTGAGGATCAGAGAAGCGCAGTGTATTAGTGTGTATATATGGTAACACCAGTTGTCTCTACATCAAAAGCTCAATAACAAGATCAAAATCATGTGAATGAGGCAGCTCTTCCTTACCTTAATTCTGAACGGACCAATAGAAAAGCTCCAAAATGTCTTAATACAGTCAAATCACTTGACTTTGAAGGATGATTTGACATTTTGTCCTGTTTTTACGTGATATATACTGTAGCATGCCTTAATGTCAGCGTAACATGTTAGAGTGCAATGTTGTGACATGGTACAGCATTTCAGACTGAAACATGTCACGTCCTGCCATGACGTTACACCATGTCACGTCACACCATTACAACTCGTACCGCGTCCCCTCATGGCATCATCTCATGCTGTTCTGAGGTCACGTCATTAATAAAACATGGTCATATGGTGTCATAAACACCATGTCAGTATACCATGTTATAACATTAACATACAACATATATAACACACCATGTCGTAATGATGTTATGCTATACAACAGTAAGTGCCACCATACGGAACATGTCTTAATGACACTGTAGATCGTACGCCTCCATACTTCAGGCAGTCCCGCCACCTCGGCTTCATCTTCCCTCTATGGCGGACCACCAGCACAGATGTGGACTTTCTGTCGGATACAATAGAATATAAACTAGAATATTAACTTTTATAAACTGGAATTCTTCATTAGGATGTGATCTTTGTGCGTTTTTATAAGCTTTGGTCTCCGACTCTCTGACTGCTGACTCAAATTTCAGGCCACAGCCTATATAATGTGATTTCTCACAGATTTAATATTCATTTTTGATACGTATATCTTCCTGTTTTGTGGTGATTTCTGCCCTTTTAATAATCCACTCTGACTCCTCTTTAATACTCCTCGTAATCCTCTTTTTGTGATTTGGCTGTTAATCTCTAACACTGTGTAACACTGTCACAGAGGGAGCAATCACAATTTGCAGTCCCTCGTAGTCCCTCATTGTTTGCTAATATCTGGAGGATGAGCTGTGATACGTGCTGGTTTAAGCTGTGAGGGTTTGCAGGTGTAGGCAGTGCGCCGCGGGCGGTGAACAGCGGTGCTAGATTGCGTGTCTAATGGCTTCTGCTGTGCGTCTGTCTGCAGGAAAATTAAAGTGTGGGACCTGCAGGCTGCTCTGGACCCACGAGCGCCGGCCAGCACGCTGTGTCTGCGAACACTGGTGGTGAGTGACTTTGGCCACCACACGGGCTTCATATCTCACCACGGCGGTCAAAAGACGAATAACGTTGATGATTATTGATACGGTGAGAGACGATCTGTGGACCATTGTAGTTTTACATTGTGTGTGTGTTCGCAGGAGCATTCGGGCCGAGTGTTCCGGCTGCAGTTTGACGAATTTCAGATCATCAGCAGTTCCCATGACGACACCATCCTCATCTGGGATTTCCTGAACGTGTCACCTAATGGACAAATGGAAGGGCGATCGCCATCACGCACGTACACCTACATATCCAGATAGCAGGTAAAGTACTAACGCTGCGGTCGTACAGGAGTGCAGATGATGACGTTTTGGTGCCAGTAAATAAAACAAATCTCAAATTTCACTTTGATTGGATTAGGTTAGACTGTGTGTGTCCATTTGTCTGTTCTGGTCGAGTCCAGAGAAGCTGGACGAGTTCAACTTATGCAAATGAATGTGGTCGTCACACTGCATCTAGCCAATCGGGCAAGAGCAGGTCCGTGCGTAATAACCTCCGATTAAACACAAGGATATGAACGTTTCTGGTGGACAGACATTTAAGGACACAAGACGTGACACCATTCGTTATGTTTCGTGGGCTTGGAAATGGTGGGGATCGTGAAAAGCGCCCCCTACAGACAGAGGCTTGGTATAGTTCTAAGTTCAACACTGAATCCAGTTGGTGTGAAATCTGTAGATGTGTGATCTTCGTGTGTGGCCGTGGTGATGCTGCAGTAGTGATGTTGGAGGAGGCCGGTAGTCTGCACGTTAAGGCAACACTATTTTGGACGCTGACCGTAGCGAACGCTGGGACCTACAGACGTCTAGCCCTAAGATACCGATGTATGTTAGGTCTGTGTTTCTCAGCCCTGGTCCTGGAGGCACCCTGCCCCCGCGTATTTTCAGGGTTTTCCTGCTTTGATGTGAAGTTGGTGCCTCCAGGACGAGATTTGAGAGACAGTTTGGATGTAAAATGTGATTTTTATTAATTTTTCAATATAAATAAGCTTTAATCCTGATATTTAATGAAATGTAAATGAACGTCGTCTGTGGTTCTTGTGTCCTGTTGACAGGGCAGCTCTGGAGGCGTGCGGAGTGCGAGAGTGTGTGCGGGGACTGTCCTGAAGACCGAGTCTCTGTGGTAGTGTGCCAGGATCAGAGGTCGAGGAACGCCACCCCTCTCCACCACTCACCTTTCTCTTTCTCTCCCTCGCTCCCTCCCCTCCTTCCTCCATTCTTCTCTCTCTTTCCTTCCATTATTTTAATTTTATGCCTCATTCTGAGGGCCCCCTGCACACACACTCAGACCGTCTCCTCTCTTTTCCTTTCCGTGGAGGATAAGATGGAGAGGGGGATGCCATTGAGGAAGAACTCCGCCCCCACATCTATTGATGGCTGCCCAAGCCCCGCCCCCTGGGCCCAAGGACTATGTATCTATCTTATTTTTTTTCTCTCATTTTTTTGGTGAAAAGAAGAAAAAAAAGGAAACGGTGGAAGCGATTCTTCCGTGAGGACTGTATTTGCATGAATTAATGATGGGACAGTAGAGCTGGTCAAACCCCTGTTTTGTCTTTCTTACTTTTTTTTTTTTTTTTTTTTTTTTTTTTTTTTTTTTTTTCATTTCACTTTCGTTGTGATCTTGTACTAATAATTGTAATTCTCTCCCTTCCAAATTCTCTTCTGATACGTCGCGCTGTCCCTCCATTTCTCTTTCTCTCTCTCTCTCTCTCTCTCTCTCTCTCTCTCTCTCTCTCTCTCTCTCTCCTTCTCTCTCTCTCTCTCTCTCTCTCTCTCTCTTCCCCCCCCCCCCTCCCCCTGTCTGTCTTAGTCCCTTTTGCTGTCCGCTTGTCTAGGTTCCGAATGACCCATAACTGATCTGAATTTAGTTGTAAACAAATGTCTTGTCTAAAATGGTGTTGTATATTGAAAAGATTTTTTAAAGAAAAAAAAACATTATTATTAATAAGAATAAAGTACTTGACTGTGAAGGAGTGTTAAGCTGGCACAATTGGCAGTGTGTTTGCCTGTGTGTTGTTTGCACGTGAAGCATTTTTTTTTTCTTTTTGCGGTGTAAAATAATTTTATTCCAAGTCATTTTGAAGCAGTACTGTCGGTCCGTTCACCATGAAATTTTAATACCACGTAAAGAACAACAGCCAGAATCACATTTACGTCAGAAAAATTGCATCTATATGAGAGCATTTCTGTTTGGGGGTCTAAAAGGCCTCTGTTGGACTTGCACCTCCTTCCTTTTCTGTTAAAAACACAGGCCTGTGATTGAGAGACGTGTTTATACTTGACCTGCAACAAATGACTTTATAGTCAAATTGTCTTTTAATTTTTGAAAATCCATGATTATGAGTCTCTGATTGAGATCAGAGTTTAAATTGAGAGATTTATGTTTTTACTAACAGAATATATGACAATATGAACTTAATCGGTTCCGTAAAACCTAAATGAACATTACCTCGTTTAAAACACCTGTCTTTCTTCTATCCCTGTGTTTCCATCCTCCTTGTCATGCTTGCAGATCAGAAGACTCTATTATACTTCATGGAAATCCTGGCCGAAGCCCGGTTGAGTTCTTGTGATTTAAATAAACGGTGCACCTGCTTCTCCTTTTAAAAATGAGAAGTAAATTTGGCAATTTTTCTTTCCATTGCATCAAAATTCCATGACGAGTGGACCAACAGAAACACTCCAAAATGACTTCAAAATGAAACCATAAAAGCTTTTCTCCTCTAAACTTGCTGTTTTGAAGATACACGTTCAGGTGAAATTGATCATCATCGGCAGTGGCTCCCGTCATGAGTGGACATATGAGCAAGGGACCAGTCGGGTCTTGATGATGTGTTGAAGCAGGAAAAATGGACGAGCTTAAGAATCCGAGACACTTTGAAACTGATGTTGTAGATGACTGGGTCAGAACATCTCCAAAACACCTGGCAGGTCTTATGGGGTGTTCCCGCTACATCCCACCTTACAACTTGCAGGATCTCTCTTAAAGGATCTGCTGTAACATCTTGGTGCCAGATACCACGAGACACCTTTGGAGGTCTTGTGGTTGAAGGGTCTGATCTGATGTGACAGCACAAGCAGGACCTACTACTATATGGCTGTTTTCTGTAGAGGTAGACCTGTGAGAGCATGAGCTGGGTTTCCTCCCTTTCGGTGATCAACACAGAGGACTCTAAATGCTGGGTGGCATGTTGGTGCCTCAGTTTGTGTGTTGCACAGCTCCAGGCCCTTGGTGTGTTTTTGCCATGTCCACACTGGGTTCTCCAGAAGTGTGGTTGGGGGTTCAACCCCCGCTCAGGTCACTGTCTGTAAGGAGCTTGGTGTGTCCATGACGCCCAATGATTCCAGGTAGGCTCTAGACCCACCATGATCCCAAACAGGACATATTGGTTAGATGAGCATCCCAATGATCTACATTTTTTTGACTCGAGCAGAACCATCTTAGAAATCGACGGTCGACTGTTTGTTGGGACCGAATGCTGAAAGGAAAGCCGTCCCTCGTAGGTGGAGACCTGTCTGAAGCAGTGAAGTTTCTGGAACCCAGTTTGTGCTATGGGTATAGACTGTGTGTGCAGAGCAGAGAGTTTCAAAGGGAGGATCAAAGTGAGCCTGCAGGCAGAAAGACCAACGCTGCCCAATAAGGCTGATCAGGAATGCAGAGGAAAACCGGAGCCTTGCACTCTTACCACACATCTCCGTCTTTTCCAGGCACAGATTAATCTTAGTCCTGGAATAAAAAGGCTTTTCAATCCTGAATCCCTGTCGAGTTTGTAATTTCATTTATGACTAATCTAATAAGTGACTGGAAAGCTGCGCCGTACACCTGTAATCATCTCATTTTCACATATTTCACTGAACTGCTCGACTACGGTTTCTCACTTCTGTTACTACAGTTACTGTCACTACGGGCGATGATTAGGAAGTGAAACCGCAGATTGCACATTTAGACGTCTTAGAAACGAGAAGGAGCCGGCTTTGGTCGGGGAAAGGTTGCACAGCTTGTTTTCTTTAAGCCGACGGTATTTCAGGGCAGCAAACTGCAGAAATGACTGAAAGAGAAGGAGACGTGCTATCGGGCAGATGAATTTGATGGGTATTTAGGTCTCATTCTTCATACTGTCTCGTTCCAGCAGGTGGAGATAGAGCAGATTTGCTTGGGAGAATGTGAGGAATGTCTGGATGACAGAAAGATGATGGAAGACGCACAAAATAAAAATGCTCTCATGCAGGATGTCAACAAAATAAATACATATATATATTTTTTTTCATAACAACCTGTATCAAAATAGTTCATCTTTCAACTTCAGCCCCGTGTAACAGTGAGGCACGACTGGGTCTAACTGTACACTGACTTTTATAATCTGTATTTTCACCGTGAAGGACCCAAGACTTGGCCTACCAGTGTTGGCTTGAATAGATGAATACACTCATACATGTTCCGGTCCAGAAGATACTTCACAAAGCATGTTTGAATATCGTTTAAAACAAAAAAAGGTAAACTGTCATATACAGACGGCCTTTTCTCTACGTTCTCGGTCCGTTCTATCAGCTCCACTTACCATAAAGGAGCATGTTATAGTTCTACGACGACTGTGGTCCATCTGTTTCCCTGCACACTTTATTAGCCTCCTTCCACCCTGATCTTCAATGGTCAGGACCACCACAGAACAGGGTCAGGTTGCGCTGGTACGAGTGGATCAGATGCAGCAGTGCTGCTGGAGTTTTTAAACGTGACCTGTATAAGGGGGTTAAATTGGCAGCAGGGCTAGGAGTGTAGTGTCCAAGGAAGTCAGATTATCTTCGAGTTTTATTTTATAGCTACTTAACTGGATGGTTCTTTAAAGACCCAAAAGTAGTTGTTCTGTGGCAATTCTTTAAAACTGTGGGAGAAGGGTTCCTCCTCTTTTCTGTCTGAAGGACAGTAAATGGTTCTTGCTCTTCTAAATCTTTTCTGATTTTTGGGGGGAAGGGTAGAAGCACCAAAAGTTAACATTCATCTATATTCAGCTACATTCATCTGGTCTTTTCGATGTTACATGCCTTTATAGTTGTCCTATCGATTAGTCTATCAAGCAGAACATATGCAATGCTTTGGGTCACAGATGCTACATAGCTCGGGTTGGAGTTAAATAATATACACATCAGTCCTCCACAGCTGTGGAATGGTCATTTCATTGGGTTTACCTCTTATCAAAGGTCCCTAGGTTGTTTCTGTTTCTAACTAGGCTCAGCCATGGACACTGGTGGGGCATTCTTTGGCTTGAAGTGCCGGGTGCCCTTGTCACAAGTCATCAGTTCTCAGAGTTTAGTGCCTGGACATGAGCCCAGCCGTCTTTGGTTACATTAGATTGATTACACAGTGTCTGGTCGGCCTCCTCCCTTGACTGACCTCTATCTGGAGGTGGGTACCTGCTTGTATGGTTGGGATGAATTCTCCCCAAAAATGTCAGAACAAGCCCAAAACCCTTTGAGGGGCCAAGTTGGCCACCGATGGGTCTACGATGGCATTGGTTGGAACAATGTTGGAGTGTCTGGAGTGCCCACAACTGTTGGCGATCCCGACCCTTGATGGTTTGTGTTCGTCTGAGCGTTCCGAGAGTTCCCGGATTTGCTGACCAGCCTAGTGAACCAGTGCACATGAACTAGAACTGAGCAAAGCAGGCAGCTAGCTTGGCAAATTCATTGTCCTTCTGCAATTATGAAAACAAAATACTGGCACAAAGTCATCTCTTTTCACGCAGGTGCATGTCATCCATCAACTGCAGTCTTACGGTTCGCTCAAGTCCAACCTTTCACTAGTGTGAGGCGATGCAAGGATGAAGGTCTTCGCCATGCCCTAGGAGTGGGTGTCGGCATGAGCATGGCTCTCCTGCATCCGTCTGCTCCTCTTGCTGACAGTGGTGAAGCTGCAGTGCTGTAGGCTAGGCTGCTCTCCAGGAGGGAATCGTTTCATGAAGTGGACGTCCTGCTGGTTGGGGAGGGTCTGTGGTCCCCGCCGCGGTCGGCCCTTTTTGGTGAAGCCCACGTACCAGCCCACGTATCGCGCCGACATCCAGGCCGTGTAGTTATTCTCCAGCATCATCTCGATGAAGACGCACTCGGCGTTCCTGACGCTGGCTTTCTGCAGACCAAGAACAAATGTTCACAAATGTTCACAACATCTGGTGTGGTTTCTGTTCATGCTTCGACAGTGGCTCAGCGCTCAGAGACATGCATCAGCATTGTGGGACTAAATATGTTCACCATGCAAAGTGAGCAAAAAGTGGGCTAATTGTGTGTAATGGAATTGTACAAATATGTGTATGCGGTTGATGGTAAAAACCAGACGCCAGCAGTTAGTATGATCTCATTACTGTGATACAGACTGGCTTAGACTGAACATTTTTGGAAGGGTGTAACGGGACACCAATCGGGACACCAATACACCCCTCAGAGTCTTCTTCAGAGCATCCCTCAAGTACCGTCCGGGGTATACGCCATTCAGCCATAACATTAAACCCACCTGTCTAATACTGAGTGCTTTTAAGACACCCAATTTGCCCTTTGTGTTGGACACATCAAATTTTGCTGTCACATTTAACTCATCCATGTGTGTGAGAGCTCCCGTAAGCATATATGGGTAAAGAGAAGACCAATAACGGAGATAAAATCCAGCTCTCGTAATCAGATTTCTAGACCTTAATCTGATCTACGGTATCAGGTCACTTCACTTCTAATAACATTACAACAGATTTTTAAACCAGGGGTCACCAACCCTGCTCCTGGAGAGACACCATCCTGCAGCCAATCAGGAACTTCTGAAGCCAGTAATTAGGTGGAGAGGAATATGGTTGAATCTAAAGTGTGCATGAAAGGAGCTCTCCAGCAGCAGGGTAGGTGGTTGTTTCAGTGGGTGTCCTTCCATGGAGCACGTTTGGTTGGTACTGACCAATGCCCCGCCCAGGACCTACGTGATGTTTTGGAGATGTTCTGATGATCATCTAGAACATCACAATTTGGTTCTTGTCAAAGTGTCTCTTCGTTCCCTTGCCGACTTACGCGTCACCTGAACCTGTATCTTCAAAACAGCAACTTTACAGCAGAACTGTACACTTTAACAGCCATTGGTCATTGTAAAAATATTTCTATTGGTTCGTTCATCATAAAACGTTGATAAATGCTCAGACAAACTCGCCTCAATGTTATAATTCCCCAGTTTTAATGTTATGGCTGACTGATGAACCAGGAGAATCTTTTTAATGCGTTTAAAATTTCACAAAAAAAACTGCATCATGACCCAAACATAAAGTATTGCATTTTGAATTGCATGCATCATTACACCCTTAGATTTCAGAGAAGTGTTCCTCAAAGGTGTTACGTAAAATTTAAAGGAACTCACCCTTCCCACCAGCTTGCCCTTGCGGTTCATGCACAGGTAGAAGTTGGTCTCTTTGCCTCGAATTCTCACCTGACTCCCAAAGGTGTCTGCCTCCACAACAAGCTGGGCTTGTGAAGAGACAACACAGACAGACAGGAATATAGATGGGCCCGAGGACGTGCTCGATTTGCCTTTTCATAATCTCTGCCAGAGAAAATATTGCCAGAGAATTTTTGGTTTTCCAGGCCAAGACACAGGCAACTCCCTATCTGCAACTATTCATTTCAATAGGCATTCGTCATCTCGGCTAATCGAAAAGGAAGAAAAAAGGAAAGGAAAGAAAGAAAAGAGAAAATGTCCTTCACTGGGTGCTGCCACCCTTGACAACTTCAGTCCTCACTGGCCAATTCCACATACACTGCTCTCTTTCTCTCTTCTTTCTCCACGGCGGCCTGATGGGCCCGACTGATAACGCTCTAATCCCCTGCAAACTTTTCTCTGGTATTTAATTTGTATTGTAGGAAATAGTTGAGCCGCACTGGACCGATGGAGCTCGATTGCCATCGGATCGTTTGTAAAGTCCTTGAATGGCATAGAGGTCGTATAAGATCAATATCGCCCCCACCCACCACCCCAAGCAGCCCAGACACACTCTTTGCCTTTATGTCCTGAGCTACAGGGCAAAATGCACAGTCCATCAACGGGTCAATGAAAGATACCTTCAGGTTCCATACATCCATCAATAGTCCATCAGATATCACATTTCATTTAAACAATGGATACACACATATATGCACACCAATCAACCAAAACATTATGACCGTCTCCTTGTTTTGTACACTCACTGTAATTTATCGATTGTGGCCCATCTCTTTCTCTGCATACTTTATTATCCTCATTTCATCCTCAGAGCAGGTGTTACTGTGGCAGTGGTGTGTCCGAGAACAGACCACCAACCAGAAATGTCCAGCCGACAGCGTCCTGTGGGCAGCGTCCTGTGAGCACTGATGAAGGACTAGTGGACGACCAACACAAACTGTGCAGAAACGGATGAGCTTCTGTCTCTGACTTTACATCTACAAGGTGAGTGGACACAGGGTTTGAACACTCCAGCAGCACTGCTGTGTCTGATCCACATCATGTCTGCTCTGTGGTGGTCCTGTGGGGTCCTGATCATTGAAGATCAGGGTGAAAGGAGGAGAATACAGTCCGCAGAGAAACAGATGAACTACAGTCTGGAATTATAGAACCACAGAGTGCTCCTGTGTGGTCAGTGGAGCTGGGAATGGACAGTGAGAGGAGAAACCAGGAGGGGGTCATAATGCTGTGGCTGGTCAGTGTACATCCATTCGGTTTCTCCGGGGAGAGCTGGGCACAACCTAACATTCTGAGGTTCATTATTAATTTTATTGCATTCATATATTTTATTATATGTTTTTACTAATATGATATGAGGATGATATGACTAAAAACATATTTCAATGTACTTATGAGATGTACAATATGATGTATGATGTTAAAGTATCAGTATATAACTGTAACAGCAGAAACACAGCCTGCTGTATATGTCAGTAGTAAATTACGACATTTCTATGACAAAATCTGAACAAATTTGAAATAAATCGTACGCTGATGATATCCTTCATTAACAGATGCGATATTACCATATACTATGGGGAGTTCAGTGCCTTGCTCAGTATGGCAGGATATGACTGAAGTGCCCACTGAACCCCCCAGCTGCTCCCTGGGCACTGTGGATAGGGCTGCCCACCGCTCCGGGCATGTGTGCTCACTGGCCCCTGGTGTGTGAAATCACTAGTGTGTATGTGTGTATCACTGTGTGTGGATGGGTTAAATGCAGAGGATTAATTCCTGTCTGTGCAAAAACACAGTGGGTTAAAAAAGCATAATTATATATTACTTATTACTATGGGCCCTTTTTTATATCTTCAGCAAAATATATCTTGATATATCGATATCTACGATATATTGCTCGGCGGTAATGGAGGGGCGACACCCAGAGCCCAAAATTATATTTAGTTTTTTTCAAGCTGTCTAATCTGGATTTCTGGATTTTGAGCTATAAACCATATGTGACTTTATGTGAATTTAATTAATGTAAAATATGATGCTTTACCTTTTTGAATGAAATTATAAACACTAATGAACTTTTTCATAATTTTCTTATATATTTTTTAATGATGCACTAGTGCACATCTCTGCTGCTGCTGAAAATGTAAAGCTTTAGCTAAAATGCTAACGTTAGAACTTGCGCTAATTGTAACAGATGGTGGGATTACTTTCTAACAGGTGGCTAAAAAGGCTGGTCAACTGACAAGCACGAATATTTCAATACAAATATCTTGTTTTTATGGATAATGGCCTGAGAAGTCATTCGGGGCTACCGGGAGGAGTTGGGGCGATACATCATAACTCCTGATAAAAATAACTTTCTGATTAAATATGATCCATTGCAACCAAAGCACATTTCTGATCCACCTGGTGTCCATGTCAAAGTAAGAAAGTAAGGCTGTCTCTCATTGTTAAAAAATAGAAATAGAAAAGTAACGTTATGTAAAACTACCTCCACCATGTTTGGAGGCTGTAGTTTAGGCTGGCTAGCTCTCACTCTGAACTGTTGATTCCAAATGGTGCTCTATTGTCCCACCAAGATTTACTTTGATCCCCAGTTCAGTCATCAAACACTCTTACCATGTAAGGTAGAATCTGGAGAGATGTGAAGGTTGCGATGGGACCGTGAAAAGATGAGTAAAAGCACTTTTTACTGGAACCTTTTTAAGCACATAAAACATCAGGTTTTATCACCCCGTGTCAGTTTGTGCGCCGCTCTCCCCTATTTTTTATTACGGTTGGAACAATTTGCAGATTTCGACCCAAGAGGTTCTTCGTGCATATTTTGTAATTAAAAACGTTCTTACCGAATTTGTCTCCATCCTCTCCTCTGGCCAGGATCTTCCGGCCAAGCACCTGCACATGCTTGCCGCTGGTCCTGCTGTACAGCTGGTACACCCGGTGATGCCTTCTGCTCAGACTGTCCCTCACGCCTGTCTGGTTCTCCACATGTTCCCCGAAATCAACATTGTCTACTGCTAGCACCTGCACACACATTCAATTAATAATATCTACTCCTTCTATGAAAACTGGTTTAGTGTGATATTTCCTATTTGTGTGACATTTCACGCATGGTTCTTCAAGGGTTCTTTCACAAAGGTTATGATCAAATGGTCCTTCATACCACTACAATGAAACCTGCTTGAAGAGACTGCCCAACAGCTCTAAATTGTTCTTCTCCAGTTCTTTTTCTAACGTTCTGTAAAAAACAGGGCAAAAACATGCACATCTACAGCTCTGAGGAGCAGATATACATTTCTAAAGCTCCACATCCTGCTTATTTTAACTGGGTTCTGTCTGAGCCAATTGCGTTTGTTCTGCCTCAAAGGTAGAGCTGCCTTCAGAACCAATTTGAGTAGTGATTTTGCACACAGACCCTTCTCAACGGTTCTTCAAAGGCCCTTTAATAAAAGCCAGGAGCCTCGCTTGACTGCATAGAGACTCGGGCCACACCCCATGAGGTGCTTCATTTGACTGGGGTGGTCGTCAGTGGCTGTTGTTGTTTTTGAATGGGGGGGGGGTTTCATTTTCGTTTTGGCCACCAGCAGACATGGACTGGCCATCTGGAGAACCAAGCAAAATCCTGGTGGGCTGCTATGGGTGTGGGTCACCACCCCCCAAACAACAAAATTACACGGGCTCTTCATTCCCTCCTGCCCAGTCAAATAACACCCACCCAAACAGTTGTAGAGGGTTCTTTAGAGACCCTTTTAAAGCACAAACTGAGCTGCAGAAACAGCCCATTTCAGTCCATATCATTGTGATGTCAGAAGGCAAAGCACATGCATACACCTCATATAGGGGTTGGCAGTCCCGGTGTTGGAGTGCCAGATCCCTGCACAGTTTACTGGTTTCCAGATCTAATAAACAAAACAATAGATGGTGTAATGGATCACGTGCGCTTCAGAAGAAAAAGCACAGAACCATGCAGGAATCTGGCACTCCAGGACCGGGATCGTCTACCCCAGCGATTTGGCCCGTCCGCTCATATTGAAGTTATAAGGAATGTTTCAGAGCAGACTGCTGCACAAACACAGTGCAGCCAATCTTCTGTTTAGAGGAGTTTCGAAAACGGTCATGGAAAAATGAACAATGATGGAATTCAGGGGAGAAATGAAACCAATAGAAACGTATGAGTCATTAATGCATCTGTGTTATGAGAAGCATTTAAAGGGTCCGATTTACCTGCAGCAGACTACACAACAGCAGCACAGTCTGGACACACCTAGGACAGAAGGAGAGAAAGCGATCACTGGACCGATCTGTTATCAGGCCTCAGCATTCCTAAGCGTGTAGTCCATGAGATAAACATGGGAGTGAAGTAAATGCAGTTAGGATGACCGATCGGGGGGCACTGTGGAAAACAAGCAGCCGTGATTAACTACAGTAGAAATGTCTTCATAGTGGTTAATTCTACACCAAAGACTCCGGAAATTCTCCAGAAATACACATCTCCCATCTCCGGCACTAAATCCTAATTTATGTCATTTTTATTCATATGTGGGAGCCGCATCTCCAATTAAAAATGTAATGAGGTGGTAAATTCCATCCTAAAATGGATAGAGTTCATTTTTTCAAGCCATATTTGCATTAATAGCATAAAAATGTTAATAAAACACAGGTGTTCTAATCTAATGACAGTGGGTCGTCTTCAGTGATGAGTCCCGCTTTTGTCTCGGTGGAGACGGTCAGCAAATCTGTGCGTGGAGATCAACGGTTTGTTGATCTCAAAGACTCTAACTAACCATGATCTTGTCACTGTAGGATGAATTTAAAGTGAAATCCCAGTTTAAAAGCCAAAGGAACTTCCAGTGCATGTTTACTGCTCTGTCCACATGTATATGCTCAACCTGCATACAGACTCTGACTGATCAGAGAGAGGGGGCGGGACTGATGCTCAACCTGCATACAGACTCTGACTGATCAGAGAGAGGGGGCGGGGCTGATGATCAACCTGCATACAGACTCTGACTGATCTTCGAGAGGGGGCGGGGCTGATGACAACCCTGGCCCAGATATTGGGTTATAGAGGAAAATGAGAAGGGAGGGGTTGTTTGCTCTCTTTCTTTGCTCACACAATGTTTACATTTCAGAATAGAAGTCACGACAAGAGATAATACTCATACATACATAAATAACACAAATAATAAGAACATTGTTGTTGTTTTTTATTTTATTTAGAGCACTCAAATATTTTGAAGACCTAATTATTAGAAATATCCTTGTCAATTTAATCATTACAAATAATTCATCAAAATTCTTGAATTTTCAGAATATGCTTGTATCCCGGAAAAGAACAAAATCTGGTGTGTGACTGTCTCTCTCTGTTTTTTTTATATCCTGGTGAATAAAAGAACCTCAAACTCACAAACCACCCAAGAGCTCTAAAGATGCATGCACCTCAAATGCTTTGGTCGCAAATGGCAACCCCAGACTTGTGATCTGAGCCCATACTCCCCCCCAAAAAGACTGACCACCCCATGTGCTGACCATCAGACAGGTGGCACGCCGCCCTGTCCACCTGAACCCAGTGTCGGGTTTACCGGGCAGCTCTGAGAACCTACTTCAACACACAGTTCCACTTACATGAGGAGCATCGTGGGGAGGATGGACTGCATGGCTGGAGCTCAGACTCAGGGGCCAACAAGCGACCTGGGTCCAGGGGAGCATCTGCGCGCGTGCGGCAGGAGGGCTGGAGCGCGCGCACGCCGCTCACCTGAGTGAGATCATCCTCCGCGCGCGCACAGGTGAGTCGGACGCGGTGCTCTCCGACCCTGCTCTCCAAGGGCTCGTCGGTGTGCTTTTGTCCTCCTCCCGATTTGAGAGCGCAACGCCACACGACCACCGGGACCACCGGGACGTTTGGCGAGGCGCGCGCATCCAAAAGGCTGTTGCAAAGTTACAAATGAAAATCAAGAAGAAAGGAAAGAGATAAAACGCCGCGCGCTGGTCTGTAATGTAGGTCAGCTCTGCCGCCGCGCTTGCCCCCTTTCTTCCCTGCCTTCTTTTGTTTCGGTGAAGCTGCCCCCGCTCGCCACAGGACAGCGCGTTTACTGAATGGGGAGGAAGCGCCGCGCGCCCGACTGGAACGAGGAGGAGGAGGAGGAGGAGCGCGCGGGGCTGGGACGGTGCGAGCGCGCGCGGCTTCAGTGGTCGCCAAGGGGTGGGAGAGGTGGGGGGCAATGGGTGCACTGCGAGCCTGCAGAGTGGCTGGCCTTTAACATGGAAAGGGATGAAGAGAAGAAATGCAAAACACCAAGAACCCCCCAAAACCCAGGTTTTGGTTCTGTTTGGTTCTCTTTGGTGCCCTTTCATTCCCAATAGCTGTGGAGCTCCTCATGCAAGATCTTCACTGAAGTGCGACATATACACCGATGACTCTGGTGTCCTCTGTCCACATTGCTGGAGCGTCTATCAGTACCCAGGTCAAGTTGGTCAAGCTGACCAGTTAAAGGCTGACCGGTTTACATAGATGTTTTGGACTTTGATGGTTAAGCAGCTGGTCTACCAACAGGACCAGGTCCACCAGTAAGACTGAGCTTGTTGACCAGCTAAACCAATATGGCCACCCTACATAGCACACATATTTGGTCGAACCCTGTTCATTTTCAGACAAACGTTCCTTGCTTTCTGGGTCTGGTTGATTGACTTGAGTTGCAGGTTGACCAGCATGACCAGCATTTCCATCAGCATGACTAATATGAGCAATATGGCCTCCTTGGTTGATCAGCTTCACCAAGTTCCAGGTTACACTGGTTGAGTTTGATGAAGCCTTTTGAACAGAATACCAGCTTGACTATGCTGGTCCACCAGTATGATCTACCTTTTTGACCAGTATGTTCATCAAGGCCATGCTACCACCAAGCACCAAGCTCCAAAGTTGATTAACTTGACCAACATGATAATCATAACCATGATGGTTTGCCAGCATGTTGAGAATGATTAAGATGGTGGAACAACATGGCCACACTGGTTGAAAAGCCTGACCCTAACCAGGCTGGATGGCCAACAAAACCAACTTGACCAAGCTGCAGGTCATACTGGTTGATTAGTTTGGTAAAGCTTTTGCAAATTAG
This sequence comes from Acestrorhynchus altus, assembly GCA_034509495.1. Taxonomy (NCBI): domain Eukaryota; kingdom Metazoa; phylum Chordata; class Actinopteri; order Characiformes; family Acestrorhynchidae; genus Acestrorhynchus; species Acestrorhynchus altus. The sequence goes on along the minus strand of CM067519.1, from coordinate 1,537,577 downwards.
TTTGTTTTACCAAACTAGTCAACAATTATAACCAGCAATGTGCTCAAAATGATCATGCTGACAGACCAACCAAACCTTGCTTAGAACCCATTCACTTGTCATCAAGCAAAAACAGTCAGTGGCCATGTCATTGTCATTATGTTCTAGACCAGAGGTCATCCTGGAGTTTAGATTCATGGCCCAGATCTGAAGACCTGTATTCTAGACCCTTGGCTGATATCATGTTACCCATTATTCCAGACTGCTCACCTGGCAATGAAGATATGTATTTGCATACAACCCACATGCCCACTTGCCTCACTGGCAAACTGTTCACCTACACCTAATTCAAGCAACTAAGTCATGTTCTCCCATGATTTAATACAGATACTATGTGGTCTTCCTGGAATTACTGGTATGCAAGCACATGACTGGCCAGACCAACTGCTTTGCCTCACCTCTGCTTCCCCTCATCCCGAAGACACAACCCAGGAGTTACAGCCACTGTGTTTCACTGTGTGGTCAGAGGCGTCACTAGAAATGCGTTCTTAGATTTCCGGGAGCTGAAGAACATTTAGAGAAGGATAAACCCACCCCAAAATTGTCCTGTGGATGCCTGTGCTAGCGGTTCCTATTATTACTTCCAGTTCTTGCAGGAAGGATTAAGCCTTACAAATTTAATTGACCAGGTCTGAGTTACCAAAGACCACCAGAACTGCCAGTTCCTTGGAACCTGTGAGAAGATGCGTAGAAGATACACAAATCAGCCATAGCAATTTTGTTTCTACATTCACTCTCCATTTTATCATACAAGAGAAATTTGTAGTTCTAGAGACTGTAGTTCATCTGTTTCTCTGCAGACTTTATTCTCCTCCTTTCACCCTGATCTTCAATGATCAGGACCTCACAGGACCACCACAGAGCCGCTATGATGTGGGTGGTGGTTCATTCTCAGCACTGCAGTCACACTGACATGGTGGTGGTGTGTTAGTGTGTGTTGCGCTGGTACATATGTATCAGACACAGCGGTGCTGCTGGAGTGTTTAAACACTCATACCAGCACAACACCAAAGTGTCAGTATTGCTGCAAGGATACAGAAACATGTCTGTACTTGTGGGTTCCAGCACGGTTCCTACCACGTCCCCCAAAAACCTTAAGGTTTTCAATAACAAGAGTGTACCTATGAATTATCAATGACCATCAAAATGTCTCCTGGGAGGTTTTGTCCTTTTTAATATGCTATTGTTGGTGCCATTTTTGTGCCCTGTGCCCAGCTGCACAAGGACTTTCTATGACGGGCCAAGGATTCATACAACCACAGGTCCATCCATAACCAGCAGATAATCGTTGTGAGGTGCTTTTCCTTCTTTTTTTTTTCCAGATATCTCTGAAGCTCTTCAAGGGAACCTTTTAGAAAAGGGAGTAAGTAAGATGAACCTCTATTAGAATATGGCAAAATAGGAAAGAGAGTGTGAGGGAGGTATGTAAGCATAGACCAATTCCAAAATGAACATTGCTTTGGGATTTCAGCAACACTGTCAAACTTCCCCACCCCCGCCTTCTCTGACCACAACAGAACCGCAGACACCCGGTCAGCCAGCAAGCCTTAGTAGTGTGCGTAACCCCCACCCCTCCAGCACCCCTGTACCCCATCTAGGAAAAGAGAGCTGTAGAGTGTTAGAGAGAGTGCCATATGAATGAATGGATGGAGAGCTTGAGTTTCCTTGGCAGTAATGAACCGCTTCAATGTTCCATGTCACATTTCCCGAGTTTGCTCACCGGTCATAACGGTCACAATATGCATGCAGTCGTTGCCCATATCTACCTATAGCACCACCTTTCTATAGGATCCAGAGACAACGTTCGGTTGTCATTCTCTAACCTGGAGAGAGACGCCTGCGCACTTAACAGGTCATAACATTCCTGTGGTAATCAAATGTAGTGGTCTACACACAAGGTGTTGTGAAAGACATGTTGGACCTAATGGATGAAGGGAGTTGTGAGAGTGAAGCGAAGTCTGTAGTAGATTTTTTTTGGATTAAGTGAGCTTAAAAATCGGTTCTCTTACTTAAGCAAGGGTATTTGTTTTACTAGAGAAGGTAAAATGTCATTTGTTTATGGGTTGGGACAAAACTGTCTCTGGAATGTCTTCAGATTCCCAAAGCCCAGATAGCATGTGTCTGTTGGCAAGCTTTGATATCCCATTAGTGTGTGCTGGAATTGAACAGGACCGCAATTACTGAGGAAGCTCTAGGTGCCGCCAATTACAGAACAATACCCATTAACCAAATATTATTCTAAAATCCACACAGACTGCAGATTCATACTGGAGAAGAATCACTCCGCAATCATTATAGTCACACGGTAGAAATGACACACACTTCATTCATACTGAATTAAAACCAATCCATAATTGTTGCTATCAGGGGTTGGAAGGTACACACAATGCAGATTCATACTGGATTGAAATCTCTCAACCGCTGTTACACTGTAAAACCACACTGCAGATTCATACTGGATTGAAACCAATCCACAATTGTTACTATCGGAGTGTTAAAACTACCCACTATGGAGATTCATACTGGATTGGAATTTCTTTACAGCTGTTGGACTGTAAACATTAAGATGCAGATTCATACTGGATTAAGATCACCCCACAATCGCAGGCGGGACCAGAACCTCCCAGGTAAAGCTAATTCAATTCTCTACACTCCTGACATGCTCACTGTTACATGGTAACCTTTTGTCCCAGTAGTCCCTCACTCCCCCTCCGTCCTGTTTTAAGGCTCTCTCTCTCTCTGAGGTTCTCCACCCAAATGTATTTTTTTTTCCGGCATGAATTGCAGAAATGTTGAAATAAGATCTTACAGAGAAAGAGAGTGAGGGAGAGATCTGGAGTCTCCTGAGATGTTTTCAGCTCCACTCATGTTTTATTTTAGATACAGCTTTGCTCTAGGTCAATCTGTAATTCAGCTGCTTGTGCAGAGGCCTACTGTGAACACTGAATGGAGTGTGTGTGTGTGTGTGTGTGTGTGTGTGTGTGTGTGTGTGTGTGTGTGTGTGTGTGTGTGTGTGCTTGTTCGGTGCATAGTTTACCTATTCTCTCAATGGAGTCAGTCTCGCCTTTCGTGTCTCAAGTATTCCAAGCTCATTTTTCTCCGAACCATTTCTCACCAGGACACGTCCAAGTCGAACAGTTTCAGACAAAATAGGAGTGTCTCCCCCTTCTGTTTGTCTCCCTCTGTCTCGCTCGCTCTCTTCCTCTTGGCTCCTCTTCCCCTCTTTCCAGACTTTGAAGGGAGCTCAGGCTTCTAATATAAGACAGGTCCCTACCACAACAAAGGAGGCAACATTGACTTTGAATAAACACTTTCTCTCCTCTCTCACCCCCTCCTCTCCTCCCCTCCTCCCTGTCTGTTCCCCCTCACTCCCACTTTTTCCCCCCTCTGTGTTATTTCGCTCTTGGCCCGTTGCGAAGTATGTGCACTTGTTATGTGTTTTCCATGGTAGCCAGTCTTCTGGAATAGATTAGGCTGAGTGTTGGAAGGAGGAGGAGGAGAAGGGGGAGGAGGTAGAGGAGAGCTAAACTTGGTAGAGGGAGACAAAGGTGTAAAAGGCATGGGAGGGTGAAAAGGAGGGCCGAATAAGGAAGAAAGCAGCTGAATAACGGGGTGAAGGAGGCTGTTGGGGTGGGGTGGGGGGGGGGGGGGGTCATAGTGGGACAACAGTGAAGGACAGAGTTCAGGTCACTACAGGTAAATGGAATCGCTTCTACTGCCAGCAGGGAAGTCGTTCTCTTAACTCTTAACTGTAAAGGAAAGGGTGTCCAAATGTTTATGGACACTCCTTCCACTTAATGAATGCATCCATCTGTTTGTTTTGTAAAGGACTCTCTGGAGCAGATAAACAATCACGAACCTATAGGCACCATGTCTTATACCAGGCATGGACTACAGGGTTATAAAGCCCCCAAGCATTGAGCAGTGGAGCAGTTGAGCTGTGTTCTCTGGAATGATGGTGCTCCATCCAGTATTTTGATGGTGATCATCCAACATCCTGACCTCAGGTCCTCACAGCAGTTCTCCAGAATCCAGGAGAAAGTCTTCTCTGGGCTCCCTGAACTAGAGACAGTTACTCCGACAAAAGCAGGATACATTCATTTTAATACCCCTGATTTCAGAACAAACAATGAATGAGCAGGCGTCCCAATACTTTTGTCCACACAGCTGCTTTAGTGTGTCATATGGTCACTCAGGTGTTGCAAAGGGGGGTTGCTGTGGTATGCCATGTGGTTGGGTGGGTTTTACTCGACATGAGAAGGGTGCATAAACTTTCGCTCCTGGTTCGCTCCCGAATCACACCCTCGGACCGACTGGAAGCCAACATCCCAAACAATTACTACATAACATAAGACACAGTACAGGACAGCCAATCAGAACAGAGATAATACCATATGGGCAAAAGTATTGGGACACCTGCTCATTCTTTCTTCTGAACTCAAAGGTATTAAAAAGAGTTTATCCTGCTTTTGTCCAAGTAAACGTCTCTACTGTCCAGGAAAGGCTTTCTACTGGATGTTGGAGAATTGCTGTGAGGAATTGATTGCATTCTGTAACAAGAACAGCATTATTGAGGTCAGGGTGTTGGATGATCACCACTCCATCTTTTCCCAACTCATCCCAAAAGAACTGGCTGGAGCTCCATCATTCCAGAGAACACAGTTCCACTGCTCCACAGCTCAGGGCTTTATACCCCTCTAGTCCATGCCTGGAATTAGACATGGAGACAATAGAGTCAAGTTTGTTTATCTGCTCCAGAAAGTCCTATTCTATTGGCAGTACTTCTTAAGCTTCTCTGTGCAACCTACATGTGACCTTGGGCATCACTCCTAATCCCCGAAATCCTGCCCCATTCTACAGCACGTAATCCCATGTTTGGCCACTTCCTCACGCTGCATTTTTAATGTATAACATTATAAGCTGTCATCAATCCCACCACCCTAACCGCCCCACCGCCTCCAAACCCCTCTCTTCCCCCTTCCCTCTCTCTGCTGATGAGAGCAGGTTGCCACCACCAGCCAAGTCAACAGTACATAAATGGACATTCTCTTTGTCTGTTTTTTTGCTTCACAGTGGAGATCGTGTGTCTTCAAACCACAAGAGCTCTGCCTTTGCACACACACTTTCTCACACACTCTGTGGCAGTGAGGCACTTCATGAGTTGAGGGTCTCAGTGGTTGAGCGACGCCACTGCCAGAGCATTGGCTTGCCAGAGAATCCATTTACTCTTTCAGAGCTTTCATCTTTGTGGTGTTTCCTCTGAAACAACTTCCATGAGAGGAAATTCTCCAGTGTGTGTGTGTGTGTGTGTGTGTGTGTGTGTGTGTGTGTGTGTGTGTGTGTGTGTGTGTGTGTGTGTGATTTTGCACATTTTAAGAACAAAAATGTCAAAACATTCTCTCGTAAGTACTTCACTTTACAACCTCAAACTGGTCAATCTGGTTAAGCTGGTTGACCAGTTTAGCTCTGTTCCATCACAGGGTATACATTAACTTGAGGTTGATGGTTTAACTTGACCAAGTTGGTCAAGCAGTATGACCAAGGTTGACCATGCTGGTTAACAAGTATGGTATCACTGGTTTTCCAGCTGGTTAACCAGCATGTCCAGCAAAGCCAAAAAGTCCAAGATGGTCAATTAGCATGACAGAGCTGGTTGACAAGCGTGACACAGTATCACCATGCTGGTCGACCAGTATAGCCAGCAATATCAACAAATCCAAGCTGGTCAATCAGTTTGACAAAGCTGGTTGACCCACATGACAAGCATTTCCATGACCAAAATCAAATGTGACATGCTGGTCAAGAGCTGATTAACCAGCTGGTTTACCAGTGTAGGGGATGGCCAACCACCTTGACCATCAAAGGCCAGCTGTTTAAGACCTTTCCATGACCTCTGCCATTTCCACTGCTACTGAATCAGCTACGTGAAAATGTGTTGTCATCTACTGATCGTCTCCTCCTACTTTTGTAGGCGTTGTGTAGGCAGATTGTTGGGACAAGGATTGAGGGGTCTTTGACATTTCCATCACCTGGTCTTTGATGACTGCGAGAGCTGAAGGTTGGAGAGCTTGGTAGAAGGAGATCTCGAGATCTTACAAAGTAACCCTCTACTATTGTTAAACCGATTATGTTGTATCTTTGACCTTCAGCCTTTGGAGATCAGTTCATCTTCTTCTGCTCACTTTCTAAGGTGAAGGACTGTACAGTCGGCTTTAAGGGCAGGAAATCATTAAAAGTTCAGTGGCTATGAGTCCAGTATGAGACCATGAGAGAAGTCTGTAAGGTAATGAGATCTCCTTTACAGCATATTGGCAGTCTGGAGCATTAATAAAAAAACGTCTGCTGCTCTTTGAACCAGGAAAAAAGCCAAAAGAATAATTAACTGAGGAATGAATGCCGAACAGCATTACAGTCTCGTTCTTTTCAGTTTGCATGGAATGCAAAGAACAAGCCAGTTCTGAGAGTTATTTTCTGTAAGACACATCTGTGTTTCCATTAAACATGGGAAAACAAGGGAAGAAAAAGACAGAGAGAGAAAAAAAACAGAACATGGAAATGGAAAGTAACCACACTGTCCCGACATACGTGACACAGCCTATTTAAATAATCGAAAGCGAATGTGCGCTGTGCCCTGGCAACCAGTAACTGGACAATAGGCCTGTGTAACACAGCCATCTGGGTAAGAGGACAACCGGTGCGGATGAGACTGAAAGGTCTTCTTTTTTGTCCCCCATGGGACAAACCTTTATCTCTGTAAACTCGGTAAGTGCATAAATGGGGGATGCGTGTGTGGGACGACATTTTTGCCCTATAAAACTAAATGTACAAATTGGGTCCAAACATTAAGTGGTTCTATACTCATATATAATACATGGTGGTTCTCCAACCCTGTGTTAACCCTATGTTACCCTGTCTGACAGAATGTCTCAAGTTTACTGATGTTTCTTAGAACGTCTCCACTATACGTCCAAAAGTCTGTGGACACCCCTACTAATGAATGCATTCAGGTACTTTAAGTCGCGCCCATTGTTGACACACATGTGCAAATGCACACACAGCTTGTGTAGTCCCTGTAAAGAGGTACTGCCAATAGAAAAGGACTAGCAGATTAACAAACATGAATCCATTAGGCCTAAAGACAGATCATCCAACACCCTGACCTCACTAATGTCCACTAATGTTGCTTTTGTAGATATATATAGACAGACAGCGAGACATAGACAGAGATAGATAGATAGATAGATAGATAGATAGATAGATAGATAGATAGATAGATAGATAGATAGATAGATAGATAGATAGATAGATAGATAGATTTTATTACTCGTTGTAATTAGGAAATCCGTTAATCAGTGTAATGTATTGAAGAGATGTGGTGAATAATTGTCACATGAATCACAACTCCGGCTTGTCTTGATTTGTCCTGTACTGGAAGAGCAGAGTCTCGGCGGGCGCAGACAGCCTTTCTGTCTCTCCATAAACAGCTGCTTCATTTCTGTGGGAACGGTTGAGTTGACACAGCTGAAGAGCAGGTGTTTGTGGAACATACCTGTGTCATATCTTCCCTTCTTCTCTTCCTTCAGACCACACTCTCCTCCTCTATCTGTTCAGACAGAGGAGAGAGAGAGAGAGAGAGAGAGAGAGAGAGAGAGAGAGAGAGAGAGAGAGAGAGAGAACACACACACTGACATGTATGCATGTGTGTGTTATGTGTGTGCAGGCTGAGGGCAGTGCCCACATTCTTCTGGCATTCTTCACATTCTCTGTCTGTGGCACCCTGCCCCATCTCTGAGAGAGAGAGAGAGAGAGAGAGAGAGAGAGAGAGAGAGAGAGAGAGAGAATGGAAATGTGGTTCACTACTTTGATTGGCTACTGTGAGACTTTGGGGAATATTCCCATGATTAGAGTGCAGAGCACAACTCTCTGCCGCCCCCCTGTGGCTGTTTAAGAAGGTGCAGTTTTAGGAGACCCCACTGCAATGAAGCAAATCAAGGTAGTGGCCTTGAAGCATTTCTCAGGTTCGTTTGGAATTTGTCCAAATTCCACATCATCCAGTCACAGACAGACAGACAGACAGACAGACAGACACATAACCCATTTGTGTTACCTAGGAGTGAATATGGCAACGTGGACACATGACGAAGCATTGTGACCATCGTTCTCATAATCAATGACATAATCTGACATTTCTACTGATATAAATACTCGCTTTTGGGTCGTGAATTTAGGATTTTGAGCAGGTTACAGGCTTTTGTTGTAATCCGTTATGTGGTGAATTGTTCTGAGGAATGCACTCACTGTGTGAATGTTAATGACGGTTCGAGAAATGCCCCCAGAGGAACTCATAAAAACGAGTAGATTTCTATTTTATTAATCAATAAGTCTGATGGAGACTAACTGACTGATGAATGAGTTCAGATCATCAATAGACAGATGATAGATAGATAGATAGATAGATAGATAGATAGATAGATAGATAGATAGATAGATAGATAGATTGATGTAATGCTGTTCAGTGATGGTTCAGAATGGAGGCCGTAGAGATTCATTTATGTATTTGTTTAAAGAACAAAACAAGTCTGTCAGTAATGATAATGATCAGTAAAGTATGTCTAAAGCCTTTGTGAGAGGGGGGTAGATGGGGGGTTTGATGTTTTGCTATCTGATCCAGTAATGTGAATTAATGTGTTTGTCTCCATCAGCAGGTTCCAGTTGGGTTCTGTGCGACTCGGCTTGATGGCACTAAGAATGCACTTAAGGTAATGGGACCGGGCTAAATGTTATGAGGAGCCTGTTTGGCCAGGATTATTTCCCACAAAGCCACTTTAATCCCACTGTGCGCTAACGATCTCTCCTTAATCCGCAGCATTAATTAAAAGAGCGCCATCTGCGGTGGACAGAGGGCAGATTGGAGGGTGGACTGGGGGCAGATTGGCGTGCTTTTACTCTAAGAGAGAGCCAGAGGAGGAAAGTGACCCATAGTCCAGCTCTGATATTGCTAACCTACATATGTTTAAAAAGGTAAATGAAAAAAGAAGAAAGAAATGCATAGATACATAATGCATATATATATATTTACACACACACACACACACACACACACACGTGTGTGTGGACATGATTGGACATGATTTGGAAAGACACACGTCTTTTTATATAAGGTAAGACAGTGCAGATCAGAGACAAACCAAGCCATGAAGTCTAAGGAAGTGTCTGTAGACCTCCGAGACAGGACTGTCACAGATCTGGAGAAGGTACAGAAACATTTCTGCTGCAGTGAAGATCCCAGTGAGCACAGCAGCCTCCATCATCAAGTTTGGGACCACTAAGATGCTTCCTAGAGCTGGGAGCATGGCCGAACTCAGTGATCGTGGTAGGAGGGCCTTAGACAGGGAGGTGACCAAGACCCCATTGGTCACTATGACAGAGCTCCAGTGTTGCTCTGTGGAGAGAGAACCTTGCAGAAAGAAAACCATTTCTGCAGCACTTCACCAATCAGGCCTTATGGTAGAGTGGGCAGATGGAAGCCACTCCTCAATAAAGGTAACATGACAGCCCATCTGGAGTTTGTCATAAGGTACCTAAAGGACTCTCAGACCATGAGAAAGAAAAATATGTGGACTGAATGCCAAACATCATGTCTGGAGGAACCCAGACACTGCTCATCACCCAGCCAATACCATTCAGTGAAGCATGGTGGTGGCAGCATCATGCTGTGATGATGTTGCCTGCAGCAGGAACTGGGTGACTCGTCAGAGTCTAGTAACCTGCTCCAGAGGGCTCTGGACCTCAGACAGGTATGAAGGTTTATGTTCCAAAAGGACTTGAACCTGACTGAAGATCTCTGGAGATCTAATGGCTGAAAAAAAGAAGAAAAGAAAAAATATAGAATTTTAATGGTAAGTAGTTCTGAAACCTTTAATAAACACTTTACAAATCAATGTTCCTTTTGAACATAAAGCTATTAACACGACATTAACACACGCACACACACACACACACACACACACACACACAAAGGATTCCAGAGCACTGAGCTGATAATAAATACAGATAACCTCCCACCTCCCCCACCTCTCTCTCTCTCTCTCTCTCTCTCTCTCTCTCTCTAACACTCACATGACATCAGATCTCACTTCATCCATTATCATCACAATGTTCATGCAGTGTGGTCTCCAAAACTTTTGCTCTCCACTCTCTAACTTTCTCTCGCGCTCTAACTTGGTTAATCTAATCTAATCTAACTTGTCTGCGCTCACATGGAGCTGCGGGTGTTTGGGGCTCCCTGCGCGGCTCTGGTGCTCTCCACGCTGGGCTGCGCGCTGGCTCAGCTCCGCTACAGCCTCCCTGAGGAGCTGGAGCACGGTGCCTTCGTGGGGAACCTGGCCGAGGACCTCGGTCTCGACCCCAGCCAGCTTTTTGCGCGCAGGTTCCGCCTCGTTTCGGGCACCAGGAGGCGCTATCTGGAGGTGAACTTGGGGAACGGGGTGCTGTTCGTGAACGAGCGCGTCGACCGCGAGCAGCTGTGCGAGCAGAACCCCCTGTGCTCCCTGCACCTGCAGGCGGTGCTGGAGAACCCGCTGGAGCTGCACCGCGTGGAGGTGGAGGTGCTGGATGTGAACGACCACGCGCCAAGCTTCCCGCGCGCCGGCTTCAGCCTGGACATCTCCGAGTCCGCCGCGCCCGGCTCGCGCTTCCCCCTGGAGAGCGCACAGGACCTGGACGTGGGGCAGAACGCGCTGCGCACGTACCTGCTGAGCGTCAATGCGCACTTCGCGCTGGACGTGCGCGCCGGCAGGTTCGCCGAGCTGGTGCTACAGAGGCCGCTGGACAGGGAGCAGCAGGGCGCGCACCACATGGTGATCACCGCCGTGGACGGAGGCGCGCCCGAGCGCTCGGGGAGCGCGCACCTCAACGTGACGGTGGTGGATGCCAATGACAATGCGCCCGCCTTCGAGCGCGAGACGTACCGCGCCAAGGTGGTGGAGAACGCGCCACGGGGCACCGTGATCATCAGACTCAACGCCACGGATCCGGACGAAGGTCCCAATGGAGAGGTCACGTATTCCTTCAGTGGGCACGCGCCAGCCAAGGTGCGCGAGCTGTTCTCGGTCGACCCAAGGACGGGAGAGATCAGAGTGAGGGGACTCGTGGACTATGAAAAGGCTACCATGCACGAGATATACGTCCAAGCCAAGGACAACGGGCCCAATGCGATTGCGGTCCACTGCAAGGTGCTAGTGACTGTTGTGGACGTCAATGACAATCGTCCTGAGGTCATTCTCACCTCCACCTCCACACCAGTCCAGGAAGACGCGCTGCCCGGGACGGTCATTGCTGTCATCAGTGTGATGGACCAGGATTCAGGAGAGAACGGGCACGTGGACTGCGAAATCCCCCACCATGTCCCATTTCAGCTGCATTCTTCTTTCAAGAACTACTACACTCTGGTCACCTCAGACTTCCTCGACAGGGAGAAGGTGCCTGAATACAACATCACCCTCACGGCCAGAGATATGGGGTCTCCACCACTTTTCACCAGGAAAACCATTCTGGTCCAGGTGGCCGATGTTAATGACAATGCACCTGTTTTCAAGCAGCCCTCTTACAATGTTTACTTGATGGAGAACAACCCGCCAGGGTCCTCGGTATTTACCATCTCAGCCCAGGATGCCGATGCAGGACAGAACTCTTACCTTTCTTACTCAGTTCTGGAGAGCAACATACAAGGCGCCCCAGCATCTACATATGTGTCCATCAACTCAGACAATGGCAACATTTACGCACTGCGTTCCTTTGACCGAGAGCAGCTTAAAAGCTTACAGCTAATAATCCAAGCCAAGGATGCTGGGTTTCCTCCACTGGTCACCAACATGACCTTGAATGTGTTCGTGCTGGACCAGAATGACAACCCTCCGGTTATAGTGTCTCCTCTACCGGAAAATGGCTCAGCAGCAGCTAACAAAATCATTCCCAGATCAGCTGATGCTGGACACCTTGTGGCTAAGGTCATGGCCTTGGACATGGACGAGGGTCAAAACGCACGCCTTTTGTACCAGTTGCTCCAAGCCACAGACCCAAGCCTGGTCAGCATCGCCCTCTACACGGGGGAGGTCAGGATGATCCGCTGCTTGAGGGACGGAGACCCTGCCACACAGAGGCTGGTCATTTTGGTCAAGGACAGCGGGGAGCCGTCGCTTTCGGCCACAGCTTCCATCATTCTGTCTGTTGTTGACAGCGAGCCTGAATTCACTGACCTCCCCAAGCGCCCTGGGGACCATGTGCTCTATCTAATCTTATCCTTAGGTGCTGTTTCCTTCACGTTTCTGGTGGCTATCATTGTCCTGGCTGCAATTAAGGGATACAGGCACAGGCTTTCCAAATATGACAGCTCCTGCTGTGGCTTCAGCTCCCAGGCCTCCACTGCTGAGGACATAAAGTCTAATTTAAATGTACGCCTGTCCCCAGTGCCCAACGGAGCTGTGGATGCCGTGGAGGTGAACGGTGGCACTCAACTGGGTCAAAATTACTACTATAAAATGTGCTTGACCCCAGAGTCGTCTAAAAGTGACTTCATGTTTCTGAAGCCCTACAGCCCGACACCGTCAGCTCGCCACATAAATAATAGCAGGGCAGCAGAGGACAGCACGTCCAGTTGGAGTCCAGAAATCCACAGGCTCAACACAAACTATACCAATACGTCTCCCAGGGAGGTACGGCACAGTAAGCACTTTTCACAATCAGAGTACAGTGTGCTCTACAGTTCGGTACCCTGAGCGCTCACGTTGAAATGTTTGCTGTAGATTAAAGCTGTAATATACTTGTTCTTAATTCCCTGCTGTTGTTGATGTTTCGACTGCCCCGAGCTACACTATCTGCTGAAATGTTGATGGAAACCCTTTATAACCCCTTAATAAATGCATTCAACTACTTTATATAGCACCCATTGCTGGCACAGATGTGCAAATACACACACACACACACACACACAGGTTTTTTAGTGCCTGTAGATAAGTTCTGCCATTAGAATTGGACTCTCTGGAGCAGTTTGTGGTATAAAGCCCCCAGCATTGAGCTGTGGAGCAGAGGATGGCGTTCCATCCAGTGGTCTTGGAATGAGTCGGGGGTGAGATAAATTGGGGTTGTGATAATCCAGGATCCTGAGCTCCAAAATCTGGTACAAAGTCTTCCCTGGACAGTCGAGTTTTTGTCCCAATAGTTTTGTCTGTCTATCTATTATCTATCTTGAACACTAGTTCTCTCTCTCTCTTCTTTCCTGTTTTATTTCAGAAGAGCTTTATTTTGCTAAACGGACTAATTAACTCATACTTCCCAAACTAATCCATGGTTGTTTACAGTGGCAAAATGCCCTGCAGCTAATGACACCAAATGTGGGTCAGTTGGCTCACTGATCTTAATCCCCAGGCTTAAACCAATGTTAAGGTCCTTATCCACTAGATGAAGACTTCCTACCAACAAGCAAAGTTCAATCATTCCTGAGCAGATGTTTGGAACCGAAATCTGAATTTGTTCATAAAGATACAGCATTATTAAAATGGCGCTGAAATGTGACATATGGCAATATTTTTGATGCACCGCAGCCACAACATTAGGACTATCTATCTCATACTGTGTGAGCCACAAAAAAAAAACCCAGATCTGAAAAGAATGGGTTTCAAATGCCCTCAGAACAGAGCCAGGGACCCCATATCTCTGGGACCCCCAGGGGCCCTCCAACCTGAACTCTACGAATTAAACCTGAAACAAACAATATATTAAAACAATATTACTGTCCAGTTTAAGTCCAGATGCAACTAAACAAGACTACATCTAAAGCTTGAGAGAAAGGATTTGCCTTGTTTAAACCGATATAGAAGGTGTGTAGATGTATGTAGATGTATAATTTAAGGTGGAATGTTTATAAAAGCAAGAAACCAAGTTGTACCACTTGGTTTCTATAACAGGTGCAGCATTTAAGGTGGAAGAGTAGAAAATGAGGCCAACGTAACTGATCATTCTCCAGCTTGCAGATTTGTGTGACCTTAAATGGTGTGGCACCTGTAGCTGCTTCACTGTTTAAGGTAGAATGAAAACATAAAATAGGCCAGTGTCAGTGTAGTGATGTGAATATAGTGACGGCGTTTACGGTGAAACTGAACATTTGAAGAAAACTCATCACTTGGACTGCTTCAGTTCTTAAGGTGGAATGGAATAGTAAGGAGTGTATTGGTGTATTTGGGAGAGTTTTATCTAGACAGTATAAAACAATCATTATTCCTCGAAGCACTATTTAGTAGGTACTTACATGTTCTACAGATGTAGGTACAGATGTTCTGACCCAGTTCTCCCAGTGATCTACTGCTCCACAGCTCAATGCTGATATTATACATGGTGCCAATATGTTTGTGTTTAGCTGCTCCAGAGAGTCTTGGCAGTATTTAGAGAGCTGTGCGAGCATTTGCACCTCTGCATCAGCGATGGGTGCAAATTAAAGTAGCTGAATATTAATTAGAAGGGGGTCTACAAACATATAATGTACGTTAGGCAGAAGGTGGGCTTGAAATACACATGTATCCTTGTGAAGTGGAAATATTTGTTCTCAATTTTTCAGTTTAAACAACCAAATTCTGACTGGACGCTGTTGAAGAACCAACGGAATTATGCACACAAAAGGTACACACACACACACACACACACACACACACACACACACACACACACACACACACACACACACACACAAATGGCATTTACATACATTATCCCTGTTCTCCTGCTTAGTTCTGCCACTGTAGTGAAGACCCTTCAGCGAAGAGTCATTCTGGACCACTCGGACATGTGCGCCTACCCCGGAGCTACACAGTACTGGACGTGGGGCAGCCACATGTGGGGTAAGTTGATGTAGCATGTATCACAGTGATGGTAGTTATTGGAAAATGTATGAACAGCTCCCTGTTAAGTGTCATGATGAAGCAACATCCAAAAAAAGACCCTCACAAAATTGACATATTAATTCACAAATCTTTTAGCCCTGAATCTATAGAAGTAATTGTTCACACATGCAGCTCTGGAAACCATTAAGAGTCGACTCCAGATGACCCTGACATTACTGTTTACAGGCATTCATTTAAGCAAAAAGAAATTCTAATAAAATATTGGTATCTATCTGACGGACATGTATGCATTTTGACTTTGATTAATAGAATAACTGAAGAAGAAAGTGGTCTCACTGAGTGGTCTCTTAATTTTGCTGTATTTGTGTTTATAAATTTGAACCCCTGGGTTGTGTTTTCACAGGTAAATATCAATAAACTTAACATTGTTATTCTTATTTATAAATTTTACTGCAATATTAATTCACTGTTATTTTTATTTTTTAGCAGATTACAAGACCTCTGCAGAGATCGGTGGTCTTACAGATCACTGCTGGAACCCTCGCTTTGACTACCAGCATAACGTTTACATCCCAGGAACGTCAAGCTCACTGAAACCAGCCAGTTATGAAGATCTGAACATCTACAACTCATTCTCTACCTTTGGAAAGAAGAAGAAACTAATGTCGAACCACGACCAGCACACAGACACTGTTATAACTAATGACCTTTTCAAATAATGTGTGTGTGTGTGTGTGTGTGTGTGTGTGTGTGTGTGTGTGTGTGTGTGTGTGTGTGTGTGTGTGTGTGTGTGTGTATGTGTGTTTTAGTTCAGTTGTGTCATGGATTGGGCTTTAGTAATAAAGTTTCAATGAAGTCTTTACTGTATTCTAGGAAATAAAAGTTTTATTACGCTTCCCTTCAGACTGGTCAGTTTGTGGGAATGGTGGCGCTGTCCACAGTGCTGAAACCATCACAGGACAAAAGGTGTGATGTTCAGTTGGAACAAACAACTGAAAAACAAACAAACAAAATGAGATAGTTGTCTATTTGTTTTCTAAATGAATGAAGATGATTTTTTTAATTTAGGTCGTCTAAATATGAGATGGACATTTATTATCCTCATCAACCCTGCTTTGGAAATAATTTGGAATATGTTCTAGATAATATGTTACATATTTGTTTGAGGCTACAGTGGTCTCATTCTCTTAATATGAAAGGTTCCTAAATGGTTAACCTGTATACAGAACAAGTTGTAAACGTTCGCAGTGAAGGTCACGAAATATTTCTTGGGTTGGACGAACATTAAATTTGTCCTATCAATAACGTGAGAAACTATCCAAGTAAATATTCCTTAAATTGGATTTACACTGTAAACAGTGGACCATGCACTTTTTTGATGGTTGATGTTTTTTTGAATATTGGACTTTTTTTTTTTTTTTGTTTATATAAGTTTTTCTTTTTTCATTTCATGTTAATGCTTGAGTTACATTGAACTTCTGGTATAATCTCATTTAACCTCTCTGTCATTTCAAAAACAGCTTAGGGAATTAAATTTAGTTCTTCTAAAGGGAAACTACACTTTTTTGGCACCTCTTCTGTATTTTATCACCATAAAATAGTTGAAACATTCTTTATCCGTGGCTGTAAAATGCCGCACGGTGTCGCTGTTCAGTGGGAATTCTGTTACAGATGCAAGCTAA
The DNA here is from genome assembly GCA_034509495.1 of Acestrorhynchus altus. NCBI lineage: Eukaryota > Metazoa > Chordata > Actinopteri > Characiformes > Acestrorhynchidae > Acestrorhynchus > Acestrorhynchus altus. The sequence continues at coordinate 1,520,962 of CM067519.1, read as the reverse complement.
TGGGCGGTGGTTGAGTTTGTCTCTTTGTATTGTTCTGAGATCGACTTGCTGATTTGCTCAGATGACGAGCAGAATGTCGCAGAGGGCGCTGTTCCCTGCTCAGACCGTTTTCCACCTGCCTGTGTGTGTGTGTGTGTGTGTGTGTGTGTGTGTGTGTGTGTGTGTGTGTGTGTGCGCGCGCTTTAGGAAGCCATGACAGCTCAGGCTGCTCTGTAGTATAAGTCCCACACACCCCTGCTATGAACATCACTTCATATCTAAAATTCCTGGATTGCGCGCTTTGATCTTTCCTTTGATCTGCTCTTCGATCTGGCGGTCTGTTCTTTGATCTGCGCGCTCTCGGATCCCCGCGCCTCCTGCGCCTCCAGTGCCTCCGCGCTGTCGAGGATGTGGCGGCTCGGTGTCGTGGCTCTTTCCGCGCTCTGGAGCTTCGCTTCAGGCGTGACACGCTACTCCATCCCGGAGGAGATCCCCGAGGGATCCGTGGTGGCAAATCTGGCCGCCGATTTGGGTCTGGAGGCGGTAGCCGCAGAGCGCAAGTGGGTGAAGCTCGACCACATCCACAGCAAGAAATACCGGATGAACAAAGAGACGGGCGAGCTTCATAGCCGAGAAGATCGGACAGGGAGCACCTATGTCCTGCTAAAACCTCGTCGTCTTGCTTTCTGAAACTGGACGTGATCACTGAAAACCCGATACGCATCTTCAACATTGAGCTGGAGATCATGGACACAATGATAAACTTTCCACAGTTCAGAAGGGAGAGGATAACACTGGATATCTCAGAAGCAGCGACGCCTGGGGAGAGGTTTTCTCTCACTAATGCAGTGGATGCTGATGCTGGAGTGAACCCATCGGAGACCTATTACCCGAGGACAGCGACGAAGTTCACCATAGACATCCAGTCTGGAGTGATGGCAATCTGGCATGCAGACTTGGTGCTGAAAGACACTGGATAGAGAGAAGGAAGCCACACAACCTTATCCTCACCGCTGTGATGGTGTGGCACTGCCCGCTCAGGTACGGCCAGCATCATAGTCCAGGTGTTGGACACCAACGACAATGCCCCCCAGTTTGATCAGAAGGTGTATCTAGTAGAGGTAACTGAAATGCATTGTTGGGACCCTAGTTCTGGCGGCTTAACGCCACTGGATGTCGCATTTAAGGAACAAAACGCAGAAGTGAGTACTCTACACTTGCACACGCTCGAGAAACCCAGGAGAAGCTCACTGACCCCCAATACTGGAGAGATCAGGATTAGAGACTTGATTGGATTTTGAGAGGCCGTGAGTTTCGACATGTACGGAGAAGCCAGAGATAAGGGAGCAAACCTCTTTTCGGGTTAGTGCAAAATATCAGTGTCGGCCTGATATTAATGACAATTATCCAGATATCACAGTTAAATCATACAAAAACTCCATCAGAGAAGATGCAGAGGTAGGTACAGTCATCGCTGTGGTCAGTGTGAGCGACAGAGACTCTGGGCATAATGGGGAAGCTGTTCTTTCCATACGAAATGCAGCCTGGTTACCATTTACATTGAACAAGTCAGAAGACGACTACTTTGAGCTGATGGTCCAAAGAGCCTTAGACCGAGAGCAGTGTCCAGGCATCGATCACCCACGCACGATAAAGGAGCTCCACCACTGACTGATACCAGACTGTCACCTTAGAGGTTTTGGATGTGAACTATAATGCACACCAGTCTTCCCCAGTCTTTATACCATACACCTGGTGGAAAATGAGCTGGGCTTTGATGTTCTCTCACCACTACGATCCTGGACCCACGAGCACATCTGGTTTATTTCATTGTGGAGAAGGAGATTGCGAACACATCAGTATCAGTTCTGTTTTCCATCAGCCCAGAGAATGGTGACCTTTATGCCTTGCTGCATATCTGACATTTAACGCGAGAAGGAGTTTCTTATTTACGTCGAGGCAAGAGACTCTGCGTGCCACCCTGTGCATGTGACTGTGCGCTGGGTGGTTATTCTCTGACCAAAAATGACAACGCGCTCAGATTGTGTCACCATGGCGCAGCTAAAGGTCTAAGTATTGAACAGCTGTTCCTAGAGCTTCACAGAGGCCTCTGTACAGTTATCGCCCTGGACGCAGATTCAGCACAGAACTCCCGCATCACATACCAGTTCCTACAAGTCACAGATGCAACCCTCTTCACCTTGGATAGCTACACGGTGAAATCCACTGCCAGAATGTTCACCTACAGGGATCCCAAGCAGCAGCGCCTCATCATTATCGCCAAGGACAATGGAGACCCTCCTCATTCAGCTACTGTCACCATCAAAGTTTCCACCACAGAGCACGAGATCACGCAGTTCACCGAAACCACTGAGGTGCCCATAGAGTATGACCTGTTCACAGATCTAAACTTGTATTTGCTCATAGGCTTGGGGTCAGTATCATTTCTGCTGCTCATTACTATCTTGGTCATCATTGTGCTGAAGTGCCAGAAAGGGACCACCAAAGCAGCCCTCAGGGTCGTGGAACAGCATTATCAGCCAGAGGAACTCAACATTGCTGACTCCACGCTGATCTCCAGTGATGCTTACTGGTATAGTTTGTTCTTGGCTGAGACCAGAAAGGGGAAGGTGGTGGTTCGGCAGCCACTACCCAACGGCACTGGCTTTTTTGTATCCAGTATACCCAGGAGCTCTGCTCTGACTGGTACCAGTGACTCAAGGTCTTCTACTTTACAGGTAAAGCACGGAAACCCATTAGAGACTCACACATTATTATTTCAGGGCATCACAGACTACTCCAAAAAATATACTTCAAGTTAAGTAAAGTTCTTGTACCTTTCTCATGTAGAACCTATATTGGCCCACATGACTAATCTAGAATAATGTACTTTTAAATATACTTTATGTGTAAATATAATAAGCAGCTACTTTACATCTAAATTTTATTTAGTACTAGTTTCAGTGCTCCATGCTTTTAGTTTTAGTTATATATTTAACCACTATAGTTCATTTGAAATACACTTTAAACAATTTTAACGCCTCAGATAATTAGATTATTCATCCATCCCTCCATTAGCAGCCCAACTAAAGAATATTGGGAAAATTATCATTTTAAATTTTATTATTTTAATATTTTAAATTATATTTATTTAAAAAAATGTAAACTGCCATATATATTGGCACATAAATATCACTAGAAACATACGGTTTTTTATTTTAAAAGTATAGTAATATTATATTTCAATCTATGAGACCCGAATAACTAGAACATCAGCTGCAGTTTCATCTTTGTGTGAAGACTTCATGATGAATGACCAATATCATACTAATGCATCTCAAAAAATGAGGATATTGTGAAGTTCTTTCAAAAGGTTAGATTTCATATTAATGACATGTAAAGTGACATGTTTCCATACTTTTTAATGTTGATCAGATGATTCATAACTCATGGAAATCATAAATGCAGAATCTCACATTATTCCAATATTTAAATTCAGGTTTGACTAAATTACAAATCAGCATCAAAGTGAAAACAACATTTTTGAATGGAATTATGAACTAAAACCTTAGTATCTCAAGAACGTGTTGTTTAATGTGGCTAAGGAAGGTTAAGAACAAAAGTGTTTGTAAAAATAAAACATTAGGTTTGAAATGTTAATGGAGTTTTAATAAGAATTTACTTGATGTTATCAATCACATGTGGTTTTATGGGGAGAATGACTTGAGAAGAAGAGAAAACAGCAAGAAAGGTGTTTTACTTAAGATAAATACAATTTTGGCTTTTTCTTGTCAATCAGTCTGTAAAGCATAAACAAAACTATAGGGTAAAGTTCAAATGTCCAGGCTCTGATAGGACGGCCTACAGTACCTATTACTTGATCCTGATCCGTGCTGAGTTACTATTTGCCCAGCTCTCATCAAACCCCTGTAATAGAAATGCTTGTTTTTTCCCTGCATTCTGGCGGTTCAAATGAAAGGAAGTCCAGCCTGCTGTGGGAGGTATGCTGGTTACTATAAACCGTGAGTTGGTGTAGTGTTTAGTGGCCTGTTTCTGTGGTGGTATATGCAGCTCTCTCTCTACTGCTCTTATTAAGATGAACCATCATCATCAGAGAGTAAAGAGAGACCTACAGACATGTGAGCATACTACACAGTACTTACACACAGACTAATACACCCTGTCCTCCACATCAGTGCACCTAATTCCACTCTCCTTGACCCACATCTGAGTGTCCTGTTGATGAGATATTATGGACATTAGACAGTAAACCCCATGAGAGGGAAACCACTGCATGAAGATCTAAAGTCTGTTGGGGAAAGATCGTTTTTTATCGCATTGATTGCTGTTGTTGTTTTCTAACAGGAATCTAGTAGCTGACCTGCCTCGATCTCAGCTCCTCCTCTCTGAGCGATTCTTCCATTGGAATGTGTTGACTTGGTTGGAAGACCAGACCAGTAAGAAGATTCTGGCAGAAATGGAAACGAGAGATTCAACTCAAAGTGCCACTCAGATTCATCTGCGATTTGTTACCACATCAGAAATGAGTTTGCATGGAAAAGAAAACTGCAGTGGACATAATATGGCTTACATAGGTTGTAAGTAAAATGCCTTTCAGAAATGGAGAAGGACAATGGAAGGACAGATTACAGTGATGGAAAAGTATTACAACCCCTTCAACATTAAATTTCTGCCCTTCAGTGACCAGGACAAACATTAGAATATCACCCACTTTGTTATATAATCACGTAGCCAGTAGCTGGACACACGCAGAAAAATCATTTTGGCTGTTTTGGAATTTGATGTGATGTGTTTCTGCATGCTTACAATGATCACTGGTACCACAATGCATATAAATTATGAATTATTGTACCATCATCATATAAATATAATCCAGACAGCACAAAGTACTTCACACCAGGCATGGGAAGTGAAATATGGGCTTTTTTAATTTATTCAACACTGTCATAACAAAACCTCTGAACTGTAACTTAATCAAAAATGACATTTTTATGTTTTTAACATATTTCTAAAAGGGGTGAGACCACATGGAAATATATATATATATATATATATATATATATATATATATATATATATATATATATATAGAGGTGGTTTTACGTAAATCTGAAACAAAGTTCATTTTAAAAGTGAAACAAAATGAAGACATTTTCAAGATTTTGCTTTATTTTAGGGACTTTTATTTGAAGCAAATATGTGACATTGATAATGAAAACATTCAACATATACACATTTGTAAAATATTGAAGATTATGCTGTATTTGAAAGTAAACATACAATTTTAAGCATATTGTAAGACCTCCAGGTTTTGAACCTTTATCCAGAAAAATCAGTTTGGAGATCTTTTTCCACGCATGGATCCAAAAAATACAATTTTATTCTATAATGCAACGTTACAATTCCATCTCAGATGAAATGTTCTTATTCAATGTGAAAAATACAGAATGGGGGAAGGTTTTCATATGACAGTGTTAAGTAGCCCAACAATGTTCCTCTCATCTGACACTTGGATGTGGTGCATCACTGTCACCCTGGGTTTGGCACGTAAACCTGGAGATCAGCATTAACCACTCCTCTGTTCACATACCAGCCCGATAAGTGACACAGTGGTGTTGTAGCACATACCGCAACATTTCTCAGGTCAGCTAATGTCTAACACTGCTGCTCTACCTGCTTTCATAGCCGCACGGGAAAAGCTAATATACTGAATTTGCTTCATTTCTCATACATTAGATATAAGTAGGAAGTAATTCCCAAGTGTGAATGAAGTAAATTCAGTTCGTTGCTTTTTTCAGTGCATGCTGTCAGGAATGTGCTGCTCGGTACTTACCGTACTTTACAAGATTACACTCTATTCAAGAACCTTGAACCTTCACCTTCCAGTGAACGTTCACTTCGACGAAACTACCCACCGATCTGTGTAGCCAGCTCACTGGATTAGCTCATCCAGCCATGCAAAGACATGTAAGTAGCTACAAATGGTTAAAGAAGCAATAAGAAGCAGTTAAACAGTACACTGTACCCAAAATGGGGGTTTGCTGTGATTTGACCTAAATAAGGCAGGAACTGTTATGTTTCACAGCGTTTCATTTCCATTTTGTCTGCACTATAAAATTACACTTCATGTGTCTTATTGCTACCAAAAAAGTTTATTTTTGTAGTGTACAACTGAACTAAACTAGCAATTATCTGATTCAAACAGATATTTTATATGTCCACTGCAATAAACCCAAAATGCACACTCGGAATATTGAATTTGGGGATTGTTGTAAAATCGAATTCCTCACTAAATGGACTAATTAATTTCAAGTTATGAATACAATATAATTTAGGCACACTGTTCAAGTTCCTATGAAAATTGCAACATAATTTCTGAATTATTGGCTTGAATATGAAAATATTAGACTAAATATGCTATTTAGTTACGTTGTTGTTGGTATATAATATCAGGGTTGTTTGTTTTTAAATAAATAAATAAACCTGGTAGTAAAATATCCTTTTAGCATTAACGGTGAGGCCAGGGGTCTAAACAGCAACATGACTATCATAAAATTAATTTTTCAGTGTTGCATCTTTATTGGAAATGTAAAACATGTTGACCTGTTGAGCTGACGTTTGCACATTTCTGTCAATCATTTGTCAAGAAATGTTTAGAAAAGACTGATAGGAAGCTCCTGCCTGCTTGCTTAATACTGTCTGCGTAATAAGGGAACTTCTAATTTAAGTAAGGCTGACGCTTATGCTGACATAACAAATTGAGAATGAGCCACTCAAAGCAATAAGTTTGCTATCGCCTGACAAAACGTGGTAGAAAAAAATGACAGTAGACAGAAGAGACGACAATAAAGTCCTGAATTATCTGTTTGTGTAATTCACTTTTCAATTTGATTCCATCGAAATATATCTTGATGATCGTATAACCTCTTTAAGCCCTGTTCCTGTAAACTCTCATATAATATACAGAAACAAATGTAAAACAGTGGCATCTACAGTATTTCAATTTACAAATATAACACAAATTATGAGCTCGACTAGAATGAGAATAACTACATGTATTTTTACATTTCATCACTGTTGCACAAATACATGACATTCTTCACTTTTCTAATGTTGCCATTGTCCTTTATGTTTTCTCCAAATGTCTCGAAAAATGGAAAAACGGACCGATAGAATGACAAAGTTTTTTTTTTTTTTTTTCCACACATTTCTTCTATCACACTCTTGTTCCAGGACACTCACGTGATCTGACTCATTTAATCATTTCATAGATCAGA
>CM067519.1:1423685-1508685 GCA_034509495.1 Acestrorhynchus altus | reverse complement strand
CTTATAAACTCTCAAGCAATCCGTTTTTCAGCTTGGAAGTAAATGCTGAAGCTGACAGTGGACCGTCCCCTGAGCTGGTGTTGCAGAAAGCTTTGGACAGAGAAAAGCAGGCTGAAATCCGACTCATTCTCACAGCTGTTGATGGTGGAAAACCAGCACGTTCAGGTACTGCCAGCATTGTTGTTACCGTGTTGGACGCTAACGATAACTCCCCTACCTTCACCAAACCTGTTTATAAAGCTCAGGTGCCAGAAAACGTAGCTGTTGGTAGTGTCATACTAAAACTCAACGCCACTGATCCAGACGAGGGTGTGAATGGAGAAGTGGTTTACACTTTCAAACAAGGCCAAAGGGGGGTTTCAGACAAGTTCAGTATAAACATCAGCTCTGGAGACATAGCAGTAGCTGGGACTTTGGACTATGAGGACGTCAGTGCGTATGAACTACGCGTGGAAGCTCGAGACAAAGGCCACAGTCCACTGGCATCTCACTGTAAAGTGCTGGTGGAGGTCTTGGACGTCAACGACAATGCACCAGATATTAAGCTCACCTCGCTGCTGGATAACGTGAGCGAAGGCGCCAAAAAGGGTACGGTCATTGCAATCATCACTGTTCAAGACAGAGATGAAGGTAAAAATGGAAAGGTGCAATGCTCTATATCAAAGAGCTCTCCCTTTGTGTTGGAATCTACACAGGGCAAGTACTTTTCGCTTGTACTTGGGGCAGAGCTGGACAGAGAACAGAATGAGCTTTACAATGTATCAATAACAGCCACGGATGAAGGTACACCTCCTCTCTCCAGCACTGCTGTCGTGACTGTCCGGGTTTCTGATGTGAATGATAATCCACCTCGCTTCCCAGAAACAACTATTGATGTTTTAGTGAAGGAGAACAGCCCAGCAGGGGGGTTAATTGCCGTGGTCTCCGCAAAAGACGTGGACATTGGTGAAAATTCCCACGTTATGTATTCATTGTTTGACAGCTCAAACACACCTTTATCATCAGCTGTCAGTATCAACTCTGTGACTGGAGAAATATACAGCATGCAGTCTTTCAACTATGAGGAAATGAAACACTTGCAGTTCCAAGTTCAGGCCACAGATTCTGGAACTCCTCCACTCAGCAGCAATGTGACTGTGAATGTGTTTATCTTGGATGAGAATGACAACAGTCCTGTTCTTTTACCTCCTTACTCTGAATCTGGATCAGTAAACACTGAGAACGTCCCCTACTCTGCTGAGGCGGGCTACTTTGTGGCTAAAATCAGAGCTGTAGATGCCGATTCTGGTTATACGCACTGCTGTCTTATCACATCACTGAACCTATAATCTAATCTGTTCGCATCGGAAGCAGCTTGAGAAATCAGACCAAGAGACGAATGAGTGACAATGACCTCAAATCTCAAATCTCTTTGTCCTAACAGTGTGTGTGACCATGGAGAACCTTTCCTCAGCAACAGTGAGTGGATGTTGTGGTGGTTGAAAGTGTGGACAGCATGCAGCCTTCTAAGACAGGTTCCGCTGAAGGAGGAGGGTTTCTCTGATCTGAATCTGTATCTGCTGATCGCTATTGTCTCAGTGTCGGTGATCTTTCTGCTGAGCCTCATCGCTTTAATAGCAGCCAGCGTTACGGGTCAGAGGGCGCTTTCAGCAGGTGCAGCGCTCCAGTGGTCACTACACACCCTGACGGGAGCTGGTCTTACTCCAAGTCCACTCAGCAGTACGACGTGTGTTTTAGTTCAGACACTCTGAAGAGTGATGTAGTGGTTTTCCCGTCGCCGTTTCCGCCTGTAGATGGAGAGCTCATCAGCATTAATGGAGGAGACACTAACATCGGACAAACTCTCCCCAACACTGGGAAGGTAAGATCGTTGTCGTGGTTTGTCTTCTTACGTCTTCTTTGTTGTTGTTCGCTTTGAGGTTATGAATTAATCTTTCACTCTCAAACAGACTGTTTTGGGGGAATTTTGAAGTGTTTCAGAACCAATAATGATGGACAAAGGACTAACACAAAATACAATAGTAGTAAAGTGTGTTTATCAATCTATCTATCTATCTATCTATCTATCTATCTATCTATCTATCTATCTATCTATCTATCTATCTATCTATCTATCTATCCAACTTCTCCATTTTTCATCGTCTTTGTAGTAATATTGTTTGGAATCTGCTTGGCATTCCACGTCAACTTCATGAAGACCATATAGACACAATATGCACTTAAAAACTATTATTATTATTATTATTATTATTATTTATTTATTTATTTATTTATTTATTTATTTATTTATTTATTTATTAGTTAATTGTTAATAATATATTAAGTAATTATACACTGCGTTATTAGAAAAGCGAGACAATATTTTTTACATACGAACACGAATGTCTTTAGGTCAAAATTGAAGTTTTTCTTTAGAGGGGTCGGATTATGTATGGTGTTAAAGTGCTGTTAGCTGCTCCCTATTATTGCTATTATTTCTTTTATAAATATATGTTTCCTCTATTGATTTAATAACAATGGACGCAAATGTCGTTGAGTCTTAAATAACTTACGTAGAAGAAGCGTAAAACCAATTCAATCTCTGAAATCTTCATTTGTTTTGCCTGATTTGTCCACATGATGGCGCTGTCTACCTACAAAGGCTTGCAGGGCATTAACCTCCCACCAACGTACAGCCAGTCCCCTCACTGGTTGGGCGGAGTGCAGATCAGACGATCTAACATGGATTACGTACATTCGTCTCCTTTTTTAATGCAGGTCTAGTGTGTAGTTGACTGTGTGGAGCAGATCGTTTAAAAATTGGACAGAACAGACTTGAGTACTGGAATACGACGATAGACGTTTACGATGATGACGTTTCTGGATCGTGTGTCTGTGCTGGATTGGGCTTTATCGGTCGTCATGTCAGGCCACGCTGTGTACTCTGTATCCGAGGAGGTGAGTCCAGGCACAGTAGTTGGAAATGTAGCCAAGGACTTGAGCCTCGATGTGGCCGATCTGGAGGGTCGCAAACTGCGGATTGTGTCTGGATCATCAAAGAAACATTTCGAGGTGGATTTGAAGACCGGTGCGCTTTTTGTGTTGGAGGTAATAGACAGAGAAGAGCTTTGTCCGAAAAGTCTGGCTTGCACTGAGAATTTGGAGGCGATTGTTAACGATCCTTTACAAATGCACAGCGTTGAGGTAAAGATATTGGACACTAATGACCACTCCCCTGTTTTTCCAGGAAATCACAAACTATTCGAGTAGCAGAGTTCGTTTTTGCTGGGATCTAAACTCTCAGTAGGCAGCCGATGATCCAGACATTGAATCAACTCACGATCAGTCGTATAACCATCCAAAATGCATTTTTTCAACTTGAGGTCCATGCAGATGCACATCAGAGAATCATCTGCTGAACTGGTGCTGCTGAAGCCTTCGTCTTGGACCGAGAGGCGTTTTTCAGTCCGGCTCATACTGACTGCTGCAGATGTAGACCACCACGATCTGGGACGACCGAAATTAACGTGATAGTGTTAGATGCTAATGACAATGCGCCTGTTTTCTCCAAATCTGTGTATAAAGTTTTAGTTCCAGAAGACATTGCTGTTGGTGCGTCTATCTTAAAGGTAAAATGCCACTGATGGACGAAGGAATGAATGAGAGCCTTATACCATTCAAATCAGACCAAAGAGACATCAGAAAAAATTTAAGTTACTGATCACACTGGAGAAATTTGCTGGTAAATCGATTATGACCACAAACGCATATAGCCCGTAGGTTGAGATGGGGAGCTACTCCACTGCTATCTCACTGTAAAGTCCTGGTGGAGGTGGGAGATGTTAATGATAACGCACCAGATATTAAACTATCGTCGCTCTTAGACAGCGTTCGTGAAGATGCACGTAAAGGCACAGTCATTGCGTTGATTACTGTGCAAGACAAGGATGGAGGTAAAAATGGAAAAGTGCACTGTTCCATACCTCAGAACTCTCCATTCGTGCTGGAACACCAGGTGCAAGTATTATTCACTGTGTTGAATGGCGCTGGACAGAGTAAATACAGCAGTCTTCGTATAATGTAATCAACAAGAAGTGACAGATGGTTGCACACTTCCCTCTCTGTTAATAAATTGTCATTACTGTGCGGGTTTCTGATGTGAACGATAATCCACCTCGCTTTCCAGAACCTACTGTCATTGTTTATATAAAGGAGAACAGCCCACCAGGGGGCTTAATAGCCATGGTCTCTGCAAAGACGTGGACATTATGAAAATTTAATGTTATGTATTCATTGTTTGACAGCTCAACACACTTTTATCATCAGCTGTCAGTATCAACTCTGTGACTGGAGAAATATACAGCATGCAGTCTTTCAATTATGAGGAAATGAAACACTTCCAGTTCCAAGTTCAGGCCACAGACTCTGGAACTCCTCCACTCAGCAGCAATGTGACTGTGAATGTGTTTATCCTATGAGAATGACAGTCCTGTTCTTTTACCTCCCACTTCTGAATCTGGATCAGTAAACACTGAGAACGTCCCCTACTCTGCTGAGGCGGGCTACTTTGTGGCTAAAATCAGAGCTGTAGATGCTGATTCTGGTTATAATGCACTGCTGTCTTATCACATCACTGAACCTAAGGGGTCTAATCTGTTCCGCATCGGAAGCAGCTCTGGAGAAATCAGGACCAAGACGAATGAAAGACAATGACCTTAAATCTCACCCTGTTCTAACAGGATCATGGAGAACCTTCCCTCTCAGCAACAGTGAGTGTGGATGTTGTGGTGGTTGAAAGTGTGGACAGCATGCAGCCTTCTCTAAGACAGGTTCCGCTTAGTGGAGGAGTGGCTTCAGATCTGAATCTGTATCTGCTGATCGCTATTGTCTCAGTGTCGGTGATCTTTCTGCTGAGCCTCATCGCTTTAATAGCAGCTAAATGCTACGGGTCAGAGGGCGCTTTCAGCAGGTGCAGCGCTCCAGTGGTCACTACACACCCTGACGGGAGCTGGTCTTACTCCAAGTCCACTCAGCAGTACGACGTGTGTTTTAGTTCAGACACTCTGAAGAGTGATGTAGTGGTTTTCCCGTCGCCGTTTCCGCCCAGATAAGAGCTCATCAGCATTAATGGAGGAGACACTTTCACACGGACACAAACTCTCCCCAACACTGGGAAGGTAAGAGCGTTGTCGTGGTTTGTCTTCTTACGCCTTCAAGTTGCTCGCTTTGGAAAGCGGCACCAATCTTTTCACTCTCAAACAGACTGTTTTGGGGGAATTTTGAAGTGTTTCAGAACCACATGACGGACAGCGACTAACACAAAATACAATAGTAGTAAAGTGTGTTTATCAATCTATCTATCTATCTATCTATCTATCTATCTATCTATCTATCTATCTATCTATCGAACTTCTCCATTTTTCATCGTCTTTGTAGTAATTTTGTTTGGAATCTGCTTGGCATGCCAGGTCAACTTCATGAAGCCCATATAGACACAATATGCACTTAAAAACTATTATTATTATTATTTTTTTTTTATTATTTATTAGTTAATTGCTAATAATATATTAAGTAATTATACAGTGCGTTATTAGAAAAGCGAGACAATATTTTTTACATACGAACATGTCTTTAGGTCCAAATTAAAGCTTTTCTCTTTAGAGGGGTCGGATTATGTATAGTGTTAAAGTGCTGTTAGCTGCTCCCTATTATTGGTATTATTTCTTTTATAAATATATGTTTCCTCTATTGATTTAATAACAAATGGACGCAAATGTCGTTGAGTCTTAAATAACTTACGTAGAAGAAGCGTAAAACCAATTCAATCTCTGAAATCTTCATTTGTTTTGCCTGACGGTCCATTACGATACGCTGTCTACCTACAAAGGCTTGGTAGGTACAATCCTCCCCAACGTGGCCAGCCAGTCCCTCACTGGTTGGGCGGAGTGCAGATCAGACGATCTAACATGGATTACGTACATTCGTCTCCTTTTTTAATGCAGGTCTAGTTTGTAGTTGACTGTGTGGAGCAGATCGTTTAAAATTGGACAGAACAGATCTTTGAGTACTGGAATACGACGATAGACGTGTTTACGATGATGAGACGTTTCTGGATCGTGTGTCTGTGCTGGATTGGGCTTTGTTATCAGGTCGTCTTGTCAGGCCACGCTGTGTACTCTGTGTCCGAGGAGGTGAGTCCAGGCACAGTAGTTGGAAATGTAGCCAAGGACTTGAGCCTCAATGTGGCCGATCTGGAGGGTCGCAAACTGCGGATTGTGTCTGGATCATCAAAGAAACATTTCGAGGTGGATTTGAAGACCGGTGCGCTTTTTGTGTTGGAGGTACTAGACAGAGAAGAGCTTTGTCCGAATAGTCTGGCTTGCATTGAGAATTTGGAGGCGATTGTTAACAATCCTTTACAAATGCACAGCGTTGAGGTAAAGATATTGGACATTAACGACCACTCCCCTGTTTTTCCAGGGAAATCACAAACTATTCGAGTAGCAGAGTCTGCTTGTTGGATCTAAACTTCCTTTGCAGGGAGCTGATGATCCAGACATTGGAATCAACTCGATCAGTTCGTATAAACTGTCCCAAAATGCATTTTTCAACTTGGAGGTCCATGCAGATGCAGATCAGGGACTCTCCTGAACTGGTGCTGCTGAAGAGTCTTGACCGAGAGAGGCAAGCTTCAGTCCGGCTCATACTGACTGCTGTAGACGGGGGTAGACCACCACGATCTGGGACAATTGAAATTAACGTGGTAGTGTTAGATGCTAATGACAACGCGCCTGTTTTCTCCAAATCTGTGTATAAAGTTTTACTTCCAGAAGACATTGCTGTTGGTGCGTCTATTTTAAAGCTAAATGCCACCGACATGGACGAAGGAATGAACAGTGAGCTCTTATATTCATTCAAACTGGACCAAAAAGAGATTTCCGATAAATTTGCCATTGATCGAAGCACTGGAGAAATTTCTGTGGTTGGTAAACTCGATTATGAAATCAAAAACGCATATGAAATACGTGTAGAAGCTCGAGATGGGGGATCTACTCCACTGCTATCTCACTGTAAAGTCCTGGTGGAGGTGGGAGATGTTAATGATAACGCACCAGATATTAAACTATCGTCGCTCTTAGACAGCGTTCGTGAAGATGCACGTAAAGGCACAGTCATTGCGTTGATTACCGTGCAAGACAAGGATGGAGGTAAAAATGGAAAAGTGCACTGTTCCATACCTCAGAACTCTCCATTCGTGCTGGAGTCCACCCAGGGCAAGTATTATTCACTTGTGTTGAATGGTGCGCTGGACAGAGAAGAAAAAGAGATGTATAACGTATCAATAACAGCGACAGATGAAGGTACACCTCCTCTCTCCAGCACAACTGTCATTACTGTGCGAGTTTCTGATGTGAACGATAATCCACCTCGCTTTCCAGAACCTACTGTCATTGTTTATATAAAGGAGAAACAGCTCACCAGGGGGGTTAATAGCCATGGTCTCTGCAAAAGACGTGGACACTGGTGAAAAATTCCACGTTATGTATTCATTATTTGACAGCTCAAACACACTTTTATCATCAGCTGTCAGTATCAACTCTGTGACTGGAGAAATATACAGCATGCAGTTCAATTATGAGGAATGAACACTTCCAGTTCCAAGTTCAGCCACAGACTCTGGAACTCCTCCACTCAGCAGCATGTGACTGTGGATGTGTTTATCTTGGATGCGAATGTGACAACAGTCCTGTTCTTTTACCTCTTACTCTGAATCTGGATCAGTAAACACTGAGAACGTCCCCTACCTGGCTGAGTGGCCACTTGTGGCCAAAATCAGAGCCATGATTCTGGCTATAATGCACTGCTGTCTTATCACATCACTGAACCTAAGGGGTCTAATCTGTTCCGCATCGGAAGCAGCTCTGGAGAAATCAGGACCAAGAGACGAATAGGAGCATTAATGACCTTAAATTCACCCTCTTGCTCTAACAGTGTGATCATGGAGAACCTTCTCTTCAGCAACAGTGAGTGTGGATGTTGTGGTTGTTGAAAGTGTGGACACATGCAGCCTCTAAGACAGGTTCAGTTGAAGGAGGAAGGTTTCTGATCTGAATTCGCATCTGCTGATCGCCATTGTCTCAGTGTCGGTGATCTTTCTGCTGAGCCTCATCGCCTTAATAGCAGCAAATGCTACGGTCAGAGTGGCGCTTTCAGCAGGTGCAGCGCTCCAGTGGTCACGACACACCCGGACGGGAGCTGGTCTTACCCAGTCCACTCAGCAGTACGACGTGTTTTAGTTCAGACACTCTGGAAGAGTGATGTAGTGGTTTTCCGTCGCCGTTTCGCTGTAGATGGAGAGCTCATCAGCATTAATGGAGGAGACACTTTCACACGGACACAAACTCTCCCCAACACTGGGAAGGTAAGAGCGTTTCGTTGTTGCTCTTGTTGACTTGGGATTCATGTTACTTTTTGTGAGTTTTCAGACAGGTTTGGAATTCATGGATTTTGAAATACATTTATAGTGAAGTTTAAGTGAGCAATTTAAAGTTTATTTAAACGTTTTATATACAATATTTTTTTAATATGGTCCGCCGTTAAATAAATACTGAGTTAATCTGTACATCTGTTTGTACTAAATAGGGGAGAGTGTTTTTAGAATCTTCTTTCAGTCTTTTCTTATGTACCACAATATCAGAAAAAAAGTATGCTGAAAATGTGTTTAAATATATTGATACAATTTACTAGGTCATTTCGCATGGTTTAGTTTATTATGATGATGATGATGATGATGATGATGATGATGACATTGATGATTATTACTTATTATTATTATTATTATTATTATTATTATTATTATTTTGTTTGTACACTTCTCTACAATGCCCTATTTCACTGAATAACATTGCACTGGTGTCATGATTTTATTACGAATATATTTTTGGAAAAATAAAAATTTTCCCTTTAAATGTTTTGGTGAAAAAGTAATTTTATAGAAATTGTCAAAATACTACGATTCATTTCTTCGTTTTCACTCAAGCAGGTTCACTTCTCAGTCGAAATCAAACCTTCTTCTGTCTGCATACCCTGTATATATTTTGATTTTGAGGTAGATTGGAAATATGTTTACATTCATTCCATTTGTTTTGCCTTTCTGTTCTATGTTCTGCTCTTTTGAGTTCGAATTAGATTTGGTCGGATTTTAACTGTTTTTTATTTGGATTTTTGTAAAATGGACGTAAACAAAACCTGAAGTAAAATGAATCTCTCTGTTTCTTCAGACAGCTGCCACTTGGGGTCGCTCTAGACCGTGAGTTTTTATTAAGAACGATAATTTGACTAACCTCTCCCTCCGAATCCCAGTCTCGTGTCGCGAGAGAGATATCTGCGTTGGTTGTGGTTTATTGAAAAGGCATTGCTTGCTTTTCTCCTTTGTTTTCTTCTTGAGCGGAATGATTATCATGGATCTTGTTTTGTCTGGGCTTTTATTCCCTCTTATGTGGGATCTATCGTCCGGTCAGATTGAATATTCTGTCTCTGAGGAAGTTAAGGAAGGGACCGTCGGAGGGAACGTGGCTAGGATCTTAACATCAACGTCCAGGATCTGGAGGCTCGTATGTTTCGGATTGTATCTAATAAGAAGTATTTGATGTGAATTTAAAGACTGGTGCTTTGTTTGTCACTGAGAGAATTGATCGCGAAACGCTTTGCTCCACTGTTCAGAAATGCTCGATGCACATAGAGGCCATGGCTCAGAATCCACTGAAGCTCTTTCGCGTTGAGGTGAATATAATGGACATAAACGACAACGCCCCGTTGTTTCCAGTTAGCAGACATACACTGAACATAACGGAAATATCTACAGTTGGAGAAAAATTCGCTTTGCCTCTGGCTGAAGATCCAGACAGTGGTGGCAATGCCGTGAAAAATTATAACTTAAATCCAAACGAACACTTTTCTTTGGAAGTACAAAACGGAGAAGAGGGTGGATCAGTTGAACTAGTGCTGCAAAAAGCTTTGGATCGTGAAAAACAGCCTGTAATTCATCTCACACTGACTGCTCTTGATGGAGGAAAACCTCCTTTAACTGGGACGATAGTGATCGTTGTCAATGTTCTGGATGTTAACGACACTTCTCCAGTTTTCAGCCAGTCGCTATACAAGGTTAAAGTGAAGGAGAATGCTGCATTTGGTTCCCAAGTGTTCTCCCTCTCAGCTACAGACTTGGATGAAGGGGTTAATAGTGAAATCTCCTATGCTATAATTAGGCAAGGGAGTGCTAAAGGCTCAGCTCTGTTTTCCGTTCACCCTGAAACTGGAGTCATAACAGTGAAAGGTGACATTGACTATGAGGAAAACGCTGCAATTGAGCTGAGAATCGAGGCTAAGGATAAAGGTCATCCCCCTAAAAGTTCCCAGTGTAAAGTTTTAGTTGAAGTCATTGATGTGAATGACAACCCACCAGAAATAGAGGTGACTTCACTCACAAATACTAAAGAGGACTGTAAAGAAGGGACAGCTGTGGCTTTGTTTACAGTCTCAGACAAGGATGGGGGTAAAAATGGATTAGTGCATTGCAGCCTTTTAGGTATAGTCCCATTCAAAATAGAGTCCACGTATAAGAACTACTATTCTTTAGTTGTAGACGGACCTTTGGACAGGGAGAAAGTGGCAGTGTATGACATTACTGTAAAAGCTGTAGATGAAGGTACACCACTGCTCTCCAGCACTAGTGTCCTTACTGTTCACATTGATGATATCAACGACAATGCACCTCTTTTTGCAGAGAATGTGATAAACATTTATGTGAAGGAAAACAGTGCAGCTGGAGTTGTGATAGCAAACGTTAGAGCACATGACAAAGATGTCAATGAAAATGCTCATATATCATATGCATTGCATGGTAAAGGAACTACTAACACGCATTTGTTGGACATAAACTCAGACAGTGGAGATATTTACAGCAAACAGTCTTTCAATTATGAGGAGATGAAAAGATTTCAGTTCCAAGTTCAGGCCACAGACTCAACTCCTCCACTCAGCAGCAATGTGACTGTGAATGTGTTTGTCTTGGATGAGAATGATAACAAACCTGTTCTTTACCTCCTTACTCTGGAATCTGGATCAGTAAACACAGAGAACTCCTCACTCTCTGCTGAGGCAAGTGTGGGCTACTTTGTGGCTAAAATCAGCCAGATGCCGATTCTGGTTATAATGCACTGCTGTCTTATCACACCACTGAACCTATGTTCAATCTGTTCCGCATCGGCAGCAGCTCTGGAAATCAGGACCAAGAGACGAATGATGACACGACCTAAATCTCACCCCTTGTCCTAACGGTGTGTGACCATGGAGAACCTTTCCTCAGCAACAGTGAGTGTGGATGTTGTAAAGTGAAAGTGAACAGCATGCAGCCTTCTAAGACAGGTTCCGCTGAAGGAGGAGGGTTTCTCTGGATCTGAATCTGCATTCGCTGATCGCCATTGTCTCAGTGTCGGTGATCTTCTGCTGAGCCTCATCGCTTTAACAGCAGCTAAATGTTACGGGTCAGAGGGCGCCAGCAGGCAGCGCTCCAGTGGTCACTACACTCCCGACGGGAGCTGGTCTTACTCCAAGTCCACTCAGCAGTACGACGTGTTAGTCCGCACACTCTGAAGAGTGATGTAGTGGTTTTCCCGTCGCCGTTTCCGCCTGTAGATGGAGAGCTCATCAAAGCATTAATGGAGGAGACACCTTCACACGGACACAAACTCTCCCCGACACTGGGAAGGCAAGGAATTTTGTTGCTGTTGGGTTGGAGGGTGGTCAAAAAGCAGCTCTTCTTTGCACTGAAGTTTGACCCAACCTGCAACATGCCCAGCAGCGCGCTAATACCGCTGAATTGTAGTGACAGCATTTAGTGGTTTGATTGGGTTCAGAGTGACCAGTCTAGTCAAGAAGCCGAGATCAGTCAACGTAATTTTGTGCGTCTCACAAAGAGAACCAGGTAAAAATAATTCATTTGCCTATCCTTGCTGAAATGCAAAAATACTTTTCCAAAACAGCAATTTTAAGATTTAAACCTTTAGACAACTCCACTTTGACAGTAAGAAAGATTTAGTTTAGCCTATGTCATTTCAACTTGTTTTTTTTGTATT
Organism: Acestrorhynchus altus; assembly: GCA_034509495.1. Classification (NCBI taxonomy): domain Eukaryota; kingdom Metazoa; phylum Chordata; class Actinopteri; order Characiformes; family Acestrorhynchidae; genus Acestrorhynchus; species Acestrorhynchus altus. The sequence continues at coordinate 1,496,569 of CM067519.1, read as the reverse complement.
GTAACTAATTTCAATATTGCATTCATTTACCAAACTAATTATCACTGCTTAAATTCAAAACGAAGGCTTGTTGAGGAATGCTATGAAAGAACAATTACTGGTTCCAAAATGGATAATTTTTGTAAATGATTGTGTGCCTAACAAGCCATTTAAAATTTAAAGAAGCTAATGTACCTTACCAACGTGGTAATACTTATTCGCATTCAAATCTCTTCAAATAAAGTTTTTCATAAAAGCAAAATAATATATTCTGCTCAAAGATGTCTTCATAACAACTTATTTGTAACCAATGTTCCTAATAATCGTGGGCTTTCGAGTGGATTTTACTTTTCAAGTAAAAAAAAATTATTTTATGTGGTGTTATAGATAATTCCTCTTGACGACTCTCTGTGTGTGGACACGAGAGGTCGCTGTTGACCACGATTATGTCGGTCAACATTTATTTTTTATCTGACTCCACCTTTGTGTTACGTGTAACTGTAAGAAGAGGAGGAGTAGGCCAGAAAGAGAGGCGTCGTCTACCGAACATTAGACAAATGCGACTGGGAGACTGATTGATGCGCGCATTAACATCCACTAAACGAATTTATTTTGTTTTTATTTAATACGAATCATGGATGTGCAGTTTTTTCTATCGCTTTCTTTCCTGCTGGTTCTCCTGGTTCTTTCTTTGTTGGATTTATCATCTGCTCAGATTATATATTCCGTGACCGAGGAAGTCAGTAAGGGACTGTGGTTGGAAATATGGCTAAGATCTTAATTTTAACGCTGGGGAACTGGAGAATCGCATGTTTCAGATTGTGTCTGGATCCAGCAAGAAGTATTTTGAGGTAAACCTTAAGACTGGCGAGATGTTTGTGAACGAGAGAATCGACCGGGAGCAGCTTTGCTCGGATACTCCAGTGTGTTCTTTGCACCTTGAAGCTATTGCGCAAAATCCGTTGAGACTTTTCAGCGTCACTGTGAATGTAGTAGATGTTAATGACAACTCCCCTTCATTTCCTTATAGATCATATGATGTAAACATTACAGAACATGCATTTGCTGGTGAAAGGTATCCACTGCCGCAAGCGAGCGATGCAGATGTAGGTGTAAACTCGATAAAGAGCTACAAGCTCAACCCCAATGAATATTTCTCTCTTAACGTTCAGAGTGGTGGTGAGCAGAACATCTCGCCACAGTTAGTCCTACAGAAAGCTTTGGATCGAGAAAAACAAGGCTGCAACGCGCTTTATATTAACTGCTGTCGATGGAGGAAAGCCTAGCAGATCTGGCACTCTTGATGTATCAATAAATGTCATTGATGCAAATGATAACACACCTGCTTTCAGCAAAGAGCTTTACAAAGTCAGTGTCCCTGAAAGCATGGTCCCTGGGACTCCAATCATAAAGATAAATGCTAGTGACTTAGACACTGGAGTGAATGGCGAGATTGTTTACTCTTTGATAAGCCACGGTAAAGTGAAGTGGGCTGAGCTTTTTGCCATGAATCCAGTTACTGGTGAAATCACAGTGAAGGGGCAGCTGGACAGAGAAGATACTGCTGCCTTTGAGTTACACGTGCAGGCCCAGGATAAAGGCTATTCTCCTCGTGCATCTCACTGCAAAGTTTTGATCGAAGTGCTTGATGTGAATGATAACCCGCCTGTCATTTCTGTCACTTCTCTCACGAGCACAGTTAGAGAAGACTCCCCGTCTGGTACTGCAGTGGGACTGATCATGGTTGCAGATAACGATGTTGGCAAAAACGGAGAGATCAGTGTTAAAGTGAAAGAAGCAGGTCCATTTGCACTTCAACTGTCCTACAAGAACTATTACTCGTTAGTGGTGAATGGGCCCCTGGACAGAGAGGACGTGCCTCAATATACTGTGACTATATTGGCTTCTGATAAAGGCACTCCATCTCTGTCCAGCAGCATTGTCCTTACTATTCATATTGCTGATGTAAATGACAATGCACCTCGATTCCTCGACACTGTGTTGGTATTTTACGTGAAGGAAAACAGCGCCGCCGGAAACATCATAGCTACGGTGACAGCACAAGACCCAGATATGAATGAAAATGCTCAGATTGTGTACTCCTTGATAAGCAGGAACAGCATGGAAAGTTCTTGGAGATCAATGGTGGACATTAACCCTACAAGTGGTGATATTTACAGCAAACAGTCCTTCAATTATGAGGAAACTAAACAAATCCAGTTTCAAATCCAGGCTACAGACTCTGGAACTCCTCCACTCAGCAGCAATGTGACTGTGAATGTGTTTATCCTGGATGAGAATGACAACAGTCCTGTTCCTTTACCTCTCACTGAATCTGGATCAGTAAACACCGAGAACGTCCTCACTCTGCTGAGGCGGCTACTTTAGGCTAAAATCAGAGCTGTGATGCTGATTCTGGTTATAATGCACCGTCAGTTTTATCACATCACTGAACCTATAAGGCCCACCCGTTCCGCATCGGAAGCAGCTCTGGAGAGATCAGGACCAAGAGACGAATGAGTGACAATGACCTTAAATCTCACCCTCTTGTTCTAACAGTGTGTGACCATGGAGAACCTTCCCTCTCAGCAACAGTGAGTGTGGATGTTGTGGTGGTTGAAAGTGTGGACAGCATGCAGCCTTCTCTAAGACAGGTTCCGCTGAAGGAGGAGGGTTTCTCTGATCTGAATCTGTATCTGCTGATCGCTATTGTCTCAGTGTCGGTGATCTTTCGTTGAGCCTCATCGCTTTAATAGCAGCTAAATGCTACGGGTCAGAGGGCGCTTTCAGCAGGTGCAGCGCTCCAGTGGTCACTACACACCCTGACGGGAGCTGGTCTTACCCAAGCTCAGCAGTACGACGTAAGCTTTTTTAGTTCAGACACTCTTGAAGAGTGATGTAGTGGTTTTCCCGTCGCCGTTTCCGCCTGTAGATGGAGAGCTCATCAGCATTAATGGAGGAGACACTTTCACACGGACACAAACTCTCCCCGACACTGGGAAGGTAAGCCAATTGCATTGCATGTGGTTTGCCCTATGTGTTGGCTGTCCTACTACTTTTGCTAAAATCATTACACGCCATTCCACTTATTATATAAATTAGGTCCAATAATCTTTACTTCAACCGTGGGAATCCATACATCTTACATACATTGTGTAGTTCATTTTTGTTTTATATTGACTTTTTGAGTAGTTGCTGTTACAATAATACATTTAGGTTTTCGGTTCTTTCCTGCTTAATTTTCTTTTCTGAATGTTTGTGCCTGAGTTTAGCGTCTGTGAAACGATGTCAACACTATATAGTATCGCATAGATTTACACCGTCACTTTGCATTTTTTATCTGAGACAACATTTCAGCACCAAGGACAGCAATAAACTACATGCGAGAGTCTCTGCTTTAATCAGGTTTAGACTTCGGCAAGACGTTTTAGTATAAAGTACTTTAACACCGTTACTCAGTTCTCTGTATCGCACACTGTGCTTATAAATAAATATAATTTCAATAGTAATAATGTCAGATATAAAGGTCTAAACAACCATATCCTTACTGTTTTTGTTTAAAATATTTAGAAAACCCTAATTGGCATTTTTACAAGTAAAATTATAATTATAATTAAGAGATTTATTGGCCTGTAAATAGAAGGAAAAATATGATGTTAAGATTATGTTGAAGATAAAAGGTAAAAGGAGTAAGAATCGTCTTCATAGACATCAATGGATATCTTCTTAGATCTGTAGGTCTCCTATTATAGCTAGAATGAAGATATAGTTGATATCTGAATGTTGATTTACAGACATCTTGATTTTTTTTCCCTAGAAAAACGTTATTGTTTGTGTCACTGGTGATATTTCAGGCGATGTCATAGATGGCTTTATTGACCCCATGCAAATATTATCTTTATTTTCTGTTTCATATTTATTATTCCTTTTTCTCGTAGAAGGCAGATTATATATAATTCTTTACTATTTTCTCTTGTATTTTGAGATTTCCTGATGAATATATGTAAATTAATTTCATTAGCAACAAAAGGTAATTCAAGATATATCTCATTTAATTTTGAACACTTGTACTATGCCTTAAATATGTTTGCAGTTCCAGATTTATAAAATATTCATATTTCACCGGTGGAATTTGTAGTTGTAACGTTTGATTAAACTCATACAGCGGTTTTCTAGCTTTGTTAATATAAAGATGGTTGATTTTAGATGGTTTTGTGCTTTCTGAATATTACCAACATGCTGCTGAACAGTGGGGACTTTGCTTATGAAAATGGAAAGTGTTTTTACTCAGATTAGTCCAAAATATGTTATGTTGGCTAATCTCAGTTTGTTCAATTATGCTGAATTTTTGCTTACGTGAGTAAAACAATCTAAGCAGAAAGCCAGTTCATTTTCTTTGCAGCACGTGGTGTCGCTGCAGACCGTGAGTTTGAGGAATTGTCTGCGTCTCTGAAGCACCACCCTTGGGTGGATTCAGATAAAAGGCAGCTACAGATAGGGCGCGAGCTCTGGGATTGTTTCCGTCGTTGGTTTTAATCGTTAAAAAAATAACCATTTATATATTTTTTCCAAGACATCGAGCTACTATGGATGTGCTCAGATATTCCAGTTTTTGGATCATGCTGCTTCTGTCAGTGTGGGCGTCGTCGTTTGGACAAATTACGTATTCCGTTTCAGAGGAGGTAAATAAGGGGACAGTTGTTGGGAATATCGCTAAAGACTTGAACATTCCTGCCCAGGACTTGGAAGCTAGGCACTTTCAGATCGTATCTGGATCCAATAAGAAGTACTTTGACGTGAACTTGAAGACCGGGGCTCTGTTTGTAAGCGAGCGAATTGACCGTGAGGAATTTTGCGCTTCAAATGAAAAATGCGTCGTGAATATTGAGGCCCTCGCTCAGAACCCTCATAATCTTTACAGGATTGAGATCAAGGTTGTGGATGTGAATGATAACTCACCACATTTTCCAGTTGATCCGTTCAAGCTGAGTATAACGGAGAATGCAAGCCCTGGAGAGAGGTTTTTGCTTCCAGTGGCTGAGGATAACGATATAGGCAGTAATGCACTGAAAGACTACAAGCTGAGCCGGAATGAACACTTCTCCATAGATGTACAGAGGATGGAACAAAGTGTTTATGCTGAATTAGTGATGCAAAAGGCCTTGGATAGAGAGAAACAGTCACTTATACGGTTGACGCCTACAGCTGTAGATGGTGGAAAACCTCCTAAATCAGGGACACTGAATATTATCATAGACGTTATGGATGTAAACGACAACAGTCCAGTTTTCAGCAAGCCTCTATACAAGGTGAAAGTGAAGGAAAATGTTTCATTAGGGACAAGGATATTTTCTGTTTCGGCCTCTGATTCAGATCAAGGCACTAACAGTGACATTGTTTATTCGTTTTTAGGACATGGAAAGACTAAAAACAAAGATTTGTTCACTATTATACCGGAGTCTGGTGATATTGTTGTAAATGGACAAATTGATTATGAGGAGAATCAAGCAATTGAGCTGCGAGTTCAAGCAAGAGACAAAGGCAGTCCTCCTCAGAGCACACACTGCAAAGTTTTAGTGGAAGTGTTAGATGAGAATGACAATGCACCAGAGATTGTAATGACTCCTCTGATGGACAGTGTGAAAGAAGATACCAAACCTGCTACTGCAGTGGCATTAGTTACAGTTTCTGATAGAGATGGAGGTACAAATGGCATTATGCATGTTTCAATCAAGGGCTCATTCCCTTTCAAACTAGAGCCTTCATATAAAAACCATTACTCCCTGGTGGTTGATGGGCATTTGGATAGAGAAAGCCTTGCTCAGTATAACATTCCACTTGTAGCAGACAGATGAAGGAGCCCACCTCTATCTAGCAGCAGTGTGATACCTGTTCGTATTTCAGATGTTAATGATAATGCACCACATTTCTCATCTCCTGTAATAAATGCTTATGTAAAGGAAAATGGTCAAGTTGGAGATCCACTGGTCAAAGTAATAGCTGATGATCCAGACATTGGTGAAAATGCAGAACTTTCATACTAGTGTTGGGACACTTCCAATGATGGCATACCCATATCATCAATGATAAACATCAACGCTATGAGCGGTGAAATATACACTATGCAATCATTTAACTATGAGAGAACAAAAAGATTTCAGTTCCAGGTTCAGGCTACAGACTCTGGAACTCCTCCACTCAGCAGCAATGTGACTGTGAATGTAAGCTTATCCTGATGAGAATGACAACAGTCTTGAGCCTTTACCTCTTACTCTGAATCTGACCAGTAAACACACTGAGAACGCCCCCTACTCTGCTGAGGCGGCTACTTTGTGGCTAAATCAGAGCTGTAGATGCTGATTCTGGTTATACCGCACTGCTGCCCTATCACATCGAACCTAAGGGTCTAATCTGGTTCCAAGATCGGCAGCAGCCTGAGAAAACTGGTATAGGACCAAGAGACTAATGAGTGACAATGACCTAAATCTCACCCTCTTGTTCTAACAGTGTGTGACCATGGAGAACCTTCCCTCTCAGCAACAGTGAGTGTGGATGTTGTGGTGGTTGAAAGTGTGGACAGCATGCAGCCTTCTCTAAGACAGGTTCCGCTGAAGGAGGAGGGTTTCTCTGATCTGAATCTGTATCTGCTGGATCGCCATTGTCTCGCAGTCAGATCTTTTCTGCTGAGCCTCATCGCTTTAATAGCAGCTAAATGCTACGTGGTCAGAGGGATGCCAGCAGGTGCAGCGCCCAGTGGTCACTGGCAGTCACCCTGACGGAGCTGGTCTTACCCAAGTCCACCAGCAGCACGACGTGGTGTTTTAGTTCAGACACTCTGAAGAGTGATGGTGTTTTTCCGTCAGCCTGCTTCCAATTCGTAGATGGAGAGCTCATCAGCATTAATGGAGGAGACACTTTCACACGGACACAAACTCTCCCCAACACTGGGAAGGTAAGGGGACAACACATTTTTATCACAAATGTTTAAAGTACAACTTCATGATTACACACATTTGTCTTGCATTGGGATGTTGTATAGAATGTTCTACTGTAATTATAAATCACAGCTGAGTGAATTCTGCTATCTTTAAACTTCACCTTCAAGAATACTGTGGTTTTGTCTGGGCAATGCTGGGCATTTTTTTATGTAATTTCTTGAAGCTACCTGTTCTGCTTTTAGTGGTCACTGACTGGTCAATGTGGATTTTACTGGCAATGTCCAAAAAATAATAAAAACTGGTGTAACATAGGTTTCTCCGAGTGATGCAATAGACAAACCACATTTCCCGTTGCATCTAAATGCTTGTCTGCTGAATTTACCCATATATCTAACCACAATCTTACATACGTAAGGTTTAACATAAGGGTAGGGTTAGGTTTTATGGCTAAGTCAGTGTTATGTTTAGACTTAGGGTGGTGTAGGGTTAAGGTCTCACAACTGAGAGTAATATACATTCAGCTTACACCTTAGTTGCATTTACTAGAATTTCAGCTGAATCACTTCAAAATAAAAGAGCATCATTGTGGCTTCCAGATATTGGTGGTTGGTTAGTTAAGGTTTATATTTTTGACACAATTTGAGATATAATTTTATTTCCACTATTGAATCTATTTGTGTATTTCTGTGTTGAGACACAAGATGTCGCTGTTGACCGTGGCTTTAAAGCCCTCGTCACATTATTAATACTCCGCCCTGTGCTTAGCAAGCTAGACTAGATCTTCAGACCCTCATCAAGCTGCTCGGTCTTGTGTGTTTTCTTCACTATATGAGGACCAACAGTATCAGAGAGGGCCTGCTCTTCTTCAGACGTGGTTTATATGTTATAAACCTACAGGAGAGATGAATCTGCAGATATCTGGTTCTTCGGCCTGGTTACAGGCAATCCTGCTGCTTTGTTTAACGGCTTCGTGTCGCGGTCAGATATCGTACTCTGTTTCAGAGGAGGCGAAAAAGGGCACAGTCGTGGGAAACATAGCAAAGGACCTGAATCTGAACGTGCAAGAGCTGGAGTCGCGCAGGTTTCAGCGTTCGTATCTGGATCTAACGTCAAGTATTTCGAGGTAAATCCCAAATCTGGGATGTTGCTGACTAATGGGAGGATTGACAGAGAGGAGCTGTGCGAAATGAAGCAGAAATGCGTTTTGAACATTGAGGCGATGGTTCACAATCCTCACGAACTCTTCCGAGTTGAAATAAACGTGCTGGATATTAATGATAACTCTCCTGTGTTTCCACGTCAGTCAATGGTTTTGGAGATTATAGAAAATGTTCTGGTGGGGGATCGATTTTCAGTGGTCACGGCGCGTGACATGGACGTCGGTAACAACGGTGTGAAAAGCTACAGAATTAATACAAACGAGTATTTTACTCTGGACGTGCAGAATGCTGGACAACAGAGTGTCTCACCTGAGCTGGTGCTTCAGAAGTCTCTCGATCGAGAGCGAGAGTCTGTGATTAAGCTCGAACTGACTGCTGTAGATGGTGGAAGTCCTCCTAGATCCGGGACATTACAGATTGTTGTAAACGTGTTGGATGTAAATGACAACAACCCAGTGTTCTCCCAATCTCTGTACAAAGCTAAAGTGCAGGAGAATGCAGCTGTAGGCAGTAAAATACTCACAGTTTCTGCACGAGATTCAGATGAAGGTGTGAACAGTGAAGTGTTTTATTCTATAATAAGTGAAGAGGAGAATTCTGGTTCAGACTTGTTCTCTATCAACCCAAATTCTGGCGATATTACTGTGGCAGGTAATATTGATTATGAAGAAAGGCCAGCTATTGAGCTGAGAATTCAAGCTCAGGACAAAGGAACACCTCCACGAAGGTCTAGATGTAAGGTTTTGATCGAGGTAATTGATGTAAATGATAATGCTCCTGAGATTACAGTCACTCTGCTCATGAGTTCAGTCAGTGAGGACATCAGACGTGGTGCTCATGTGGCTTTGATCACAATTTCAGATAAAGATGATGGTAAAAATGGAAAAGTAGATTGTAAGATAGTTGGAGCGAGTCCATTTAAATTGCAGTCATCATATAAAAACTCTTATTCTCTTGTGGTAAATGAACCACTGGACAGAGAGCAAATCTCTCACTATAATGTCACAGTTATCGCCAGTGATGAAGGTTCTCCTTCACTGTCCAGCACTGGAGTAATAGCTGTTCATGTTTCTGACGTTAATGATAACTCACCAGTATTCCCAGCACCCGTGATAAGCATCAGCATCAAAGAGAACAGTCCAGCTGGAGGGCTGCTGGCATCCGTGACCGCACACGACTCAGATATCGGTGAAAATGCTCATGTTTCATACTCTTTACTTGATGGAGATATCAGTCGAACAGCAGTGTCCACATTAATGAACATAAACTCTCTAACAGGTGACCTGTACAGTCTGCAATCATTCAATTACGAGGAAACGAAGCAGATTCAGTTTAAAGTTCAGGCAACAGACTCTGGAACTCCTCCACTCAGCAGCAATGTGACTGTGAATGTGTTTATCCTGGATGAGAATGACAACAGTCCTGTTCTTTTACCTCCTTACTCTGAATCTGGATCAGTAAACACTGAGAACGTCCCCTACTCTGCTGAGGCGGGCTACTTTGTACAAAACTGTATTGTAGATGCTGATTCTGGTTATAATGCACTGCTGTCTTATCACATCACTGAACCTAAGGGTCCAATCTGTTCCTGCATCGGCAGCAGCTCTAACAGACCAAGAGACGAATGAGGACAATGACCTTAAATTCACCCTTTGTTCAACAGTGTGTGACCACGGAGAACCTTCTCAGCAACAGTGAGTGTGGATGTTGTGGTGGCTGAAAGTGTGGACAGCATGGCCTTCTAAGACAGGTTCCCGCTGAAGGAGGAGGGTTTCTCTGATCTGAATCTGTATCTGCTGATCGCCATTGTCTCAGTGTCGGGTGTGATCTTCTGCTGAGCCTCATCGCTTTAATAGCAGCCAAATGCTGGCTGGCCGAGGGCGCTTCAGCAGGTGCAGCGCTCCAGTGGTCACGACACACCCTGACGGGAGCTGGTCTTACTCCAAGTCCACTCAGCAGTACGACGTGTGTTTTAGTTCAGACACTCTGAAGAGTGATGTAGTGGTTTTCCCGTCGCCGTTTCCGCCTGTAGATGGAGAGCTCATCAGCATTAATGGAGGAGACACTTTCACACGGACACAAACTCTCCCCAACACTGGGAAGGTAAGGCGGTATTTGCCTTAAAGCTCTAGGTTTTGATTTTACTTTAAACTCTCGTTACTTATTAGTATGTGGAATTTTAACTGTACATAACGACACAAGTTTGACATCATAGACGATTGTACTGAAAAAGATTTGGTCTCTTAGGATTTTTTAGTAGGAGAAAGGAATGTTTTTCCTCACGATGGCTTTTTATCTTTGATTTTGTTTATGTTAATACTGTTGGATGTGTTTCCCAAACGCTTCTTTCCAAACTCACACTGAGCAAAGCCACCAGCAAGATGTTCTTAATGTTAAGATTATAAGTTGCAGTCTGTCCTCTTTCATCCAAGATCTGTAAACATGTTTCAGCAGTCAATAGATGTAGCTGGATTTGGGAACGGTGTTTTGTTTGGCTTTTTAACAAATGCAATTTGCTACAAATCGTCGTGGACTATCTCTCTCTCTTTTACAGCATACTCTCTTTACTCTCTTTTCTGTTTATGTCCTGAAATTCCAAATTGTATAGATAATATTGCGTTTGTGGTTCAGTATTTCTTTTTTTTCTTTTTTTTTCTTTTTTAGTCTTTGTTATTGTTCTATGACACAGTAGTTAGTTTTATCATGCTAAAGATCTTGTTTATCGTTTACTGGTGTGAAACGTTTCGACAGAATTGCGGACGTTAAATGCGTGACAAAAAATAATAATAATTTTAATAAAAATAAAAGAGTTCTACATAAAGAATAAATTAATAAATAATAAAAATAATTTTATGTGTCTAAACCAATGAATATTATATCAAACTGAATATATATATATATATATATATATATATATATATATATATATATATATATATATATATATATATAAATATACAGTTTGAGCTCAAACTGGTATATTCTCTCTCTCTCTCTCTCTCTCTCTCTCTGTGTGTGTGTGATTAGATTTTTTTTTTTTCTGATTTACTGCACTGATTTCAGGACCAAGGACAGGGAAATGACTTTATGGTATGCTTGGACTTTTCGAATGGAACTCTTAAATATTTAATAAAGTTATTTTTACAGTTAAAGAGGAAAATGGTTTATTTACATATCCATTAAAAGTTTTAGTTTGCAATATATTTTTTGCTACAAAGAAAGTTCCTATGATAAGAGTGCTCATCATTTCTTTAGAACACCATGACAGTGAACAGGTTTTACTATTTCAGTATTCTTAATCACTTCCTGAATCCCAAACTAAATGATTACAAATAATAGAGAAATCTTCCTCTCTTCAAAACTTTGGAAAGAGCTCTCCAAAATCATCCCTTCAAAATGTAAGTGCTACAAGTAGTTCTTTGAGGCAGGGATGCTACAAAACCACTTTTGTTGATGTTGGGCATTATACTGGGAAAAAAATAGCATTGGCTGCGACGAAGTCATTATTTTATGTATAGTTGTAGCCATTGTTTCATTTCTGTAAGTTGGACTGAGCATTCACTGGCTATAAAATGGTATTTTCCTTCGTGTTCATCCAATATCGGTAAATACTATGGACCGTGATTCTGAAGGTCTCCGTATCATTCTCAGAACACAACACCTCCTCTACTGCATAATCAGACAGGGGAGGTGCCTACAGCAAAACTAAGAACACAGCACAGACCGCTGTAGTCTACAGACGAGGCCTCGAATATAAAGGAGATTATCAGCAGTAGATATTTAATCTATTATTACAATAAACACATTGAAGCGATGGGCTTCAGAGCCAGTGGAGCACGTGCCTGGATCGGAGGACTGCTGCTGTTGTGTTGGTGGGATTTGTCTCGTGCTCAGATTTTCTACTCCATCTCAGAGGAGGTGAAGAAGGGCACTGTTGTTGGGAATGTTGCGAAGGATCTAAACGTTGATGTCCAGGAGCTGCAATCACGCCTGTTTCAGGTCGTGGCTGGATCTAATAAGCGCTATTTCGACGTGAATCTGAAAACGGGAGCGCTGTTTGTGAACGACAGGCTCGACAGGGAGGAGCTGTGTGAAAGTAAGCTGAAATGCTCTCTCAGCTTGGAGATAATGGCTCAGAATCCCATAAAGCTCTATCGTGTTGAGGTGAACGTAGCAGACATTAACGACAACTCTCCGGTTTTCAGACTTCAGACATTTGTGAAGAACATTACAGAAAACGTTGTACCCGGAGATCGTTTTTCTCTGCCTGCAGCACGTGACTTGGATGTAGGGGTGAACTCGGTGAAAACCTACACTCTGAGTCCCAATGAACATTTCTCTCTGGACGTTCAGAGTTATTCAGAGCAGAGCATTTCAGCAGAGTTGGTGTTGCAGAAGGCTCTAGATCGAGAGAAACAGTCTGTGATTAAACTTACCCTCACTGCTGTTGATGGGGGGAAACCTGCTAGATCTGGGACAATGAATATAATACCATGTGTTGGATATAAACGATAATAATCCAGTGTTTAGCAAACCTCTGTATAAAGTGAAGATAAAGGAGAACGTTCCTTTTGGGACGAAAATCATAACTGTGACTGCAACCGACTCAGATGAAGGTACGAATGGAGAAATTATCTACTTGCTTGTAGATGAAGAGGGAAACTCAGTTTCACATTTATTTTCTATTAATGATATAAATGGAGATATCCGTGTTAAAGGGAATATTGATTATGAGGAAAATCCAGCTATTGAACTAAGAGTACAGGCTCAGGACAAAAGCAGCTCACCAAGACACACTCAATCCAAAGTATTAATTGAAGTTGAAGATGTAAATGATAATGCTCCTGAGATTTCAATCACTCTGCTAATGAACTCCGTCAATGAGGATATAAAACCTGGAGTTGATGTGGCCTTGACTACAATTTCAGATAAAGATGATGGTAAAAATGGAAAAGTAGATTGTAAGATAGTTGGAGCGAATCCATTTTTAAATTACAGTCATCATATAAAAACTCTTATTCTCTTGTGGTAAATGAACCACTGGACAGAGAGCAAATCTCTCACTATAATATCACAGTTATCGCCAGTGATGAAGGTTCTCCTTCACTGTCCAGCACTGGAGTGACAGCGTCTGCTTTGACGTGAATGGAGAATCTCACCAGTATTTCAGCACTCGTGATAAGCATCAGCATCAAAGAGAACAGTCCAGCTGGAGGGCTGCTGGCATCCGTGACGGCACACGACTCAGATATCGGTGAAAATGCTCATGTTTCATACTTTTTACTCGATGGAGATATCAGTCGAACAGCAGTGTCCACATTAATGAACATAAACTCTCTAACAGGTGACCTGTACAGTCTGCAATCATTCAATTACGAGTAAACGAACAGATCTAGCGAACGAGCCACAGACTCTGGAACCTCCACTCAGCAGCAATGTGGACTCAGAATGTGTTTATCCTGATGAGAAATGACAACAGTCCTGTTCTTTTACCTCCACGAATCAGTAAACACCGAGAACGTCCCCTACTCTGCTGAGGCGGGCTACTTTGGTGGCTAAAATCAGAGCTGTAGATGCCGATTCTGGTTATAATGCACCGCTGTCTTATCACATCACTGAACCTAAGGGGCTCAACGGTTCCGCATCGGCAGCAGCCTGGGAGAAATCAGACCAAGAGACCTAATGAGTGACAATGACTCAAATCTCACCCTGTTCTAACAGTGTGACCATGGAGAACCTTCCTCTCAGCAACAGTGAGTGATGTTGTGGTGGTTGAAAGTGTGGACAGCATGCGCCTTCTACATTAGCAGGTTCCGCTGAAGGAGGAGGGTTTCTCTGATCTGAATCTGTATCTGCTGATCGCTATTGTCTCAGTGTCGGTGATCTTTCTGCTGAGCCTCATCGCTTTAATAGCAGCTAAATGCCACGGGTCAGAGGGCGTTCAGCAGGTGCAGCGCCCAGTGGTCACGACACACCCTGACGGAGCTGGTCTTACCCAAGTCCACTCAGCAGCATGACGTGTTTTAGTTCACACGGAAGAGTGATGTAGTGGTTTTCCCGTCGCCGTTTCCGCCTGTAGATGGAGAGCCATCAGCATAATGGAGGAGACACTTCATGAATGACACAAACTTCTCAACACTCAAAGTGCGGTATTTGCCTTAAAGCTCTAGGTTTCTTGATTTTACTTTAAACTCTCGTTACTTATTAGTATGTGGAATTCTAACTGTACATAACGACACAAGTTTGACATCATAGACGATTGTACTGAAAAAGATTTGGTCTCTTAGGATTTTTTAGTAGGAGAAAGGAATGTTTTTCCTCACGATGGCTTTTTATCTTTGATTTTGTTTATGTTAATACTGTTGGATGTGTTTCCCAAACGCTTCTTTCCAAACTCACACTGAGCAGTTTCTCACTGTTAAGATGTTCTTAATGTTAAGATGATACGTTGCAGCTTGTCCTTTATTACTCTAGCTGGATTTGGGGTCGGCTTTTGTTTTGTTTTGTTTTGTTTTGTTTGTTTAACGCAAAATGCAATTTACTACAAACAGTCGTGGTTTATCTCTCTCTTTTTACACCATACTCTCTTTCTGTTTATTTTTATGAAATTCCAAATAGTAAATATAATGTTGCAATTGTGTTTCAGTATTTCTTGTTTTTGAAGAGCTCTTTGTTGTTCTATGACACGGTGGTCAGTATTATTCTAAGGATCATGTTTATGGTTGACTGGTATGAAACGTTTCCATAATCGCGACATTTAATGCGTATTAACGTCTGTCTTGTGTGAATACAGTAACGACGGACGTGTCGTTTTTTGCCACATATTGTCTGTCAGGAATGTTGAACACATTCTGTTTAACAATATGCCCATAAATGTCATTTTCCTACTTTCGTTTTGAGGAGAAGTGCTACATTATCAAAACCAAACCTCACAGATTATGCAGGGACACCTGTTATCTTTTGTGTTGTTACACTAGACATAAATTGATGAGTATTAACCAACACTTTGTAATCTCTGAGAACACTTACCAAACGTGTTAATATTATATAATTATAACGCATCACTTTTCAGAGTTTGTCATGATATTGTGTTGCGTTACGACTGATCATTCACATGTTCTGGTTGGGTTTAGTCCTGTTTTAAGTATTATTCATGCAGGTGTACAAGACAGGTTTAATGTATTGTCACCTTCTTTCACCTTTGTGGTACAAAACGGTGTTTTATCTTTAAAAAGTTATTAACCTGAATTTAAGTCGTATTGCAATATGTAAGCTGGCAGGAATCAAGGATAATTCTTTTCAGGTCAGTGTCCTAGGAAGTTCAATGATTTCATAGTTTTTAACAAACTCAGTAATGAACATTTTTAAGTTAAATATATTTTTGCAGTACTGTTGATTTGTAGAATCTAGTTTTGTAGTATGCTGTATCGTTTCGAGAAGTGTGTTGGTTCATTTAGATGTATTTATTGTGTAACTCAACAGTAAAACGAGAATCATGAAAAATAATGACAAGGAAACACACACACACACACACACACACACACACACACACACACACACACACACACACATAGAAAAATGTAAAATATGTAATTTTTCAGGATCGACCATACATAGTATAGTGAAGGACAATAGTACTCATATTTTTAACTTGAACCAGTATTCTCTCTCTCTCTCTCTCTCTCTCTCTCTCTCTCTCTCTCTCACTCTCTCTCTCTCTCTCTCTCTCTCTCTCATTAAAGTAGTTCATCTGGATTTATGGCCCTGATTTCAGGTCAGGACCAAGGACAGGGGCAAGACTTTCAGTAGTGGGTGGGATGCTTGATCTATCCTAGTGGGACTCTTTACATAACTTTCTAAAACTAATTTTACAATTAAAGAGCATAAAGGGTGTATATATTTTTTCATTCATCATTTCACCTGAACTACTATGGGGGAAAATGTCTAAGTTTTACTTTTTCTGAACCCTTACTCATTTAATGAATCAGCAGACTACAACAGCAGAGAAAACTTCTTCTTTTCACATCTTTGCAAAGAGTTCTCCAAAATCATCCCTTGAAAATGTAAGTCCTCCAGGTAGTTCTCTGAGGCATGAATGCTATAGACGAACCACTTTTGTTGATGTTGAACATACAGGGAATTAAATTTGCACTGGATGCGACGCAGTCATTAGTTTATGTAGAGTTGTGTCCGTTTATCATTTCTGTAAGTTGGACTGAGCATGCACTGGCTTTAAAATGGTATTTTCCTTCGCGTTCATCCACACGGTGTCACTGTTGACCGTGATTCTGAAGGTCTCCGTACCATTCTCAGAACACAACACCTCCTCTACAATCAGACAGGGGAGGTGCCTACAGCAAAACTAAGAACACAGCACAGACCGCTGTAGTCTCCAGACGAGGCCTCGAATATAGCGAGGACATCAGCAGTAGATATTTAATCCATTATTACAATAAACACATTGAAGCGATGGGCTTCAGAGCCAGTGGAGGACGCCTGACTGAGGACTGCTGCCGTTGTGTTGGTGGGATTTGTCTCGTTCAGATTTTACCCATCCAGAGGAGGTGAAGAAGGGCACTGTTGTTGGGAATGCTATGAAGGATCTAACGTTGATGTCCAGGAGCTGCAATCGCGCCCCGTTTCAGGTCGTGGCTGATCTAATAAGCGCTGCTTCGACGTGAATCTGAAAACGGAGCGCTAATAGAACGACAGGCCTGACAGGGAGGAGCTGTGTGAAAGTAAGCTGAAATGCTCTCTCAGCTTGGAGATAATGGCTCAGAATCCCATAAAGCTCTATCGTGTTGAGGTGAACATAGCAGACATTAACGACAACTCTCCTGTTTTTCCGCTTCAGACATTTGTGAAGAACATTACAGAAAACGTTGTACCCGGAGATCGTTTTTCTCTGCCTACAGCACGTGACTTGGATGTAGGGGTGAACCCAGTGAAAAACCTACAATTTCCTGCAGTCCCACGAACATTTCTGACGTTCAGAGTTATTCAGAGCAGAGCATTTCAGCAGAGTTGATGTTGCAGAAGGTTTCAGGATCGAGAAACAGTCTGTGATTAAACTTACCCTCACTGCTGTTGATGGGGGGAAACCTGCTAGATCTGGGACAATGAATATAATAATCACTGTGTTGGATATAAACGATAATAATCCAGTGTTTAGCAAACTTTTATAAGGTGAAGATAAAGGAGAACGTTCTTTTGGGACGAAAAATCATAACAGTGACTGCAACCGACTCAGATGAAGGTGTAAATGGACAAACTGTTTATTCACTCGTAGACCAAGAGGGAAACTCAGCATCTAGATTATTTTCTATAAGTGAGGATAATGGAGATATCCGGGTTAAAGGGAATATTGATTATGAGGAAAATCCAGCTATTGAACTAAGAGTACAGGCTCAGGACAAAAGCATATCTCCAAGACACACTAACTGTAAAGTGTTAATTGAAGTTGAAGATGTAAATGATAATGCTCCTGAGATTTCAATCACTCTGCTAATGAGCTCCATCAGTGAGGACATCAAACCCGGTGCTGACGTGGCCTTGATTACAATTTCAGATAAAGATGATGGTAAAAATGGAAAAGTAGATTGTAAGATAGTTGGAGCGAGTCCATTTAAATTACAGTCATCCTATAAAAACTCTTATTCCCTTGTTGTAAATGATCCACTAGATAGAGAGCAGATATCACACTATAATATCACAGTTATCGCCAGTGATGAAGGTTCTCCTTCACTTTCCAGCACTGGAGTGATAGCTGTTCATGTTTCTGACGTGAATGATAACTCACCAGTATTTCCAGCACCCGTGATAAGCATCAGTGTCAAAGAGAACAGTCCAGCTGAGGGGCTGCTGACATCCGTGACCGCACACGACTCAGATATCGGTGAAAATGCTCATGTTTCATATTCCTTAATTGATGGAGATATCAGTCGAACAGCAGTGTCCACAGTAATGAACATAAACTCTCTAACAGGTGACCTGTACAGTCTGCAATCATTCAATTACGAGGAAACGAAACAGATTCAGTTCAAAGTTCAGGCCACAGACTCTGGAACTCCTCCACTCAGCAGCACTGTGACTGTGAAAGTGTTTATCCTGGATGAGAATGACAACAGTCCCAATTTTACCTCCTTACTCTGAATCTGGATCAGTAAACACCGAGAACGTCCCCTACTCTGCTGAGGCGGGCTACTTTGTGGCTAAAATCAGAGCTGTAGATGCTGATTCTGGTTATAATGCACTGCTGTCTTATCACATCACTGAACCTAAGGGGTCTAACCTGCACGGAAGCAGCCTGGAGAAATCAGACCAAGAGACCTAATGAGTGACAATGACCTTAAATCTCACCCTTGTTCTAACAGTGACCATGGAGAACCTTCCTCTCACAACAAAGTGTGAGTGTGGATGTTGTGTGTTGAAAGTGTGGACAGCATGCAGCCTTCTAAGACAGGTTCTGCTGAAGGAGGAGGGTTTCTCTGATCTGAATCTGTATCTCAAGGATCGCTATTGTCTCAGTGTCGGTGATCTTTCTGCTGAGCCTCATCGCTTTAATAGCAGCTAAATGCTACGGGTCAGAGGGCGCTTTCAGCAGGTGCAGCGCTCCAGTGGTCACGACACACCCTGACGGGAGCTGGTCTTACTCCAAGTCCACTCAGCAGTACGATGTGTGTTTAGTTCAGACACTCTGAAGAGTGATGTGGGCCGGTTTTCCTGTCGCCGCTTTCTGCCTGTAGATGGAGAGCTCATCAGCATTAATGGAGGAGACACTTTCACACGGACACAAACTCTCCCCAACACTGGGAAGGTAAGATAATGGCCTCATTTGAAATGCGGAACACACTTTTCTTGACCAGAGATCGTAGCAATTTTTCTTTTCTGTTTTCTGTCTGAACCCTACCGATAGTCATATATCGATAACATTTTTTACCGCATTTGTTGGAGCCTTGTTTTGGCCTTATATTTATTGTCACTAACCAGACAGTTTTAAGTGTTGATCGTTTTTGCTGTTTTGTGGCTGGTCTTTGTGAAGGTGCGTTCAGAAATTCACAAGTTCACGACTTTTTTCTGTCTGATTTTGAAGACACTCTAGATCAAGCAGTTACATTTTTCGTCATGTTTATGTAACTGTGATAAATGGGTGAAGGGGCTGGTTTTTGAGGAACAAAAATTTCAGCCACCTGAAATAACCTTGAAGATAAAGTTAAAAAATAAACAAACAAAAAAGGAGTTTGTTTTGTCTATTTGCGTGGAGAAAGAACTTCGTTTCTAATTAGTCGACATATGAAGGAGAACTGATTTATCAGATCAGTGTTGTTCAGCACCACAACCAGAAACCGCTATTGGTCCCAAACTTTATTTACTGTGTCAAATAGTTCCACCAATAACGCGCTTTAGTGACATATTAATACACATTTTTAAAAAGTTTAAAAAGGTAACTTATTCAGACCAGTCAACGTATTGTGGAAGAATTAATATTAATAACCTTTTCATATAAAAATGAATGTAAACAAAAATACATCACAACAAGAACAAAAACAAATATAATCGATCAAATATTCTAGAATATTCTCTAGATTTTAATAGTTGTAGGAATTGACTAAGTGTTAGCACTTTCATGTTATCACGTTTTTATTTATTTATTTATTTATTTATTTATTTATATTTAGAATTGATGACAGTACATATATGTTAATGTAAATGTGTAGGTTTTATCCACATTTTGTATCAGCTGTATGGGTAAACGTTTAGATAAATAAGGTAACAGTATATTTTTTAACACGAACTTCAGCGTGGGGTTTCAGCTAACCTTTCCTCATTTCCACACAAGACAGATAACATAAAACCTTAAATTTATACTAATACTGCATTTTTGGTCCCTCAAATGCAACAATTAACGTCAAATATGTACAGTTTGTCTATTAGAAACGTCTTGGTTTATTGTAGTTGTTTTTAGTGCAGTCTATTCCCTGATTCGTCACACGATGTCGCTGTAGACCGCGAGACTGTGGACTGTAAGCTTATTTGAATATAAAGCTCCTCCTGAGATATTTCCCCGCAATCTGAAGTGATCAAGCTGAGAGGAAAGGAGAGAGAGGTTGAGGGGCGGAGAGAGCGTTGCTGAAGATTATACGGAGGGGTTGGACTGGATGCATTTCATTCAGGGTCTGTTTTGGCATCGTTAACTATAACTCTGCTCAGACATGGAGATCTTTGGACATTTTAACGCCTATTGGATCCTTCTGTGTGTCTGTTTTTGGCAAACGTCGCTCGGTCAGATTGTGTATTCGGTCTCGGAGGAGGTAAATAAGGGAACAGTCGTTGGGAATATCGCTAAAGATCTCAAGATCGCCGTTCATGAGCTGGAGTCACGCAGGTTTCAGATCATGTCCGGGTCTAATAAGTATTTCGATGTAAATTTGAAGACAGAACGTTGTTTGTGAACGAGAGGATCGATCGCGAGGAGTTTTGTGAGCAAAATCAGAGGTGTACTAGAACGGGAGGCCATCGCGCAGAATCCCATCAGCTTTGCATCGGATTGAAATAAACGTTGCGGATGTGAATGATAATGCTGCGCGATTTCTGGATAGTTCTTTGACCATAAATGTCACTGAAGATGCAAGTCCAGGAGACAGATTTCATCTTCCAGTGGCTGAGGACGCTGATATCGGCAGTAATTCTCTGAAAGACTACAGACTGAGTACTAATGAATACTTCTCTGTTGATGTGCAGACTGGAGAGCCCAGTGTTTCTGTAGAGCTTGTTCTTCAGAAAGCTTTAGATCGAGAGAAGCAATCAGTTATCAATCTAGTACTGTCTGCGTTTGATGGAGGAAATCCTCCGAAGACCGGGACATTACTTATAACAGTAAACTTAATAGATGTCAACGACACTAAGCCTGTTTTCAATAAATCACTTTACAAGGTCAAAATAAGAGAAAATACTGCTATAGGGACGAAGGTAACATCTATTACTGCTACTGATTCAGATGAAGGAGATAACAGTAAAATTGTTTACTCATTTTTTGGACGTGCCAATGCCAAATCTGATAGTTTACTCAATATTGTTCCTGAAACTGGAGACATCTTAGTCAAAGGTCTTATAGATTATGAAGAGACACCTGCCATTGAACTGAGAGTTCAAGCAAGAGACAAAGGCACCCCACCTAAGAGTACTCAGTGTAAAGTTTTAGTGGAGGTTCTAGATGAGAACGATAATGCACCAGATTGTTATACCTCACTAATGGACAGTGTGAAAGAAGACACCAAACCTGGTGCTGCTGTGGCTTTAGTCACAGTTTCTGATAGAGATGGAGGTAAAAATGGTAATGTCCATTGTTCTATCAAAGGCACATTTCCATTTAAACTGGAGTCCTCATACAGCAACCATTACTCTCTAGTTGTTGATGGACCTTTTAGACAGAGAAAGCATTTCTGAATATAAAACATCACTTCAGTTGATGAAGGTACTCCACCACTTTCCAGCAGCAGGTACTCACTGTTCAAATCTCTGATGTAAATGATAATGCACCATGCTTTCACACCAGTTGTTTGTTATTACAAGAGAATGGCACAGGTTGGAGGTCAAGTGACAAAGGTGATGGCAAGTGATCCAGATATTGGAATAAACGCGAAGCTTTCGGACTCTCTACTAGAAAACACCAACGTTGAGTTTCCAGTATCGTCATGTTTCACACATCCCAATGGAGCAGTCAGTGGCAATGCAATCATTTAACTATGAAACGTCGAAAGATTTCTGCTCCAAGTTCGTACACAGACTCCTGGAACTTCTCCACCAGCAGCAATGTGATTGCAATGAAACATCCTGGATGAGAATGGATAATAGTCCTGCGTACCTCCTTACTCTGAATCTGGATCAGGTAAACACTGAGAACGTGGGTCCTGGCTTCAAGTTGAGGCATTACCAGGCTAAAATCAGAGCTGTAGATGCTGATTCTGGTTGGTAATGCACTGCTGTCTTATCACACTACTGAACCCATAGCTCTAATCTGTTCTGCATCGGCAGCAGCTCTGAGAAATCAGGACCAAGAGACGAATGATGATAATGACCTTAAATCTCACCCCTTGTTCTAAACAGTGTGTGACCATGGAGAACCTTCCTCTCAGCAACAGTGAGTGTGGATGTTATGGTGGTTGAAAGTGTGGACAGCATGCAGCCTTCTCTAAGACAGGTTCCGCTGAAGGAGGAGGGTTTCTCTGATCTGAATCTGTATCTGCTGATCGCTATTGTCTCAGTGTTTAGATCTTTCTGCCGAGCCTCATCGCTTTAATAGCAGCTAAATGCTACGGTCAGAGGGCGCCAGCAGGTGCAGCGCTCCAGTGGTCACTACACAACCCGACGGGAGCTGGTCTTACCTAAGTCCACCTGGCAGTACGACGTGTGTTTTAGTTCAGACACTCTGAAGAGTGATGTAATGGTTTTCCCGTCGCCGTTTCCGCCTGTAGATGGAGAGCTCATCAGCATTAATGGAGGAGACACTTTCACACGGACACAAACTCTCCCCGACACTGGGAAGGTAAGAATATAATCTCAATTGAAATGCGGAACACATATTTTTGGCTTCAGTTTTTCGATGGCGCTCTTTCAACTAATACACGTTTTGTCATGTCGTATGTTTTAACTCAATAACAGGTTCAGATATTGACATCTAATTGCGCCTTGTGTACTGTTTATTTGGTCCGTTCCTTTCATGTCTAAGATATTTATCCCCAATTAGACTTACTGTCCAACTGACCATTTAATGACTATTTTTTTCCAAAGGATTTTCACTGTTTTTTTTAAACGTAGCTTTTTCTAACCAGTGTGGTTCTAAACCACTCCGCAAGTCCTGCTACGCTTGAACAAGGCACTATGCTTTTACCATCAAAAGATCAGATAAAATCTTTATAACTGATTTAAAAATAATTGCAGGTAGTTTGTCAGAAAAAAGTCTGTCTCGTGAAATAACTATGTCATTGAGCCAAATTAAACGACTGTCTTTGATTGTGTGTGTGGAGAAAGGCAATGAAGGTTGTAAAAGAGGTTTCAGTATTTGTTGTCCAGCTTGGAAACCATTGAACTCGCCAAAGCACCTTTACAGTTTTGTGGAGCCAGGCCCTTTTCAGCACCACGGCCAGAGCCTGGATTCAATGCATACTTAGAATGATTCTGAAAGATCTACCAACATCATGTTTTAATGTCATACTGACATGCAGGTAAAATTGCTGTATTTCGGTAGAAAGTAGAAAAACATGTCCAAGATAACTTTAGTGTTTTTATTATTTTTTTGCATTAACAATAAAACATAAATTAATATCATCATCATCATCATCAAACAACAATATTGATAAATGAAATCTGATTTTTTTATCAATTAAGTTGAGTGGAGAAGGGATTTACGTCGCGATTCGCCAGCAGGTTAAAAATTCCCCTCCTTAAAGAGATTTAGTACAATTTAATTTTAAACATCTAACATTTAGTGTAAATACTCTCTTCAAATCTAAATTTATAATTATTTGGGTTTTACCTACATTTCCTCAACACCCTTTAAAATGTCAGTTTTTTAGAAATTGAGCTAAATTTATAAGGTAAAAAATAAAGACTATCATCAATTTCTGGCTAAAGACCATAACATTTATTCTAATATTGACTACTTCTTTTCCCAACACAAAATGCAGCACTTAATCTCAATATACGTCCAGCATATTTCAAACAACAATCTTACTTTATTATTATTATGATTATTTTTTTAAGAATAGCCTTACTTCTGATTCGTCACGCGATGTCGCTGTAGACCATGAGTTTGAACAATTCAACATTATTAGAATGGAAAGCTCCTCCTGGAACATTTCTCTGCAATATGAGATATTGAGAGGAAGGAGAGAGAGGTTCCGGGACAGAGTGAGCTTTTCTGAAGATAGTGTTTGAAGATTTTGAGCTACATTCATTTTTTGGCGTCTATCTTGACAATAATCATCTCGTCTCTTATTGCTCAGACATGGAGATCCTTGGACATTTTAACGCCTACTGGATGCTTTTGTGTGTCTGTTTATGGCAAACGTCGCTCGGTCAGATTGTGTATTCGGTCTCGGAGGAGGTGGATAAGGGAACAGTCGTTGGGAATATCGCTAAAGATCTCAAGATCGCCGTTCATGAGCTGGAGTCACGCAGGTTTCAGATCGTTTCTGTGTCTAATAAGAAGTATTTCGATGTAAATTTGAAGACAGGAACGTTGTTTGTGAACGAGAGGATCGATCGTGAGGAGTTTTGTGAGCAAAATCAGAGGTGTGTTGTGAACGTGGAGGCCATCGCGCAGAATCCTCATCAGCTTTACCGGATTGAAATAAACGTTGCGGATGTGAATGATAATGTTCCTCGATTTCTGAACAGTTCCTTGACCATGAATATCTATGAGGATACAAGTCCAGGAGACACATTTCATCTTCCAGTGGCTGAGGACGCTGATATCGGCGGTAATTCTCTGAAAGGCTACAGACTGAGTAGTAATGAATACTTCTCTGTTGATGTGCAGACTGGACAACAAACTCCAACTGCTGAACTGATTCTCCAGAAAGCTTTAGATCGAGAGAAACAATCAGTGATTAATCTAATACTGACTGCTTTTGATGGAGGAAAACCTCCAAAATCAGGGACTTTACTTATTACAATTAATGTAATGGACGTAATGATAACAAAGCCTGTTTTTAGCCAAACAATTTATAAAGTTAAAATGAAAGAAAATACTGCTGTAGGGAGTAAAATAATGTCTCTGTCTGCTACTGATTTAGATGAAGGCACCAACAGTGAGATTGTTTACTCATTTATTGGACGTGGAAATGTGAAAATAGATGATTTATTCACTATTGTTCCTGAAACTGGAGACATCTTAGTCAAAGGCCTTATAGATTATGAAGAGACTCCTGCCATTGAACTGAGAGTTCAAGCAAGAGACAAAGGTGTTCACCTAAGAGTACTGAGTGTAAAGTTTTAGTGGAGGTTCTAGATGAGAACGATAATGCACCAGAGATTGTAATGACGCCACTAATGGACAGTGTGAAAGAAGACACCAAACCTGGTGCTGCTGTGGCTTTAGTCACAGTTTCTGAGAGAGATGGAGGTAAAAACGGTAATGTCCATTGTTCTATCAAAGGCAGATTTCCTTTTAAACTGGAGTCCTCATACAGCAACCATTACTCTCTAGTTGTTGATGGACCTTTAGACAGAGAAAGCATTTCTGAATATAGCATCACCATTTCAGCTGCTGATGAAGGTACTCCACCACTTTCCAGCAGCAGTGTACTCACTGTTCAAATCTCTGATGTAAATCGATAATGCACCACAGTTTTCCACACCAGTTGTTTATGCTTATTTACAAGAGAATGGCCAGGTTGGAGGTCAAGTGACAAAGGTGATGGCAAGTGATCCAGATATTGGAATAAACGCCGAGCTTTCGTACTCTCTACTAGAAAACACCAACGTTGAGTTTCCAGTATCGTCAGTGTTTCACATTAATCCTTTAAATGGAGAAATAGTGGCAATGCAATCATTTAACTATGAAACGTCGAAAAGATTTCAGTTCCAAGTTCAGGCCACAGACTCTGGAACTCCTCCACTCAGCAGCAATGTGACTGTGAATGTGTTTATCCTGGATGAGAATGACAACAGTCCTGTTCTTTTACCTCCTTACTCTGAATCTGGATCAGTAAACACTGAGAACGTCCCCTACTCTGCTGAGGCGGGCTACTTTGTGGCTAAATCGAGCTGTAGATGCTGACTGGTTATACGCACTGCTGTCTTATCACATCACTGAACCTAAGGGGTCTAATCTGTTCCGCATCGGCAGCAGCTCTGGAGAAATCAGGACCAAGAGACGAATGAGTGACAATGACCTTAAATCTCACCCCCTTGTTCTAACAGTGTGTGACCATGGAGAACCTTCCCTCTCAGCAACAGTGAGGATGTTGTGGTGGTTGGAAAGTGTGGACAGCATGCAGCCTTCTTCAAGACAGGTTCCGCTTGAAGGAGGAGGGTTTCTCTGATCTGAATCTGTATCTGCTGATCGCTGTCTCAGTGTTTATGACTCTTCTGCTGAGCCTCACGTTTAATAGCAGCTAAATGCTACGGTCAGAGTATGCCAGCAGGTGCAGCTCCAGTGGTCACATGAATACCCTGACGGAGCCGGTCTTACCTCCAAGTCCACCAGCAGTACGACGTGTTTTAGTTCAGACACTCTGAAGAGTGATGTAGTGTTTTCCTGTCGCTGTTTCCGCCTGTAGATGGAGAGCTCATCAAAGCATTAATGGAGGAGACACTTTCACACGGACACAAACTCTCCCCAATACTGGGAAGGTAAGGAATGAGGTTTGTCTCAGTGGGTAAAGTAACCCTTGTTAAAGACGGAAATAATATTTTAACATCTCTCTGATGTTACTTTCCAACAGTTTAGTTTGGGATTTTTATAAATCCTATAGGTTTCTTCTTGCCTTCCACACTAGCTACAGATACACGTTTAAACCTTTTTAAATTGTAGACCAGAATCATTGTCTTAGTCAATCATCATCATCATCATCATCATCATCATCATCATTGAAAATTGTATTTACGATTTTATTATTAATTAACCTTTAATCCCCTGCTGCCTGTTGCGCATTCTCCTGAAACCTTTGGCGGACGTTCAAATCTAAATTAGCCAATTAAATATTTTCTTATTTTGTATGACCAATTGGAAATATCTCTTTCTTTACATTAAACGCATCAACTCGTTTTCGAATGTAGAATTCTTTTCCCAAAGTTTCATTCTTGTGGACTTTCAGTGCGATATGATCTACAGACACACGGTGTCGCTCTTGACCATGAATTTGAAATTCCGGAGTCAATCCCATTCCCAGCGTTTTATTCTGAATTCTACATTTGAGGAGGGTGTCTGAGACTCGAATGTGAAGAGTGCTTGGTGGTTGACGAATGTCTGAGCTTTGGGTGTACTGTAATATCGTGTTTGCTACTTAATCGTGCAAAAATAACTAAAAACACGTGGAAACGATGGGTTTCACAGCCGGATGACGCGTCTGGATAAGGGCGCTTCTGCTGTTGTGTTAGTGGGTTTTTTCTCATGACAGATTTCTTATTCCATCTCCAGAGGAGGAAGAAGGGGACTGTTGTTGGGAATGTAGCGAAGGATCTCAACGTAGATGTCCAGGAGCTGCAATCGCGCCTGTTTCAGGTCGTGTCGGGGTCTACTAAGCGCTATTTCGACGTGAATCTGAAAAATGGAGCGCTGTTCGTGAACGACAGGCTCGACAGGGAGGAGCTGTGTGAGATAAAGCAGAAATGCTCTTTAACCATCGAGGCAATGGCTCAAAACCCTCTGGCGCTGTACCGCATTGAATTGAACGTTTTGGACATTAATGACAACTCTCCTGTGTTTTCCCTTCAGACTCTTGTGATGAACATTACTGAAAACGTTCTAACAGGGGACAGGTTCTCTCTACCTTTGGCTCACGACTTGGACGTGGGCACAAATGCAGTGAAAAGCTACAAGCTTGGTACCAATGAATACTTCTCAGTAGATGTTCAGAGCAGTGCAGGAAGTGTCTCAGCAGAGCTGGTTCTGCAGAAAGCTTTAGACAGAGAAGAACAAGCGGTGGTTATGCTTACCTAACTGCTGTGGATGGAGGGAAGCCACCTAGATCTGGAACTATGGAGATAATAGTCAACGTGTTGGATATCAACGACAATAATCCAGTGTTTAGCAAGCCTTTGTACAAAGTCAGTGTCCATGAGAATGCAGCAATTGGCACTAAAATTTTGACTGTATCTGCTACTGATGTTGATGAAGGTGTAAATGGTGAAGTTGTTTATGCCCTTGTAGGCCATGAAAGAAGCTCTGTGGTAAATTTGTTTTCTATAAACCCAAATTCAGGGGATATCACGGTCAAAGGTATTATTGATTATGAACAAAATCCAGCCATTGAGCTCAGAATACAAGCTCACGATAAGGGTCAGTCTCCAAGGCATGCTAATTGCAAAGTGTTGATTGAAGTTCTTGATATGAATGATAATGCTCCTGAGGTTTCAGTCACTCTTCTTATGAGCTCAGTAAGTGAGGACATCAAACCTGGCACTGGTTTTGCACTGGTAACAGTTTCAGATAAAGACAGTGGCGCCAATGGAAAAGTGGACTGTAGAGTAATAGGGCAGAGCCCCTTTAAACTACAGTCCTCATATAAAAATTCATATTCACTCATTGTTGACCAGCCATTGGATCGTGAACGTGTGTTCCAATATACGATCAGGACACACTGATGAGGAATTTAATTCCTTTCTAGCACCACAGTTTTAGAGGTTCTTGTTTCTGATGTGAATGATAATGCACCTGTCTTCCCAGCTCCAGTAATTAACATTAATGTACATGAAAATAGCCCAGCAGGGGCGTTACTATCTACTCTAACAGCACAGGATTTAGATGATGGTCAAAATGCTCAGGTGTCCTACTCTCTAGTCAATGGAGATGCACCTATGTCCACATTACTAAACATAAACTCCCTCACAGGTGAGCTATACAGTATGCAGTCTTTCAACTATGAGGAAACTAAACAATCCAGTTTCCTCAAATCCAGGCCACAGACTCTGGAACCTCCACTCAGCAGCAATGTGACTGTGAATGTGTTTATCCTGGATGAGAATGACAACAGTCCTGTTCTTTTACCTCCTTACTCTGAATCTGGATCAGTAAATCGAGAACGCCCCCGTACTCAAGGAGGCGGCTACTTTGTGGCTAAAATCAGAGCTGTAGATGCTGATTCTGGTTATAATGCACTGCTGTCTTATCACATCACTGAACCTAAGGGGTCTAATCTTTGTTCCGTGATCGAAGCAGCTCTGGAGAGATTCAGACCAAGAGACGAACGAGTGACAATGACCCCAAATCTCACCCTGTCCTAACAGTGTGTGACCATGGAGAACCTTCCCTCCTCAGCAAACAGTGAGTGTGGATGTTGTGGTGGGTTGAAAGTGTGGACACATGCAGCCTTCTCTAAGACAGGTTCCGCTGAAGGAGGAGGGCTGATCTGAATCTGTATCTGCTGATCGCTATTGTCTCAGTGTCGCGATCTTTCTGTTGAGCCTCATCGCTTAATAGCAGCTAAATGCCACGTGGGTCAGAGTGGCGCCAGCAGGCAGCGCCCAGTGGTCACTGGCACAACCTGATGGGAGAGCTGGTCTTACCTGTCCACTCAGCAGCAATGCATCGCAGGTTTTAGTTCAGACACACTGAAGAGTGATGTAGTGGTTTTCCGTCTGCTTCCGCTGTAGATGGAGAGCTCATCAGCATTAATGGAGGAGACACTTTCACACGGACACAAATCTCCCCAATACTGGGAAGGTAAGAGAAGACGTTTAATGTGTTTGCATGTAATTGCGCTGGTCAAATTAAAGGTGCTGGGGGTAAGAATTTACATTCAAAAGATAGACAAACACAAATTGGAAGCAATGCGTGACAGTGTAGGTCGTTCCTCACACAAAAATTTCTTGAAAGGCACATGGAAAATATTAATCTTTGTACCCCTTACACCTTTAAAATCTCTGAAAGCATGGTAGATGTGAATAAGATAGTTTAAACCGAGTACATATATCACTTTCTGATATATGATATGAGTCCTTTGAGGCATGTGTGTAATGTCTTACACATTTACACAGTTCAATACATTTTTGAACATATGTCAGTTGCTCACAGTACTTTTGCTCAACACAGTGCACAATGCAACAATATTGAATTTAATCAAATATACATTCTTTCACACTCTATAGTGCAGTGTGTTATATATCATAATTTGCTACTTTTGTCTGATAATATAATGTTCTATTACAGAAAACACGTCATAATATACAATATACAGTATAATGTAATTATCATGACTTAATATAATTATCTCATAATTATACTCTTCTGTAAATGAAACCAAACATCCTCTCTCAGACAAGAGCCTTTCGGTTACATTTTTAAATACTAAAAGTATGAGAAAGGCCCGTCATGATAATTACATTATCGCCTATATTTTTGTACAATAAATGAGAACAACCTCAGTCATGATTGCTGACTTTGATTTCACCCATTATGTTTTTCATAGCAATGCCCATTAATGTGACTAAGCCCGTATGTCAAAAAAGCAGGAAACCAAACAAAACGAACAAAAAAACAACAAGAAATCATTTTTTTTATTCATACATTTAGGATATTTAGAATTTTATATTCCAATGTTAATCATTTAAAGCTGTGTTCTTTAACATGGTATAATTGCGTCACTCTGCTATAATATTAGCATTATGATCAATAAATTGGTCATAAAATACCAATAATATTATTTATCAGACATTTCTAGGACAGTATATTTCAATAAATAAATAATAAACACGTTATAATGACAGGTCTATTATGTGCTATGCTTAATCTGCTTTTGTATGGTGTAGTGTATTAGTGTAGTATAGTGTAGTTTATTGTACTGCTGTGTTGTAACATATAGAACAGTTTAATATTGTATAATGTAGTACTGTATGCTCTTAAATATAGTACAGTATCATATAATATTGTATAATAACTTCATAACTCGACATGAATCCTTTTTTGTCATAACTTGTGTACTTTATAATTGTGTAACGATAATTTCACACTGAACTGCAAACACAGTTTAATGGGCTTAAACTGAAACGGCCTCAGATAATTATTTGAGATTTATTTGAGCAACACTGTAAGCACACATGTACTGACAAAAATGCATTTTCACAAAAGAATGAGTTACTAAGCAGGTTTGAATTAAAAGTTTAACAAGAAAACCAAATAATTCATGATTTAATGACATTTGTACCAACTTCTACCCACCATTTTGCACATCTTCTCAATTTATAACAAAATTTTATAAATTTCACATAAATTCCAGGCAGTTTATAGTTGGCAATTATTTTTGTTGGTGATCTTTTAGTCTTTCAGTAAATCTTTGCCCAATTTATGTGACTGGAGACCATGAATGTTACATTACAGACAGCTGAGAACCACTCCATTGTCTATCGAATAGCAGAAATGAGATTTCCACAAATGTTGATGGATCAGGGATTAAATATCTGTTCTTCTCAGAGTCTAACAATGGCATTTGGAAAAGATTTCATCTGTGGGTGATGTCAGGTTTTGGGGTTTTTCATGCCTCTCTTTGCTGGACTGGATGGTCAGATCATTTCCTCTGTGTCCGAGGACGTACCTATCGGCTCTGTAGTTGGGAATTTGGTCAACATATGAATCTGAATGGAGCTTTTCAGCTTGTCTCAAACAGGTCAAACAGCAGGTATTTCCATGTGAACCTCAGGATTGGTGTTTTATTTGTTAAGGAAAGGCTTAATCCTGAAGAGCTCTGTCCTGCTTGTTATAATTCAAAGCTCTTGTGAATCATCCTTTGTGCGTGAACTGAGTCACAGTCAATGTTGTAGAAATGAATGACAATTCTCCAGTTTTTCCAGTGAAAAAGCAGCTCTGGAACACATCTGAACCAGTGCAGTCAGGGGTTAGATTTGTGTTGATGGTGATGTTGGTTTCTCAGTGAAGAGCTATAAGCTGGACAGTGGTGGAGAACACGGAATGTCTGTTGAACTTGTCTTAACCAAATTAATATATTCAGTTGTATGAATGTAGAGGTTGCTTCAGACTTCATACTCAACTTCAAGTGTGCAGAGCTAAATTTAACTGCTCCAGAGATTTACTTTTTACTGCTCTACTGTAGCAACCAATTCACATTTCCAACACGGTTCTAAATGTATGAGGTTCTTTGGCTTGGCTGCGGGTGTTTGATATGATACAGTGGCTCAGAAGTGGGACTGTTTACTGATGGAGAAGAGAAACTTGTAGAGGGAGGGTCTGTCCTTCAGTCACACTCTCTCAGGATGTACCAGCTGAACAACTCTTATTGTAGGTCAATTCTGTAGAGTCCTTGGCAGAGGACAGGGATCAGGCACTGAGTAAAGGCCCGTGAAAGCCTGGTTCTGTGAGACTCGGCTGGCAGAGAGAGATATCTGGATTAGAGGCCTGTGGGGTTCTGCTGCAGGACCCAATACATACTGATCAGCTTCATTCGCTAACAGTCTTAATGAGCCAGAGATACTGCAAACTTTATGGAACTCTCTCTCTCTCTCTCTCTGTCTAACTCTCTCTATCGTTCTCTCTCTCTCTCTCTCTCTCTCTCTCTCTCTCTCTCTCTCTCTCTCTCTGTCTATCTCGTTCTCTCTCGCTCTCGTTCTCTCTCTCTCTCTCAGTTTTTCTTTCTCTCTCTCTATCTCTCTTTCTCTCTTGTGTACACACACGTGTACACACACACACACACACACACACACACACACACACACACACACACACACACACACACACACGCACACACACACACACACACACACGCCATTTCACTCTCCCTCACTTTCTTTCTTTCTTTCTTTCTTTCTTTCTTTCTTTCTTTCTTTCTTTCTTTCTTTCTTTCTTTCTTTCTCACACATCTATCACACATCTATCTATCTATCTATCTATCTATCTATCTATCTATCTATCTATCTATCTATCTATCCCACACTCTTTTTGTTCTTTTTCACACCCCCTCTCTCTAAAGAAGTGTCTTTTATTATGTCCTTTATCTTCTTTTACATCTTCTCCTGGCGTTCTTAATCTATGCCAGACTTTGCTCCTGAGCTATTGACACAAAGTGGGAGCTTGAGCTATTTTTACTTTGCGAAATTCAAAAGTCAGCTTTTAAGTCTGCTGTTATGCAAATGTGTGTGTGTGTGTGTGTGTGTGTGTGTGTGTGTGTGTGTGTGTGTGTGTGTTTAAGCACAAGCATGAAACTTGCTTTAAAGGTATTTCACACATTATTATTAATGAATGCTGAGTACTTCAGATGACACACCACCAGCAGGAGCAGGAGATGGAGAGCGAGTGTTTCATACCACACTGCCAGGAGTGAAGTTATTGATTTGTTTATTTATTTACTGCTGAATAATACCAACTCAGTATTTAACAGTCCCCTGGAGTGCATCTACTAACAGAGCTATTTTTATTGTGCCTGATAAAGTGCAGATGTGACTATAGAGCTCTGCAGACCAGCTGGAGTGTAAATCCCCAGTGTTTCAGAGAGTGCGCAGCATAATCAGAAAATGCATGTGTTTATACAGTTGGCAGGATGTTTGTGAAATTCAAAGAGAAAGTGGCTCAAATTTGTGATTTAGATGTGCCAAAAACAGTCCAGGCTGTACATTGTCCATTTCTGTTTGCGCACTTTTATCATCAGTAACCCGTTTTAACCCATATTATCTAACTAATGAAATAATAATCACATTATTGACTTTAAACTGGTTTATTGAAGTTGGTTAGGAATCATCTTCTCTGTTTGTTCGTCATCTGCTGCTAATTCAGTTATAAAATTGATTATGATCCATTATTTAATACACTCAGCATGTCCTCTCCTCAATATGTGGGAATAAATGTCACACACACACACACACACACACACACACACACACACACACACACACAGCTGACAGGCTGTGTGTCAGTACACGCTTTCAGCAGAATTTCAACATTATTTTAGTGGCATATATAAGCAACTGAGATCTAAATAAAGTCATCAGCTGTAGAGAGATCCATCTTCTGTATACAGTGGTGGTGATTGAAATGGGAGTTGCCATGGCTACAACACAAAGATAAAAAGGCACTTTCCTAACCCACCAGTGAACTGTCTTAGGAGAGGACTTGTGAAGTGCGAAGAATCTTAAAACATAATGTAAATGTGATGTAAATGAACTTTGCCAAATTAAGGATGGTCATATCACAACCCTTAATTTGGCACACAGACCATTTACATCCTGTAAAAGCTCTAAAAGACGTTTAAAGATTCGTCACAGCCACACATATCTGTGACAGCTGGTTCTTGATGGTGTTGAGCCATGAAGGTTACCATTTACTTGAAAGAGCCTTTTGAGCCACTTGCAATTTTAGTGGTAGTGTTTGACAAATTTTATTTGGACTTCCATTCAGTACAGCTGTGAACAGTTTTGACTGGGTAAGGTTATCTAGAACCCTTAACCACTTTGAAGGAATTTAGAGTGACTTGTATTAGTGCATCTGGGATTATGGTGACATATTTTATATTCATTACATTTAAAGTGAGCTATATGATTTAATGTTGATACTGTCTGATTACTACATTTCACATCATACCATATTATATTATATTATATTATATTATATTATATTATATTATATTATATTATATTATATTATATTATATCATATTATATTATATTATATTTTATTATATTTTATTATATTTTATTATATTATTATTATATTATATTATTATTATATTATTATTATATTATATTATATTATATTATATTATTATTATATTATATTATATTATATTATTATTATATTATATTATATTATATTATAATTATTATATTATATTATATTATTATTTTCATATAAAAATAAAATCATCATTCATTCATTGCATTTCCTGTTAGTGTTACAGAACAGGTTCAGTTTCAGTAGGTGAGGGACGTGTGTGAATGTGTCCGTTTGCATGCACTTTATTCCAGGCTTGTGAGTGTTTTGAGACCAATGAGTCGTTGCAATGACACAGTGAATCATACTACACACAGGCAGAGGACGTGTTTCACTGTTCTGTTGAAGTGTGTGTGGTTAATGGTGCTGTGGGCGTGTGTGTGTGTGTGTGTGTGTGTGTGTGTGTGTGTGTGTGTGTGTGAGAGAGAGAGAGAGAGAGAGAGAGAGAGAGAGTAGATTATATGACCTAAACCCCTTCATTAAGGTCACTCCAGGATTTGTCTGCCTTGAGGTGAAACTCTGAAATGGCAAAACAGCGTCTAAAAGGAAAAAAAAACCAACATGAATTGTGAAAACATTGAAAGGTTGGCATTTGTTGTTGTTTATTTGTTTGTGGTTTAAGAGAATAGACTATTTGGATTCTGACTGCTGTGACTTCAATGATAAGACAAATCAAACCTTTCATCTTAAGCTATCTGACAGTTAAAAAAGCATTGAATTAATAATAATAATAATAATAATAATAATAATAATACAGTTTAACTTAAGCAGAGTTTAGGTTCATCTGTGTGCCCCAACTTCAGTTCCTCACTGTCTTAACTATAAAACACATCCATAAATATGGATCCACAATATTATCCAGAATTAATGCTCTTTTGAGGAAGCCATATACATATACATATATATATATATACATATACATATACATATACATAATTAGATTAGATAGACCACACTTGGTCTGAAATGGTGGTTGTTCAGGGGTTGTTAAGTAAAGAAAATGGCTCTAAATAGAACCACAAACACTCAAAAACCTTTGACACCAAAGAGGGTTCTTCTAATGTTACAATATCAAACTTGTACCTACAGAAGAGCCCTCTTCAACAATCTCCATCAATCTGCATCAGTTTGCACCCTTTCATTTCATTAGTCACCAAAAGGGTTTTTGAGTGTTCGTGGTTTTGAAGAACCCTTGAGGAACCAGCATTTTTATGTGTGATGTATTTGATTATTAGACTGATTTGTGCTTTTCACATAATACTTTGTGTTGATGAGATCTCGCCATTGGTTGTTGAACGGTGTCTTCAGCCACGTCCATAACGAAGTCAGGATGCATGTGTGCTGTTTATGATGACAGTGATTGTTCATGTTGTAATGGTTTGTATGCGTCTGTGGATGGAGGAGTGCTGCATTAGGCAGATCTGCAGTGTGGCTGTGTGGGTACTGGGCTGGGTCTTCTCTGCAGAGGGCTGCAGGTGGCAGACTGAGTCAAGCTGAGTGGAATACAGACTGAAGATGGAAAGTGGTCGACTAGCGCACTCTGTCTGCTGCAGTGGTGGTGCAGCCTGCTTTCCTTTCCTTTTTTATAGGGTGTTGAATTCATTAGATGAGCTGTTCATTTCATGCTTTGGCCAGCAGAGGTCTGTCTGCTGTCTGTGTTTCCTCTGATTCTGCTCATGTTCCTTAATGTCACTATGAATTATGGGAAATAAGATCACCCCTCTTTCCTCGCTTTACCCCTTTCGGCTTTTTAAGGACAAGCTTCCTTTTCTAAAGCCTCAGTGTCTAAGAGAATCTTCTAGCAGCCATATATATTTTATGGCCAAATCTAATCTGATTTGATTCCAAACCATCAAGTAAACTGTGCTGTTTTAAGGCTACAGAAGATGCCACAGAAAGACACGTTCTTCATGGTTCTTTAAAGACATAATATATCAGTGTTAAGAGCCCCAAAAAGCACAAAGTCTACAGACCATCAATCAGCTCTTAGTGAAGAATCCTGACATCTCTATGCCTTGAGGATATGATGTGGTGTGTGGTGGTTACTCACACTGCTGTCGTGGAGATAGGGACAAGGAGGTTGAACTTTGTGGACAGGTGACTCATGGCCATGAGAAGAGGGACTAGTGTGAGTGCATGTTCGGCAGCAGCTGGGACATTGCTCATCCTTTGCAATCCTGGCCACTTCTAGGTCACTCTGCGGTGGTGGGCTTGAAGGGGAGATCAGGTGGGCTTCTACATCTGCGCTTGAGGGAGCGGTGGGACAGCAGGTGTTGGTCCAGGGGGAGACAACAACAGCAGCAGCAGCAGCACAGCCAGACATCTGTCAGACTGGGATGGAAATAGACTGAGAGGCGTTAGATATGCTGTTCATAAATGCCACAGCACCCAGGAAAGATGGTAGAGAGAGAGAGAGAGAGAGAGAGAGAGAGAGAGAGAGAGAGAGAAGGAAAGAGCAATTCAGTGGAGGGAAGGAAAGAGATGGGTGAGAGGAAGTGAGAGAAACACAGAGAGAGAGAGATGCAAAGAAAGCAGTTGAGTGAGTCAGCGAGAGAGATAGGGTATAGGGTGGAGAGATGTTTTGTAGTGTGTGTGTGTGTGTGTGTCTGTCTGTCCTTGCTGAGGGCAGTGCCGGTGCAGGCTGTGTGTGCAGTCTCTCTCAGATGGGTGCACCTCCACTCAAATCCAGCACACTTATATAAGGCTGGCCAGGGACAGGGGCAAGGCGCAAATTCACTTAATGATCCAAAAACCAAAGGCTCTTCAGTGTGACCCCAGCGAGAGGGCAGGAGACAGTCAACAGGGTGCCCACGCTTTACTCGATGGGTTTGAACCTTCCTAAAACAGGTCAAAAACAGGCTGAATACATGTATTCTGGTATCTTGCTGGACTTATTGGGTTAAACCGATGAGGACTTTGCATTCTGTGGTTATAAATAAAATGGTGACAGATAATTAATTGATCTCTTAAAGAACAACAGCAGAGACGTTACTGAAGATGTATTAGAGACCCAGTCTGGACGCTGTGTGTGGGTGTTTTGTGTGTAAGCAATTTTGGGTGAAGGCCAAACTAGTGATGGACATGACGCGTTGACCCCCTTTCAAATTTAATCAGTTCATCTACTTTAGGTTGCATCCATTGCTGATACACATGTGCAAATGCACACACAGCTCGCCCAGTCCCTGTAGAGAAGTATTGCCAAAAGAATAGGAGTCTCTGGAGCAGATGAACAAACATGAACCTATTGGAACCATGCCTAATACCAGTACTTTTGTGATGAGTTGGCGAGGGATAAGGTGAGGTGGTGATCATCCAACATCCTGAGCACATCCTGCATGCACACTCTTGCTGCTAACTGCAATCAATTGAATGGGTGGGCAGATGGAGCCACTGACATCATGGTATGACCCACCATAAACCAAAAGCCATAACTGAATTCTCAGCATTTTCAGTTCTCTGACTTGGGGCTGCTGGAGATCTAGTAACTGAATAAGGGAGGGTGTAGACCCCCGTCCCCCTCTTAATGGTGTCCCTGGTGTGGTCCACCACAGAGAAGCTGGGGCTGTTACCCACTATTCTGCACCACCTTTCAAATCAGACTGCAGCTCAGGTGATGTGGACTGTGGGGATGGGAGCTGCCGAACTCCCCCTCTGAGAAATCCTCTGGGTCAGCTATTAGTGGGTCACTTCATGTGGAACCAGGTTTTTATTTCTGAGGAGAGCCTGTGATGTCTCTATCCTCTTTCCCAGGGTGTGGAGAGCAGATGGGAATGGTTGCTGCCTGATGAGATCATTAAGGTAGTTAAAGATTTGGGTTGCATTCTGCACTGCGGGCGGGCAGGTGTGCGGTGCATGCTGGTGTGTGTAATTGATAGGATTATGCCTGTTTCGCTTTTGTCACTATCGGAAGTAGATAAACACACACTGGTCTCTACACCTGGAAATGCCACCAGTGCTGTTTTATCGCATACGAGCAGGCAAGCTGAAAAAAAATATAAAATACAAAAAATAGAAAAATGCAGGAGAAGATTATTGTGACGTGATGGCAATGGTGCACTTTAGGCAGTGGGGTTTAAAAGACTGAATGGCTGAATATTTGATGTGAAAGATGTGAAATATGTATCATATTTTGGGTTTCTAGGTTAAAAGTAGTGTGACTCCTTTTCACTGTTGAATTTTTCATGTGATATGGGGCAGAAGGCCAAAGAGGGTCAAAGCAAGAAAGAGAGAGAGAGACAGACAGACAGACCGAGAGAGAGAGAGAGAGAGAGAGAATCTACTTTAACATTTGATTCCATGTTCATTTTACTTCATATGTACACCATAGCTAGTGTGTGTGTCACACAGCTCCAGGGATCTGGGGATGTGGATTTGATCTCTGTCTGTGAGGAGTTCCGCTTGTTCTCCTTGTGTCCATGAAGGTTTCCTCCAGGTTCTCCGGTTTTCACCCCCCTCCCAAAAATGCACATGGGAGGTGAAGTGGCCATGTTAAATTGCCCCCCAGATGTGACTGTGTATGGTACCCTGTGATGGACTTGTGCCCTGTCCAAGGGGAATTCCTGCCCGGCACACGATGACTCCAGGTGGAGTCAGATCAACCTCTACCCTACTCAAGTAGAAGCTGAGCATTCAAGATGACTGGAGCGGTAGAACGAATCATCTAACATCTGTAGCTGACCACACTGTCTAATTAAAACCCATATGTCATGTTCATGGGGCCCATAACTTTGTCCCACTGGTTCAATGTTGGCCCCACATATGGGTGTCTACCAGGTTTGACTCAGCACACAGTCATATAGAGAACCAATGAGAGCTTAAGGTGGCCTGTAACAAAGGAGCCCATGGGATGAGAAGCCTTCTCAGAAGAAACATTTGAGCATATAGTGTATCGGTCCATAAAACATGCCCCTTATACATATTTACAATATATTCTGTCACTTATATAAATAGCACCTGTTTCCCTGTCTAGACTCGAGACAATCAATTGGAGTTTTAGAACTGAGATGCGAATCAACTGCTGCTCTACAGAAGAGCCTTAGTCATGATTGTTTGAGCTCATGAATGATGCCCATTTGGGTTTCGTAAGATTTTCTGACTGTATGTTTTGCACGGAACTAATTAGCCATTCTGTGACCTTCCGTCTTTTTTTTTGCTGTTCCTTTCTGTTTTTTCATGACAATGAAAACAAATCAGTGAAAAAAAAAAAACAATGCACAGCATCTTAACTTCAAAAACACAAACCAAAAGGACAAAGAGACACAGGGTGGTAATTATGAATTATACTCTGCATATTTACACACAGAACATCTGTGTTAAATAATTAAATTTGAGATTTTTTAAATAATTAAAATTGAGAAATAATTAACAGACTTCTCTACGAAATCATTTCTGGTAGATAAATGCAGACGATGTGTGAAATTAAAAGAAAATGTGCAACTGTACAATGTACAAAATGGCAACTGTATTTGTGAATATTTGAGTATCCACAGGGGACGTTGATGGATACACTTTAACATTGTTCAGATTCATGCAAATACACTAAACCAACACTAATTTATTTTTTAACCAAGTTCCTAACATTGAGCTTTGGGACATTGAGACATAGACACACCCTAGAGACCTCTAAAGGTGTCCTGTGACATCTAGAACCAAGTCATTTATCATTAGCAGCACATCCTTTAAGTCCTTTAAGTTGTGTCAGTCGTATCAATGAACCTTGGGAGCACATGACACTGTCACTGGTTCACAGGTTGTCCATCCTTGGAGCACCATTGGTAGGTACTGACTCTGCATACTGGGATCACCCCCAAAAGACCTGCCTTCCGAAGAGGGTCTGACCCAGAACATCACAGTTTGTTTGTTGTGTCTCAGATTCTTTTTGTGCTTCAATGCATCAACATCAAGAACTGACTGTTCGCCTGCTGCCTACTTGCCCAATATATCCACCCCGTTCACAGGAGCCACTGTGGATGAAGATCATCACGTCACCTGTCAGTGGTTTTAATGTTATGGCTCATTGTATTCATTGCCCTCCTCTGTGTGTTGTGTTTAGGTACAGAGCTTAGTGCAATTAATTTGCTTGAGTTGATGTCATCACTTTCAGAGTGACAATGAACTCACTCTGCTGCTTGTTGACGGGGCACAGAGTTGCCTCCGGCAGTCCAGTCTGACTGGAGTCAAAGCGTTGACACAGTGATGATGATGACGATGATGATGATGATGCTGATGCTGATGATGATGATGATGGTGATGATGGGGTTGGTGATGACGGGAGAAAGTGGGGCAACTTTTGGCATAGTTATTCCAGCTGTCAGGTCTTGGGAGTGCAGACATCAGTGGCCACGTTAAAAAAGACCTTGCCTGTCACACCGATGTGAAGGGTGTAGCTTTGGCGCACAGGATCCTGGAAAGATAAACCAACAGTTCAAAAATTTATCTTGAATATGGCATTTTCTGCACATTTTAGACAAACTTCCTGCTTATTTGCTGAGTTCAGCAGATTAGAAACATTTTTTACAACATACTACATGTCAAAAATTGGAATATCCTTAAAAAACTCATTCATACAAAAAGATAAACAGTCATATTTTATATTCATTACACATAAAGTGACTTTTTTTTTTTTACATTTCATCACTTTGGCTTATAGATCATGAAAACCAGAAATGCAGAATCTCAAAATATAAGGTTAATTCAAATTAGAATAGCTTACCATTCACACTAATAACTTTAAAACCAAAAGAGGTTTATAATGAATCACTTTAATTGTAATGAATATAAAAATATGACTTTTTGAATTTAAAACATTTACAGTATTAAATATAGGACCAGGGTTATGATCTATAGCTCATTGTTGGAGGTGATTAGAAACAGAGAGATGTATTTGATTGGTTTGATACCAACGAGCAGGTCCTTATAAGGAAAGAGAGAGAGAGAGAGAGAGAGAGAGAGAGAGAGAGAGAGAGAGAGAGAGAGGAGAGAGAGAGAGAGAGATGGGAGGGGTAGAGAGCGAGAGAGAGAGAGGAGGGGAGGGTGGTCGGTGGAGCGCGCGCGCGCACGGTGAGACGCAGCAGTACCAGTGGAAACACCCGTCAGCGGCGCGCAAAAGGGGGAAAAAAAGAGAAAGAAGGGATCGAGTGCGGACAAAGGAAACATGGACGCATCCAGGGACAATCCGTGCGCACTGAACGCGGCATTTGCGGGCAAGAGCGTCGCGCACATCACGAGCGGGGGAGACAATTAACCCCGCGTTAATGCCGCGGTTGGAGGCAAGATCTACGGCTACACGACGGACGGCTGCTGCTGCTGCTGCTGCTGCTTCTAACCCCATGATTTTGCGATGGCTCTGGCGGGGAAATGTAAGCGCTCGAGGAGAGACGTGTCCGTTTTTTTCCTGGTGTTGTTCTGCTGGGGCGTCGCGCTCGGACAAATCCGTTATTCCGTCCCGGAGGAGCTGGACAGCGGCGCGGTTGTAGGTGACATTGCGCAGGATCTGGGGCTGGACGTCCGAAAGCTCTCCACCCGAAAGCTCAAGGTAACGTCCGATGGAGGCAAGCGCTACGTGGACGTGAACGCCAAGAATGGCAAGCTGTTCGTCAGCGAGAGGATGGACCGGGAGGCGCTGTGCGACGCGAGCAGCTGCGTTTTAAACCTCGACGCGCGTCTGGAGAACCCGTCCGAGGTGCACAGCATCGAGGTGGAGGTGACAGACGCCAACGACAACGCGCCCCAGTTCCCCAGGGACGAGTACCAGCTGGAGATCAGCGAGTCTGAGATCACCGGTGCGCGCTTTCCCGTTGAGTACGCGCAGGATCCCGACGCCGGCACCAACGCGGTCCGCCTGTACCGGCTCAGTCCAAACGAGCACTTTGCGCTCGACTCCAACAAGCCGGCTCCCAGCAGCAAGAACATCGAGCTCGTGCTCAAGAAACCACTGGACCGCGAGCAAGCAGCGCATCACCAGCTGGTCCTGAACGCGGTGGACGGGGGTTCTCCGGCCCTTACCGGCAGTACCACCATCAGCGTGCGCGTTTTGGACTCCAACGACAATAACCCGGTGTTCGACAGCTCGGTATATAAGGTGAAGCTGCTGGAAAATTCCCCCAAAGACACTCTGGTGATCAAGCTCAACGCCAGCGATCAAGATGAGGGCACCAATGGTGAGGTGTTCTATTCATTCAGCAGTTACACCCCGGAGAGGGTCAGGCAGGTGTTCAGCATGGACATCAACACTGGAGAGATCCGTGTCCGGAGCAATGTGGACTATGAGGACACCAACACGTACGAAATGTACATACAAGCCATGGACAAAGGGCCAGCTGCGGTTGCAGCCCATTGCAAAGTGGTGGTGGAGGTGGTGGATGTGAATGATAACGTTCCAGAGATTGTGCTCTCCTCCTTGTCCAGCCCGGTGCGTGAAGATGCCCGTGCTGATACTGTGGTGGCCTTGATCAGCGTTACGGACCGGGACTCTGGCCTCAATAAACAGGTGACCCTAGAGATACCGCCTGGCCTCCCTTTCAAAATCAAGTCCTTCAGGAACTACTACACGCTAGTGACCTCTGCCTTTTTGGACCGCGAGACCACAGCGGCCTATAACGTCACCCTCAGTGCTACTGATGGTGGCACCCCTCCCCTCTCCTCCCAGAAGACCATTCAAGTGGATGTGGCAGATGTCAATGATAACCCTCCACGCTTTGAGCAGACATCTTACACGGTGTATGTCACGGAGAACAATGGACCAGGAGCATCTCTGTGCACCGTGAAGGCTCAGGATGCAGATGTGAACGAAAATGCGCGGATCACGTACACTGTCCTGAACGACAACAACCATGGCATTCCTGTCACATCCTATGTTTCTGTCAAACCGGACACTGGTGTGGCATATGCCCTCCGCTCCTTCGACTATGAGTCACTGCGAGAGTTTCACTTCCAGGTCAAAGCCCAGGATGGTGGCATCCCTCCACTTAGTCGTGTAGCTACTGTCTACATCTATGTGATGGACCAAAATGACCACCCGCCAGAGATCCTGAGCCCTCCTGCCAATGGCACACGTTCTACAGAAACAGTGCTGAAGAATGCTGAAGCAGGTGCACTGGTCAGCAAGGTGATTGCTTATGATGCAGATGCTGGACAGAATGCTTGGCTCATTTATCTACTGGACCAGTCCAGTGATCTGGACCTCTTCAAGGTCCATGAACACACAGGGGAGGTTCGCACCACCCGCCGGGTTCTGGAAGACAACTCCACCTCATTCAGTCTCACCGTGCTGGTGAAGGACCATGGTGAACCAGCACTATCTTCTACTGCCACAATCAACATAGCTGTGATGGAAGTGCCACCTAAGGTCATCCCAGACCCCAAGAGGATAATCCGGCCTCACAGCACCCTGTTGTTCTCCAATGTAACCTTGTACCTGATTATAGCTCTCAGTGCCACCACCTTTGTCTTCCTGGTCACAGTGGTGGTGCTGGCCATTGTGCGTTGCCATGCCTACTGCACACAGCCTGGTTCCTGCTCACCCTGCTGTGTGTCCCAAAAGAGTGCACAGGAGGGTGGTTCTGGAGGAGGTGGAGGGTCTCAACCCAACAACAATGTGGTACTCCGCCGGGATCTGAAAGTTGAGCCACACTACATTGAGGTCCGTGGAAATGGTTCACTGACCAAAACTTACTGCTACAAAACCTGCCTGACTGCCACATCTGGCAGCGACACCTTCATGTTCTACAACACTGGTCGGCCCATAAGCGGGACCTGGGGCTCGGAGCGCTTCTTTACAGGTGGCAGCGGTTTTGTGCGCAGACTCAGCATGCCAGACGCAGCAGGTCTCCAGGTGTGTTTCATCACAGTGTCTGCGTTCCTGTGATGTTGCATGTATGAGGAATGATGTAGCAAACAGACAGTGGTCACCCCTTGATTTTGAATCAAATGATGATTGGTTAGATCAGTCATTCTGAACCTTGGTCCTGGAGGACCCCCTGCTCTGAAAATGTCTAATTTACCCACCTCCCATCACACCAGATATAGCAAATCAACTCGTTTACAGGCCCTTCCAGAGCTGAAGGAAGGACGTTATAGCAGGGAGTCAATAAAATGTACAGGGCATTGGGGTCCTCCAGGAACAGCATTGGGAACTACTTGTTAAAGCCCAGTACTCAAGTCTCATGCTCATGGGCATATGGATATCTTTCTCCATTCTTAAACCTGTTGGCTGCAATTTATAATAGATATGAACTCT
This sequence comes from Acestrorhynchus altus, assembly GCA_034509495.1. Taxonomy (NCBI): domain Eukaryota; kingdom Metazoa; phylum Chordata; class Actinopteri; order Characiformes; family Acestrorhynchidae; genus Acestrorhynchus; species Acestrorhynchus altus. The sequence continues at coordinate 1,451,878 of CM067519.1, read as the reverse complement.
GTCTATGCGAGCTTTTGACCTTGTTCTTCAAAGCTTGCACTCTGTATTTCTCCAACAGTGCTTTTCAGCACTCATACTGCATTAGTGTCAAATGCTTAGACGTTCTGGAGACGTGCTTCAGTCCTGATGAATAAGGGATTTGCTTTTGCATTTGAACTTGTCATCATATTTCCCTGTAGAGCTGGTCCTCTTCCCTGTCTCTTTGTCACCCAGACACGATTGCTTCCCCTCTACTGTTTGTGGGCTTTATACTGGCGGTATATCATGGTCTCTGGATTTTTGTGTTCTTGGTTTGTGTCTACCTTTGTCTGGAGGGTCATTGTGTTACTATATACACCATACTGTATGTCCACACATTTGTGGACACCCCTTCGAATGGAAACATTCGTCGCACCCATTGCTGACACAGATGTGCAAATTTACACACACACACACAGCTTGTCTAGTCCCTGTAGAGATGTATTGCCAACAGAGTAGGACTGTCTGGAGCAGACAAACAATTATGGATTTACTGGCACTATGGCTTGGGCTAGAACCTCCCAGCATTGAGCTGTGGATGGGGATGTTGCTCCACCCAGTAAATTGACAATTGGGTTGGGGTGAGTTGGGGATAAGGTTGGGTGCTGATCATCCAATTTTGACCTTAATAACGCCCTTGTCACTGAATGCAGTCAAATCCTCACCAGAAAAACGGGGTAAATTCTTTTTTAATGCCATTTTTTAAATAATCAATAATTGAACAGATGCCCCAACAATTTAAAGTGTATAAAAGCGTAGCTGGAATTAAGCTCGAATTAAGAAGCAATGAACTCGTAAGAATCTACAGATGCATAAAACTGAAAAAATCTGGGACATTAAAAAGCCTCTAATGTCTGTTTTTAGCTCCCGTTTTTAGGGCTGGTTCTTTGCCAGGAGTTGTAAAATCATACAGCAGGTTTAAAGCCCTAAATAGATCAGCAGGCACAGTTGCTTTGGCAGAAACATTGGTGGACTGGCCTACAAGAGAAAGCTTTTGCAGCCCCGATTTGTTGCATACTCTCGAGTGGAGCGTCGTTGGGGCTGTGCATCATGTGTGTGTCCGTCTGCTGTGTTTTGGTTCTTGTGTAATTGCTGTGAAGTCATGAACAGGCAGGGATACAGGAGGTCTGATGAAATTGGCTTGAATGTGATTCAGTGACCAGATCGTATGGACCCCTGTCCCATGGGAGGTTTATGTAAGACAAAGTCTTCAAAACTACAGTGTTGGGTTAAAGGATGAATAAAGGATGCATAGTCAGTGAGGAGGTCCACAGTAGCGTTAAAACCTCCAGTCTGTCTAACCAGTTGTGCACTGTGAAGAAGCCGTGGAGTGCAGTGGAAGCTTAAAGACCAGAAGCCGTCTGCCTCTGATAAGACATTAACCTCCAGCCCTTGATTCTCAGCTTGGCAAATTAGATTGTGCGGGAGAGGCAAAGTCTCTGCACGCGCTCCCTCCCCTCTGAATTCACCTGATTAAAGAACATTATTTACCCAATTTATCTGGGGCACTCACTAATGCTCTCAGCCTAGCACATATTCCCTAGCCTAGTTCTTTACTAGGACGGTTATAAAAAGCCTGGCTGGATCTCCCTGATAATTCTAGCAGTGCTTGCCTGTTGCTGTAGAAAATAATCAATGTTACATGAAAAACTTGATGTGCCTTCATAAAATTTGGGGAAATGCCATTCGACCCTTTATGTTGAGAATATTCCATCAAAAATGAGATCAATGGAAATGAGCTTTAATCCATTCAGTTCAGACAGAAAAACAAAGATCAAATATAATATTTTAAGGTCCATTGTCATTAAGATGTACAAATCAAATGTATGAGAATCACACTCCATGAATGTTATTATATATTTCAACTATATTATATATATATATATATTTAATGTTCAATTTCACAAACCATTCCTAAATATCAATATCAATATAATAAAAATAAATGTTAAAATGAGCCCTTAATTAGCTGGAGTGCTGCCATGCTGTTTTGCTGTTGCCATGCAACAATATTTATTGTTGGAACTGGAATATAAACAACAAACACTAAATGTTCTTTTCTCCTTTTAAGTAATTAAAAAAATAAAACATAAAATAATAATAATAATAATAATAATAATAATAATAATAATAATAATAATCATAAAAAGATAAATAAAGTGCCAAAATATCAATGACCCTCTTCGCTCACAGAATAATGAGATGGTATTGTGTGGAGCTCAGCACTTTAGGTTTCATTGACTCAAGTTGCAGATCATAATACACAGATCTGATTGGCTGAGTAGCATCATGTGTAACATGTACAAAGCATTTGATGGATCTGTGAGTTTCCTGGGCCATAAAGGATACAGAAAAGACTCGAAAAGGTATATCGGTTAAAATACACAAATGAAATTTTCAGAAATAACACTGGACAATGGCTGGCTCTGGGTCTGAACCTGGACTACAGTCCACCTACGTGACCTCCGCAGAAGAACCATAAAAAAGATCACTTTTGGTTCCATAAAGAACCAAAGAAAATTGATCTTCTGAACCTCAGTGCTGGCAAAAGTACAACAGCTGCTCATGTTCACTTCCTGTAAAGTCCTGAGGGTCCTCCCTGCAGGATTCTCACCCTGTCTGCCAAGAACTTCATAATGGACCTATTGTGTTGGGTTTCAGAAATGCTCATTCCTGACCAGCGCTCAGTGTGGTTTCAGAGGCTTCGATTTGTGGGAGAGAAAATGCTGGTATCACATTACGTGGGATCAGCTGGTTTCTTCAGATGATGTCATGCTGTTAGGAGGGGAGTGGGCTATGTATGTTGATCAGACTAGTATGAAGGGTGAAGAGTGGGCCATGATGTGAAGAGGAAGAGGTGGAGGAAAGGTGAGGATGAAATACAGTAAATGGACAAAAGTACTGGGACGCCCGCTCATTCGTTGTGTCTTCTGAAATCAATGAGCTGGTCATTTTGCATAAAGACACTAGACAGTATAACGTTAGCTGAGTTAGGTAGCCTGTATTCCTCAGTGCCACTTTTGGCATTTATGGCACATATGTGGGCCACATTTGAGCCGAATTGTGGTCACTTTTGGCAGTTACAGCTCTGATATGGACCACATTTGGGCCACTTTTGGCTGTTATGACTCAGATGTGGCCCATATTTGGGCCACATGTGGGCCAACTTAGCACTTATGGCTGAGATGTGGGCCACATTTGGGGCAAACATTCATTTCTTTCAGGGATAACATCAGTCCAGCAAAGCACAGCAGAAGACTTTTGAGTGTTTTCAGAAAGGTGGTGGCTGGAGCTCACGGTGCTCTGGGCTGCAGAAGGCACTGACAGATGTAGCTGGAGAAGTGGATGGGTGTAAAAGGGAGGGCAGAGTAAGTGTGGAGAGAGTGAATGATTGAGTATTGGATGTTTCAGTCCCCCGAACCTCATCTGCTGGGTGACTGATGTGGCAGTAATTCACCAGAAGAGCCTCTAGCTCCTTTATGAGCTTATGAGCTCACAACACACACATGCATGCACACAGAGCAACAGCTCTCCAAATCATGGACCATGGCTCAGTGCCTATCACCGGGCTCTGTTGGCTGCAGCTCATATCAGAATGCAGAGAGCACAGACTCTCACAGAGCTCCATGATTTATTGATGAGAACCTATCTAACCCTGTCCCACCCCTCTCCCTCTTCCTCCCTCTCTCTCTCTCTTTCAGCCTAAGGGACCAAATGCTGACTGGCGGTACTCTGCATCTTTGAGGGCAGGAGTGCAAAGGTAAGCACTTTTTCCTCTTCCTAATCTTCCGAAACGGCCTCAGTCAGTTCCTCCTCAACCCTTATAGCATATCTGTACTTCCTCTCATCGCTGTTATACAAAAAACGAGCAGCTGTCCTTTACATTGCATGGACATACCATGATGAGTTGACCAATAGAAATGGTCTATGGATGCCTCCTTAAAATAAAGACATTTTAAATTCTCAATTCAGTGATGACGTAGAAGAAACACCTCTAATTTCACACAGAACTGTGTAATAACAATGTGTGAAGTGTGAAGAACCTTTTAAAACTCTTATTGAATGAACTTCAACATTTAGTCTCAAGCATCTCTATTATAAACACGGTTCTATATAGAACATTATTTGTAAGAGTGTTAATGGTTTGTTTTTGGACAAAATATTACAGGGATTAGCAGATCATTTGAAGGTGAAATCAGAGTCAGGTGCATTCAATCAATGGGAGGCAGTCGGGTGTGAATGGTCATGTCCTTTTTTATTTAAAGAGGGATTTATCAAAGTCTGATCTTCACAACACGTTTGTGGAAGTGTATCACAAAGGCAATTTCTGGAGTGGAGTTCAGAAGAAGAGATGTTGATGCTCATCGGGCTGGAAATGGTTGCAAAACCACCTCTAAAGGGTTGACTTCACCGATCCACAGTCAGACAGATTGTGTACAAATGGAGGAAATCAAGACCATGATTATCCTCCCCAGAAATGTCACGAAAGGACCTGAAGGAAGCAAATCATGTGAGGAAACCCACCAACATTGAAGTTGAAGCTGTATCGTATGGCTAATTTTGTTGGAGTGTCTCTACTCTCCAGGGAAGACTGGATTTTGGTGGAATGCTGTGAAGATTCGATTGCATTCATCAACAAGGTTATTAGTGAGGTCAGGAAAACTAACTCATCCAAGAACTACTGTATGGAGCTCCATCATTCCAGAGAACACCGTTCCACTGCTCCATAACTGGGTGGCTTTATACCCCTCTAGTCCACATGGTGCCAATAGGCTCATCTGCTGTTTATCTGCTCCAGAGTCCTAATCTTTTGGCAGTACTTCTCTATAGGAACTGGACAAGCTTTGTGTGTGCATTTGCACATCTGTGTTAGCAATGGGTGCCACTTAGGGTTAAATGTATTCAGTAGAAGGGATGTCCACAAATATTTGGACATAAAAATATATCTGATACACTGTACTTTGTAGCAATGGGTTATACTGGGACACTGGGTGCCTGACGTTTAGTAAATATCAGTTTGTTCATAAATAAGTAAACTTGCTTAAAAATGAGTGGAATGATGCAGAAGAGAGAGAGAGAGAGAGAGAGAGAGAGAGAGAGAGAGAGAGAGAGAGAGAGAAGGAAAGAGAGTGTTTGGTGCAGGTAAACAGACACCATGACCTCAACAGCCTAGTTACATCTGCATGACCCCCAGCTCAATACAAATAACTATTACTCTGTCTGTCATCACACATTTACACACACACAGCACATATAGACACACACACACACACATACACACACACACACACACACACACACACACACACACACACGCACACACACACACACACACCACAGGATCTTCTGCACATTATACGGCACAATTCCTCATTATCTGCTGATCACTAATCTTTGCACATGCCCCAATTTGTACTGACTGTTTTCTTCTATGTTACACTTTGCAAACAAACCATCACTGTGTATCAAAATATGGCGAAAGTGTGGCCCTAAACACAGTGACACACGCCAGCATCCCCTGTATGCAAGGGCCTTTTCCCGGCAGTGCAGATATCTGCAGTGATGTGGTGGATATAGGTCATCAGCATTCCCTGCACCAGATACACAGTCCTTCAGCGCTGAGCATGAAGGACAAGTCTTCAGTGAGCTGACTGTGTGAGAATGTGCTGCCCTTTACACAAACACATGCATGCACACACACACAGACACACATAACTATGCCCATAAAGCCTATTTTGCATAAGCAAATGCTAGTCAAGTACTGAAGAGGCAATTTAAATGCATGAACTCTAGTGCTCATTTCAGAGCCTCAGAATAGATCCGTGCTCCATACACATCACCTGTACTCGCACTCTTCCTCCGGACAAATAGGCATATCAGCATTGTCACGCAAAAAAGCCTCATATCTCCAAAACATCAACTTTACATCAGAAAGAAAAAGCCTTACATTTCAATGGAAGTCATTGGAGCATTTCTATTGGTCCATTCATCATGAAATGGCAAAAACGTGAACTTTCAAGCTGCCAGATTCATCAAAACTCAAAATGTGAAAAACAGCAACAATGAAGAGAGCAGAAAAGGTTATAGAATTACGAACGTCCTGTGTTTTTCATAGTGAAGCTCTGAAAAGGGACAGCAGTCAATATGAGAGTCTATAAGAGATATGATTACAGTGCAGATATCTAAAGGCTGCAGAACAGTATGGTAGATAAGGTGCTGGAGAATGTGCCTGCGTGAAGGTTCTCAGCAATAATCCAGTGATCTTGAGCTGAACCGTGTTCCTGTGACACACAGTTAAGATCTTAATACACACTGGGTTTCTTCAGTTCACCAAAAGTGCAGCAAATCCTTTAAACTGCACTTAGGAGTCCCTACTAATCACGTACGCTTGTAAGATCTTTAGATCATCACCAAGTTAGGACATGAATCTCTCTTTCAAATATTTATCATCTCTATAAAAGAGACAAGCAGCTGTTATGTGGGTGGTGGGTCGTTCTCAGCACTGCAGTCACACTGACGTGGTGGTGGTGTGTTAGTGTGTGTTGCGCTGGTACGAGTGGATCAGACGCAGCAGTGCTGCTGGAGTGTTTAAACACTGTGTCCACTCACTGTCCACTCTATCAGAGACTCCTACCGAGTGTCTCCACCTTGTCGATGTAAAGTCAGAGACAGAAGCTCATCTGTTTCTGCACAGTTTGTGTTGGTCGTCCTCTAGTCCTTCATCAGTGCTCACAGGACGCTGTGGTATTTCTGGCTGGTGGACTGTTCTCAGGAGCACTTCTGTGACTGGTCCACTCATGCCAGCTTGTCAGTGTCTCTGTGGTACTGAGAATGACCCAACAACATCATAATATCATGGTTGATTGGTGTTTGACTGGTGCCATAGAAGAACCTTCTTCACTCATATACTGTATGTCTGAGAACCCGGTTTTACCAGTGAGCTGGTTCTAGTTCAGTAGTGTCTTTCTATGTCATTGCCCAAACAGCACATGCATATTTAAGCGTGTAAATCATCAGGCCATCCCTTTCACCCTGTTCCTCACTGTTCCTTTGGAGCACTGTATCCGACTGATCTATAATTCAGTGGCATTATTCATTTCTTATCCGAATTAGCCGCATAATGTGATTTGTTTGAGGAATTAAGTTTATACCCTCTGCAGCTTCCTGCTCTCTGACAGATGGCCAGATGTTGTGTATGCGACTGTAGAGCGCAGGCTTCATTTTCAGTTGTTACAGCAATCCGTCCCACTCTTTGCCTCTCCGTCTCGCACATACACACAGGGAGCGTACACACAGTGCATTTGGGGTGCCGGACACACCCTGTGCTGCATTGCAGATGCCCTGCTATACCCACTGCCTCATAGCTCCACATGCCTTACATCCATTATGGATGTATGGAACGCTATGGCACAATCCAGAGCCTGGCAGTCGTGCGGATGCTTGTCTAAATCATGGTTGCCATGGCGATCAGCACAGAGGCTGTTTGAGGACTGAAGGCCTTTGCTGTCGACTGTGTGCAAAAAAAGGAAAACGCGTGCCTTATAAGGGTGTGTTTCGTGCACTGCACTGGAGAGGCTTAAATATGATTTGTTGTGCTGTGAATTTACCTGGATGTTGTTTCATAGCTGGGTATTTTGCTCTTACTGCTACCGAAGGGGATGGAGGACAGTGAGACTGAATTACGTCCTTTAATGATCTCATAGGACGAGATCAATTATATATACTGGTTTTGGTCACCGTGATGATACAGTATCATAATCATGATAAATAATGTTACTAAATGCCATTTAATAATATTTTAACATTTATTTTATACTGTATTATTTGTAACTCATTCGCTGTTCTAAATTTAGACGTCCAGCAGTGACACTGATGTGTTTAAACACTACAGCAGCACTGCTGTATCTGACCTACTCATACCAGCACAACAGATTCATAACACTATAAATACTCATTATTTTTAATAAATCTCCGTAGCTCTGCTCATAGTCCTATTTATAGACTATCTGTACACATCCGATCGTATGTCTATGCATTACATTCAGTGAATTGATCATTTGCCATTTCATTTCTTGCCCTCGCTGTTCTGCATCGCCACTTCGTCTCTGCTTTATCACACCCCATTGTCTCCTCCTATTCCGGTCCCTCCGTGTCCATTAGCTGTCTCCTCTGTCACTCCGTGTTCGCTTCAGTGCACCTCGCAGGAGCCAAAGTGCCACAAAAACAGACCACGATAACCCACGGCAACTCCGCGTGTCATCTCACACACGTTGCAGACACATCAGATCGCGCACAGTCTGACATGCACCTTCAAGAGCCACACATGCAGGCAGGCGCACACACACACACACACACACACACACACACATACACACACACACACAAACACACACACACATACTGAGCGCGTCAAACGCATGCACATGCATACAGAGTGACAGAATAATTCATGCCTATGACGTACATCCATACATGCAGTACAGGCCAAAACACACACGCATGCACACACGCACACACACACACACACACACACACGATAAATGTGAATCTAATCTCTTTGACTGTGTATTGTTGTACATAACCATAGAACAGGACCAACCTTCTTATTTATGTCTGATGTTCCCAATATGAGTTTTATTGATTGTATAATCTATTTTGTTTTGCAGTTCTGTTCACATGGAGGAGTCTTCTGCAGTGATGCAGGGGGCCCAGGGCATGCTGGTGCAGAACTGGCCCACTGTGTCCAGTGCTGCAGGTGAGTTTCATACAGTGGCATAAAGACAGGGGTGGGTAAATCACAGTGGAGCCTGTATTTGCCCACCCCTAACTTCCTTATTGGACTGCCACTTAAGCAATTACCGTAGTTGAGACATAGCAGTAGGTAATGATGTTAACGAGATGTACAGTCATTGAGCACTTTATTAGGAACACCTGCATACCTATTCATGTACAATCATGGAGATATGGGTCAGCTTCAGATTCAGATCAGTCTTCAGAATGTGATCTCAGTGATTCTGATTGAGGCATAAATGTTGGTGTCAGAAGGGCTGGTTTGAGAATTCTAGAGCTGTTGAATTTGGGATTTTGAGCTCAACAGTCTCTGGAGTTACTCGGAATAGTATGATTAAGTTAACACATCCAGTGAGGGACAGTTCTGTAGATGGAAACACCTTGCTGATGGAAGAACTCAACAAAGAATGGACAAACTGGTTGGAGCTGAGCAGAGCAGAAAGGCTCTTGAAAACCACTGTCAGTTGTGGAGAGTAGAAACACATCCAATCTTGAGGAGCAGCAGAAGACCACTTCATGGTCCACGTTTGTCAGCCAAGAACAGAAAGCTCAGGCTGAAAAGGGACTCATCAACACTGGACAGCTGAAGACTGTTGAAACATAGCGTAGTCTAACGAATCTTGGCGAATGTTGAATGTTTACTTGGCGCACATTGGGCCACTAACATGACACTACGTTCAGTGTTCTTCGTTGGTTGAACTGATTTGGAATGCGGTGGAATGGAAGATGTGCAGCATGGAAGTGCTCCTGAAAAACTGGCAAGAATTATGTGAAGAAGTCATGTCAACATGGACCAGAAGCAGAGGAACGTTTCCAACATCTTGCGAAATCCATGCAACATAGAATTGGTGGAATTGAGTTTTCGAGAGCCAAAGGATTTCCTTCCCAGTATTAGTATAGTGTTCCTAATAATGTGCTCAGTCATTGTAGATAGATAGATAGATAGATAGATAGATAGATAGATAGATAGATAGATAGATAGATAGATAGACACTGTTCTCTTACATATTTTACATTGTATAATTAATTAAAATAATATACCAACACAAGTATGTACAAGTGCAAGTAAATGTTTACAACAAACCAAAGGTCTTCTTTGTTTGGTGTGTGGTGTCATGACTTCTCCGCAGTACTTGTCCTGCAAATGCAAAATCTAATAATTGTTGGAAATGTCCTTTAACATTGAGAAGATGTTGGTTGGACGTTTCAATATAAGCAATACATTTGAAAGTTTTTAATGAAGCCATTTTCTAAAGAATGAAATGATGGGGTTTGATTACTTCAGGGTACAAATGAAGCACTAGCAGAATAACTACTCCAGCTTTTCCACCCGTGGTAATAATGGAGCACTTAAACGTACCGAGAGGTTTCCTTGATGATGATTACTGGTTGAAACTCTGTGCAAATGACATAATGATCACTGAAGTCTGTCTTTGACCTTTACGGGTCTTGGTTTACTTATCTTGTTTATGTTTATACCTTCATTTTCTTCTAAACTCAAAACTCTGGAAATCTCTTAAAATCACAATATCTCTGTGTATGTCTCTATTGTCCTCCTCTTGCTCCCTCCTCCATTGCACCCCTGAACTGATGAAAGTAGAACGGGTGCTTCAGTAGGTACATAGACTTGAACATCTGGGGTGAAAGTGCAGAAGACCATGTCTGTCCGTATTATGCACATGTGCATTAGAGCTTACATGACATTAAATAAACACTCGAGTTTACCTTTGATCTTTTCCAGGCCTCTGACCGGTTTCACGGGGCTGCAGCCAGCCTCAGATCCACACTGAGAAATAATACACAGTCATATTTCACCCACAGCCAATCAGAACCGTCAGGGGTCACGACTAAAGGTTCTCGCTTGCGCCTTCACAGACAGAATTTCCAGTCTAATGTAGTATTGCGTTACTCAGATGTGCTTTTTGGTGTCGGTCTGCAGCAAAACACGTAATTAACTTGCATAAGTGCCTAATTATTAGCTGCCTCTATAATTCAGGAGGGTTTATTCTGGGAGAGGATAATATAAGCATTCCTACTGATTTAGCCAGGCTGCGTTTAAATACTTCCAGCCATCTTTGAGCTCTATTGGTCCTTCTTTGTAGAAAGTGTTTTCAGATCCTCAAAGCTTTTCAAAACATAGGTTAAAATCAGATTAGTCTAATGACATCATTTAGAACATAACTAATCATGCACGTGGAGAGAATTCGTTTACAATCAGATTTGGATTAAATGTGTTGCACATCCATGGTTTTAATGTTGAGACTTTGCGTGGCTTATTTTTTTAGGCTTGCACCCCAGTTTGCTCGCTTGATGTCACTTTGACATATGATTGAACTGATACACCAGCCTGGTTTTCACTCTGTAAAATGACACATTGACACATTCAGAGAAAACACAACCTGTAGCAACAATACAAATGATACAAGAGAGTCCTCTTAGACTCTTTGACTCCATTGAAACCAATGTTACTGTAATTTGATTTTCTTAAGTCTACACCTAAACCTCACCTTAACCTCCACCTTAATTTACACATAAACCTAACCTTAGAATACACCTTAAACTACACCTTAATCTTTACCTAAACCCAATCACAACCTTAATCTACCTGTAAAACTAACCTAAACCCTTACTGTAAACCTAAACTTGTGGAGTACTTCATTCATTATGGTCCAAAAGTCTTTTTTGAGTACATGTCTGGCATATGGTGTGTGTGTGTGTGTGTGTTTTGCTCAACAGTGCTAGTAGTGGCTGGGGAACAAAATGCCCAAATATGTTGTATTTGTAGACTGGAGCAGTTGACCTGTACGGATGTTTCATACACTCTGTTTCTGCGATGAAAAATGTCACTCATACATTGAGGGAATGTTGGTAAAACCCTTGAAACAACATCCTCCGTTCTACAATAGCTGGAAGGTGTTCAGTGGCCTCAAACCGGGGAAGTTCTGTGAGATATTCAGCCCTTAGTAATGAAATATCCTGATTTCTATCAACAGTGTGATTTTTTTTTTATACATATACTTTTGCCTCTTGAAAAAATTAAATATCATACAAATATTCTAATAATTTGAATTATTACTTTTCTAGACTCAATTTCACAGCAGTTGCTGCAGATTATAGCTACGGTAGCTGCACAATAATGCATTTGTGGGTGGAGCCTAGACGGCATATTTGTCTTGCACTGTATGTCATGCTGACAGTTTAATCCGAAAGACATTTCATTTCATGCCAAGAGACTCAGCAGTGTCGCCTTCGTCTTTCCTTTTGTGATGGTTTGCCCTCATCACAAGCCTGGGTACCTCTGTTAACAGGCCAAATTGTCCAGAACCATGTCAGACACCACCTTTACCTACAACCAAATTAGCCTGAAGTGAGATGAAGCAGGTAATTCCTTCAGTCACTTAATGTCTTTGTTGCAAATTAATTGTAAAGTTTTAATTAATGTTGGGATTATTAGGGATTGGGCAGCCTAGCGAGGAAATAATGGAAAACAGCAAATTGTGCCTCTCCTTTGAGATTTGAATGTCACGAAGGAGGACTAAGGCCGGGTCTGTGAGTGCACTGTGATCATATTTGGTGCTCCTCGCAGATATGGATGGACAGAGGTTGATCGATCCACTGTCCCATTAGAGAGATTAGGCAGAGGTCAAGGATCTCCGGGGTGGGAGATAACTGAAACATTGACAGTGTGATCAAGCATAGCTGGACTGGGCTGACAGGAGCACGAGCTGGACAGAAAGAAATGGAGCAGAAATCATTTTTGGTGTACCTGGTTGGAGCTGAGCATGTTTTAAGATCATCCTTAGGAATCACGGTTATTGCTGCTCATAACAAAGGCGTGTTGTAATGCTAGATGCGGATGATTGGATATCATGGTTGGTATTTCTCTTCACTTGGTGGAATTGGTCACGTTCCTTCTGCTTCATCCACTCCACGACCACCTTTTGATGAGCGTGTGAAGGTTCTCATTCTGTTGGAACAGAGTTGTGTCCTAAATTCTACCACGATGATTTGAAGTAATGCCATAGACCTTCAAGGTTGTAATTATCCCTGACTGTTCCATTGGCTTCATGCAGTGTAACAGTTCTAAATGACCCCTAGAACATGTTCCTACCAGCAGTAGAAATGGGGATCTTTTATTATGATTAGACTTAAAAGTAATAAACCATGCTGGGCCCTTAAGAAAACGGACTACGGACCAAGACATTTAAAATATGGTTATTAAAGATGCTTTTGTTATACACTCCTAACAATAGTGCTTCAGATGTTGTTTTTGTTTTTATCAATACCACAGAAGAACCACTTTGGTTCTTTAAAAAGCATATTTGTGGTAGAGATGTTAGTGTGTGGAACATTTAAACGGCTAAAGAACCTTAAGATCAAGTGAAGATTCTTTAGCTCTTTAAATAGGTTCTACACACACTGTAGCACCTTTATTATAGCACCTCCTCTTCAGTCCCTTCAAAAGAACACGATACACTCATGCACTACTTTATTCTCTGCCTGGTGTTGGGCAAGGTGATTGGTGCAAGTGCCAAGCTGTTATTGACTTGGTGCAGATGTGTTGTGTAAGCACTGTTTTGCTTCAGTCCACAGTGGTAATATATTCAGATCGATACTTTTGTGCAGTGAAGGCATGTGAGCAGAAACCGAGCCGTGGAGGAGAGCGGAGAGGAATAAAGGCGTAGGCAAACAGGCAGTGGAGAATGGGTAGATGAGGACTCTATACCAGGAGGTGTATGAAGGATGGAGAGAGGGTGAAGAGGAGATGTGGGGGGTTGGAAATGCACACTTCAGGAATGGCAGGCCCCTGCGGTGGTCCTGTTGCTAGGGAACACTGTGTGACTTGTTGCCAGGCAACAGCGCCGAACTCCGAGAGATATTGCTGCAGCGGCAGGGAGTGGGCGAGCGAGGGATGGGGGGGGATGCAGTTTCCATGGCAACCATTCATACTTGGGGAGAGAGAGAGAGAGACAGAGAGAGAGAGACAGAGAGAGAGAGACAGAGAGAGAGAGAGAGAGAGAGAGAGAGAGAGAGAGAGAGAGAGAGAGAGAGAGAGATTCAGGGAGGTAGGGTAGGGTGAAGCGAGGAAAGAGAGATGGATCAGGGAACAAAAGAAGGAGAGGAAAGACAGGCAAGGTGGATGAGAAAAGGGGGCAGTAAGCTAAAGATAGAAATGAGGCTGATTTGATCACGAGTGCCGGGTACGTATTTGTAGGCAGTTTAACCACCCCCTGTGTTGATACTAGTTGAAACAGACTAGGTCGCACAGCAAATCAAACTGGAATGAGATGAGAAAATATAATAATGTAGGCCATTTGAATGCAAAAATTGGGCTATAGCCATTTAGAGAGCCCCCAGACATCTGGGTACCATGGTAACCACCTTATTGGGAGCTTCGGGAAGCAGCACAGAGAGCTATGGCGATGCATATTCAGAAATACCAGCATCAAAAAGGATTTAAAAAATCCAACGGCTTCTCCAAAGAGTCATTAAAACGAGTGGATTTAGTTTGTTTTCTTTTTGAATAGCCACCCATTTGGGGAGGCGAAACTGGAGATGAGCAGGGACGAGTTACACGCACAGAGCGCTGCACTGAGGAGCTGTCTGAGGGTGACACATCCACAGGAATGTGTTCTAAATAAGGCTCAGGAACTTGGCATATCTTTATCCATCTTAACACAGTCGCCTGCTGCTGTTGGAACTGTCTCACACCTGAATGCAGATGAGGAGCGAGTTCAGACTAAATGAGAACACACCAGAGTACAAAGCAGACGGATAGAGATGGAGCGCGAGAGAGACGCCTTACAAAGAGAAAGGATGTCAGCAAATGAGAGAGAGAAGAGGAAAGTCAGAGAATATGATGAAAATATAAAACAATAAAGAGTTGGCTTGACAGTAGAGCTATGTTTAGTGGAGAGCATGGGTGTGGTTTTTGGTGTGATATGCTGATCATTAAAAACAAATAGCTGCACCCAGAAGGAAGTGCAGGATTGCAGTGCTGTTGGGAATGAAGATGAAGGTGATCAGGATCAATAACTGATTATAAATGTAGGCTGATCTGATCAATATTTATTGATCTACTCATACAGAAGTGGTGTCTCTCAGTACGGCGTCGGGTTTAACGCAACATGCCAGGTGTAGAGGTTTCTAATGGTGTCCTCTGATGATCCATCCCATGCAGCTTGAATGTTCTCACTCAGTTCTGCAGATGGTGTGGTAGGGGTGGAGTGTTGATAGAGCGTCCAATAGCATCCCACACATTTTCAATCAGGGATAGATCTGGAGAAGCGATTGGACATGGCATGGTATCTTGAATTCAAGGTGAGCTCTTGAGACAACAGCAGTATGCTGACAAGCGGAGAGTGTGTTTTCTGAGAAGGTAGGTCCACCGTCTGCTGGGCCTCATTAATGTTATGTTGGGCTGTCAAAAGCTTGTAATGAAGACCAGACCTCCTGCAACATTTGCTGTAAATTCACTCAAAACAACGTTAGTTACGCTGATGTATCACCATCAAATCCAAACTATTACATCACAAGCACTGTGGTCGTATCCAATCACCCACAGTACACTGACCCTTCTTCCTTCCCTCTTGAGAAACAGAAAGTCATTGTAATTTTTCTTCTCTTACATGCAACACAGTACACACACACACACACACACACACACACACAGATACCCCCACCATTACAGGGGCTGGGGGAAATTAACTGAGGGGTGATTAACTCATGAACACATGGGTCACTCTCACCAGAGATGAGAGGTTTCATTTGGTTTTGCTCCACAGAAACTCTACCACTCTGCCGCAATATCCGACCTTTTCAGCCAAATTAGATCCACCTAGCTCAAGGGGAAATGCAGAATGCCCATGTCTGTGTGTGCGCGTGCGTGTGTGTGTGTGTGTGTGAGAGAGAGAGAGAGAGAGAGAGAGAGAGAGAGACAGCTCTCTAGCTGATGATCTGCCATCTGTACTATAGGAATGTTAACTCTGCATAGAAGCATTGCCTGTACTTTAGAACCCGTGACGAATCTTGTGACGTGGAGAATTAATTACATTTGTAACACATAATAGCTGATGGCTAAAAGGCCAATAGACCTTGACTTACATTCATATGGATTTATTAATATTAATACACTCTCCAGACCTGTACAAATTAAGCACATTAAGCAACATTAAATGTAATTGAATGCAAGTTTAATGATCTGTCTTTTGCTCTCAGGTGGTGCAGTTGTTTGCTTGTCCTGGTATTATACAAATACAGACATTGACACAGAAGTATGGCTTGAGTTGAGAAAGGAAGACCTTCAGCCCCGATCAGCTCATGCACAGTTATGATTTGTCCTCCTTTCACTGGAAAACGCCATTATTGAAAACTCGGTTTTCAGTGTTGTTGCATGGATGGGATCGAAGACAGCAGTGCTGCTGTAGTGTTTAAACACTGTGTCCACTCATTGTCCACGCTATTAGGCAATACCTCCACCTCATAGATGCAAAGTCAGAGACAGGACCTAATAGGAGATCAGGGTGAAAGGAGGAGAATAAAGTCTGCAGAGAAACAGATGAACTACAGTCTGGAATCATAGAACCACAAAGAGCTCCTGTGTGATCAGAAGAGCTGAAAAACTGGACAGTGAGTGTAGAAACAAGGTGGTCATCATATTGTTCTTCGTGGTGGTTTTGATTATCTTTATGAGGTACTATTGGCTCATGAAGGGCTAGCATACTCAAGCATGTATATTCACCTGTGTGTGGAGGGAAATATCCTCAAAAGTGGAGGGAATTCTTAAAATATCTGCATACATATGGTTGTAGCTTCAGAGGCCCAGGCACTGCAGAGGTCCCAAGAGAGCAGGCTTCATGCTCATTGGGCCCAAATCCCACTCATTCTGGATCCATTCCCAGTCTTTGGATATTTACACTTTAAAGAATCACACACTCTTAAAAACGGAGGCATTACAAATGGTACTTTGAGCAAAGCCATGGATGAGCCACTTTTGATTCTATAAAGAATTATAGACAAAGGAACCAGAAGTGGTTCTTCTACGGCATTGCTCAAAGAAATATTTTAACATTTAACATGTAATGACTGCCTGGATGGATTATGACTTGGACTTGAAACCACCATCATTGCCTTTATTTCAAAAAGAATACTTGAAGAACCTTGTTTTTTAAGGGTGGAGAATTATTTGTGGCACATAAAGGCTGATGGCTAAAAAGCTACTACTCGGGTGTCAATGGACTACACAACAAGAACATAAACTGCGGATTTGTTCTTAAAAGATCTCAAAGATTGTGAGAGAAGCTGTACAATATTGAGGTAAAATAATGAACGGTTCAGTGCAAGTACTTTTCTACAGTGTGGTTGTTTTCCAGAAGTCTAATATTGTACCTTTGAGGCTACATTTATGAAAGAAGCAGTACATCATACCTCCTTTTTCAGTAGAGCTTGGTCCCAGATCCTCTTCATTCCCAATCCTTGGTTATTTGCACTTTAAAGTACCTCACATTTCATTGGTTTGTGTATCAGCTTTATTAAGCTTGATTTTTTGTTTACTCGAAGTCTGTGCTGCATGACTATGTAAGTAACGAAAGTATTGGTCCAAGGACGTGGGTGTTATGATCGTATGCTTCAGATACTCTTTCCACAGGTTTCTGCTCTTTCTGCTTTCTCGACCCACTCGTTCTGTACGTGAGTCATGCTACACACTACTGTCCAACAGGCACAGTGTGCCAGTCAGAGTTGGAGTATGGTGGAGAGCATGTTGAGAATTTATCCTATCTCTGCTGTCTTTTCATTATCTTTTGAAATATTGCTGAGAGGATTTGATTGCAATCAGCCACAGTGAGTTTAGGAAGTTGGATGATCACCATCCCACTTCATTCCCTACTCCCCTGATCCTCCAAAAACTATTGAATGGAGAACCTTCGTTCCAGAAAACACAGTTGCACTGCTCCACAGCTCAATTCTGATGCTTTATGATGTCAGGCTATGTGCTGAGGTCAAACAGGCACAGTGGGCCAGTCAGTAACTGTTGCAGAATGGTGGAAATCATTCCACCAAGTGTGAAAATCAAATCGGCTTCAGGCGGAGAATGGCAGTGGCGAGGGTGATAGTTAACGTTTGCTCAAGGCTTGTTCATTCCATAACACGTTTCGTTGGTCTAGTCCTCCATTTGTACAGACCTGTGCACATTAAAATGGCACATGCAACCCTCTCAAATACATACCTTCCTTCCTGGAGCTCAGGACGGGGGAAATTATGATAGATAATCCCTACTAGATTATGGATTTATTAAAATAGGCTGTGTGCAGCACTTTCAGAATGAACCTATAGATGAAAAGGAACAGAATCTCTTTTCAGGGCCAGAGTCTGATCTAAATAAAACACAGAAAGGAAAGTAGGTCAAAGCATAGAGTAACTGGTGTGAAGCTCAGAGCAGAGAGTGCTGCTGCTGTTTCTCTCTCTCTCTCTCTCTCTCTCTCTCCCTCTCTCGCTCCCTCTTCCTCATGAGGACACACGTTCTTAATCATGAAGATTGTATGAAAGTGCATTCTGCGCTGGTGTTCATTGTGATGCATGGTGTTGGTTTCAGCCAATCCGCTCCTTCTCTGCAACAAATTCCTGTCACTTCGCTTCATCAAAACCTTCAGTTTCAGAAGGTCAGCCCTTTCTACTGTGACCTCCAGCATCCCTTCAGACAGATATGAGCTGTCTCTGGAGTCTCTGAGCAAAAGTGAATTGAGTCCAATGAAGCTGCTTCAGAGCCTCTCCTTTCATCTCATGTTTGTAACTGCTAATGATGATGGCTTTCTAGGATAAACGACTGTCTTCAATCTGGCTTTTGGCTTGGGTTTATGGAGCTTTTGCAATATGTGGGAGATACGTTTTTTGAGACTGACATCTATGGATCACACATACAGACATGATACACATATTGTAACAAAGTACAACCCTATCTGATGATGAATCAGTGAGCAATTCAGCTCAGAAAACAGCTACAATTTACTAGTTTCCAACTGAATTCAATCCCAGTTTAAATGCCAGATTCCAGTACACTGTCCAGGTGTGCATGCTCAACCTGCAGACAGACTCTGACTGATCAGAGAGAGGGGGCGGGGCTGATGCTCAACCTGCAGACAGACTCTGACTGATCAGAGAGAGGGGGCGGGGCTGATGCTCAACCTGCATACAGACTCTGACTGACCATAGAGAGGGGCAAAAGTACATTTTTCAAATATTTCAGTTATGTTAGCAAATTTGAGCAACCTAGGATTTCCTGGAAATAACAATATCTGGCATATCACTGTCTCCTATAAATACTACAATAATATTTTGGTGAATAAAAGTATGTCAAACTACAAAAACATCCTGCAAAATTGGCCAGAGATGTTCTGAACTCTCTCAGGACTTGTAGACACACCCTAAATAACTGATAATAATAAAGTGGAAGTTTATTAAATATATTTTTATAAGTATTTGAACACCATTTTTTCTTCTGCATTCAAGGGTATTGCGTTTATCCTGCCTTTTTGGAGTAACTGTCTCTACTGTCCAGGGCAGGTTTCTTCGAGATTCAGGGCTTTGTTTCGAGGATTGTTTTTTGTCTATTCAGGCATCTCAGGATCTTTCCTCTCCACTCCCAGTGCATTTTTCCGTTTTTCATACTTCTGCACCCACTCCCCAGGAGCACCTATCCTTTTGTTTGTACAACCGTGACCCCTGCAGCGCTTCTTCGATCTTTGCTAGTTCATATTTATCTATCTGCTCTCCATCAGAGAGACCTATTCTACTGGCAATGCTTCTCTAAATCTGTGTCAGTAATGGGTGCAACTTAAATTAGCTGAATGCATTCATTAGAAACAATTGGACATCTAATGTATCCATGTATACTTAATTTCAAGGAGTATTGCATTAGCTTATGATGTATAATCATAAATAATGATTTTGTTTTTGCAGCCTATATCTTCCTGCCCACTGGAGAAATTCAATTTCGGCCCACTAATTCAAATTCATGGAGACTCTTTGTCCCCTTTAACTCATTAAAATGTGCCGCTAGAGTAGAGGGTGGGCTGCATGTCCATGTTGATCACAGTAAGATTGATTAACATTGAATTGGAGCTTTCAGCACCTGAAACCTGAGCTGTCACTGGATGTGCAAACAAGAGTGTGCAGAGCACAAGTTGCATCACTATAGGAGGGCTTATTCTAGACTTTCTTCATAAGAGTAAGAATAAAGGGTGAAGAAGGAGTGAAGAATATTACTATCTCTGTGTTTCCTCAAACTTTGTTTATCTTTTAATCCAAAACACCAAAAATCATTGCATGGACAAACCACACAATGATGAGAACACCGTGGGTAGGACGTCTCACAGTTTGATATGAGTATCATGTCTGTAGATTACTCTGATCCTGGGTTCTGATTGATGAATGATGCCTGGAAAATGGCATGTAATGGATCTCAGGTTCTAAGGGTTAATGGGAAGAATGATTCTACCTTTCTTTCACGCCGAAGAACCCTTTTCATCCTTTTGTTTCTGAGTATATAATAAGTAACCTTGTGTTTCTCTCTCTATCTTTCTCTCATTCTGTCTCATCTAGACGGTGAAGGTGAAGGACAACTCTCTCCACCTGTCGGAGCTGGGATCAACAGCAATAGCTGGAGCTTCCGTTATGGTGCGGGCCCAGGTTACGGCCCCCCAGCGGCCCTGAAGCCTGGGGAGATCCCTCCTGAAGCCTTCATCATCCCAGGCTCCCCAGCCATCATCTCCATCCGTCAAGACCCAGGGGCCTTGGATGATAAAGGCGAATTCATCACCTTCGGCAAGAAAGAGGAGGCTAAGAAGAAGAAAAAGAAGAAGAAGGACAAGAAGGACAAGAAGGACAAGGGGAAAGAGGACGGAGAAGAGTAGGGGAAAGAGGACAGATTTGAAAGTGAGCTGTCGACCGAATTTGGTATCTAAAACTCACGGTCAGAGTAAAACCAAAACAAAAGAACGAAAAAATGTGAGTATAGAGAGGAGAGCCTTTTTTAAGTGCAGCTCTCATACAGGGGGAGCGCAACTGTACGCTGATCAGAAGAGACCCTTCTCTCTTTACCCATCCACTCATTATGCCCTACGTTTAAGCAGCGTCGGCTTCTGGGAGGCAATAATTGGCTATCGCGCTATTTATGTATGTATTCAGATTCTTAGTCCATGAGTTACTAAGAAGCAATCTATACCCGTAAGAAGTTAAGGCAGCATGTAGCGCCTTGGTGTAAACCACAAACACATACCGTCCATAAATCCAAAGGTGTAAAACACAAAGGGAGTCTCTTAATCCTTGTCATGCATCCCTCATTCCTTCACGAGGAGAAAATGAAATGAGGGCAAGTTCAATTATTTTTTTTAAATTGGACACGAAATGTGTCTGTAAAATATGACGATGTGGTCAGAATTATCTCTGTGTGAGATCAAGGCTGATCGAACTAAATCACTTCAGGGGTAGAACAGTAGCAGTGTGTTATATATATATATATATGTATATGTATTGCTCACAGAGCCCCCTGCTGGCACCTCACACCCAACAAGAGTGCTTTACTATGTGTTACAAAAAAAAATACAGCTTAGTGAATATACCATCTGAAAGTGATGCCTACACGCAGAAGAAACACACAAAGACACGATGCATACCGTCCAAAAGCTCCACCTCCTTTTTTCACACCAGACCTACTGGCATAGAGAACAGTAGAGTAGTGCCAGAGTACACCTCCCCCCCACAAACACACATGCTGTCTGTCCACAATGCACTGTATAGCATTGACCACCAAACCCAATGCAGGACTGAGGTGGTGCTGCAGCCTCTTGGAGTCTGTAATATAGGCAGGAATGGTGCTGGTTGCTTCGTGTCAAATCAAGCCTGATCCCCTTGCCTCTGTTTTGAATGTTCGGTAGATGTTCTTCAGGCTTCAAGTTCTCTCCCTCTCCTTCCCTACCATCTCTTTGCCTTTCAGTGCTTGTAAGATTTGCTCCCCTCCCTCCCCCATGCCCCACCCACAACCTCCTCTCACTCATGTCCATGGGATAGGGTGGCTGCAGCCAAAGCTGCCCCCTTGTGACTGTATCATGTACCACGACAGGATGGACTGAATAACAGGGACCCGTCTCAAGATCTCACTTGTAACGCTGTCGCATCCACTGAGCCTGAGCACTGTTACTGAACTTCCCAGGTCCTGTTACTGGAACTGAACTCTTCCCCAGGGAATATAAGCAAGCACATGTGCCATCCCTTCCGTCCGCAAGCCGGTGGTCTTAACAACAGTGCAAAGGATGTGTGCTTCCCTTGTCCGGAGGTGAAGAGTCGTGTACAGTAGATAGACCAATGTATTCTTTCCTTTTGTGGAGCTTGGTTCGACCAAATGTATACAGGGTGGGCCGCGTATGACATATTAGACTACAGAGAGATTAAGAACTGATGCAGCATAGTCTTTTGCTTTAGTTGTGTAAAATAAAAAAAATAAAAAAAACAAATTCAGCACTGGACAATGATGGGTCCAGAACAGCAGAAGGTTTTATGTCTGCAATGTCTATGCTTTCTTTTCTCGTTCCAGAGGGTTTGGCGACCCCTCTGCTTTTAGTTCCCTTTCTTTTACTTTCTCTTGGCTGTAGGACTATTATTCGAAGTATGGGAGAGATGTTAGCGCTGCTATAAGACTGCATTCTCACCACACACACACACACACACACACACACACAGAGAGAGAGAGAGAGAGAGAGAGAGTGAGAGAGAAAGAGCGAGAGAGAGAGAGAGAGAGAGAGAGAGAGAGAGAGAGAGAGCGAGAGATACACACACAAACACATACACACGTACACATATATGCAGACACACATCACACACATTCACACAGCCTCCTTCAGGTGTGGTTCAGTGCTGTCAGATCACTAAGTGGCTGTTTGCATGTAATACGCAGATGAAACAAAAACTATATATAGATATATATAGATAGATATGTTTTTCATAATTATTTTCAACCATTTCTCTCAGAACTGGAGATGTGTATAGTCTCTGCAGAAATATTTCCGATTCTTCATTCTGACCGAAATGTACAAGCACATACATACACATACAAACAAATATACAATTTACAGATAAACAAATACAGCCACATAAACAAACACCCAGAAATGTTTGGCCCTATGCTATCAACATTAACCATGACATTCTAGATATATGTAATGATGTAGTGTTATGCTCTGACTTTTTTATACCCACACACACACATATATATATATATATATATATATATGAGATTTGGTTTCTTTTTTTGTTTTGCGGCTAATGTGAAAGTCATTCATATATCCCTTCAGCAACATTAACCCCTTTTTCCATAAAAAAGTACAAAAACCATGATTAAAAAACTTGATAAAACGACAAAAAAAAGATTACAAAAAAGTGTCTCTGTACTCTGCTTGTGTGTAGTGAATGTCTATTAAGTCATTTTGGTGCCAGGGTGGCACTATACTCTTGACTTTGACAGTGAAAACCTGTTGAACAACCTTTTTGTACACCTGCTCATCAGTGTAATGGTGAAATCGTGTTTTTTCTTTCTTTTGTTCCTTATATATATATTTTTTTCTTTTTTATTACTTTATGAAATCTGGTAATGTGTTTTGTTTATAAATCACAAATAAAGTTTCTTTCATACTTACCTGATATTGGTCCAGGAGAATTGTCCAGAGACTTTTTTCTGTGGTTTTAAGATCGTTATTGATAAGATATGTTTATACAGAGGTGATGATGTAGTTCAGGCCATGAGTTAATATAATGGGGCCAAATTAAGTCTCTAGATGCTACAAAATAATATATTGAGGAAACAAAATGACATGGTGGTCTCATATGTTTATTAATATATTATGATGACATTACTACTACTGCTAATAATAATAATAATAATAATAATAATAATAATAATCATAATCATAATCATAATAATCATAATCATAATCATAATAATAATAATCATAATAATAATAATCATAATAATAATAATCATAATAATAATCATAATAATAATAATAATAATAATATTTTTTCAATGAAAAGCTCCTTATCTGGAAAGTGAGTATCACAGGAGTGTAGTATTATTTATGTCATTTAACACCTGCTTTGGTAAATCAGTGCTGGTGATGGAACTGAACACATCCAGGCTGGTGGTGTCCCAGAGAAATGTGGAACCAAGCTTTATTCTTCAGACCTCACAAGATCTCAACTACTTCAGAATGAGAAATTCTTCTTTCTCTCTTTGTCTCTTTCTCTGTATTTCTGTTTACTGCTGTCTGTTCCAATGAGGTCTGGAGTTTCTACACTAAACTCTCTCTTATTGATCAGAGTTTAAATCATGTAATTAGGTGCCTAGAACCTTTGCACGGTACTGTGTGTATTATTTCACTTAACCATTGTGTCACTTTAGGGGCTACTTAGTTACAGATCTGAATATATGCACTAAAAGTCAAATAGTAATTTGCCCAAAAATTTATTTTTAAATCATATTTTTTAAAATACATTGGCATTTACCAACTTTATAGCCAGAAAACAGGTGTATTACACATAATTCAAATGCAGTTCAGAGTAACACAGTGCGAATATTCAACATTGTCATACCAGTTAACGACATTTGGCAAAGACCCACAGTCACGACTGGCATCCTTCATGTGAGCCTTACGTGGACCACATATTGAAAAGGCATGTTTGGCCCACATGTACCATAACATTTCTGTCCACTTCTAGCACAGATATGTTAGTGTTGCTGACTGAAAACCTGCATGTGGGCCAGAAGAGGTTCCCCCACATGGCCTTATTCTGGTGCATTTCTTACAGCTGGGTGTGGTCTGCCCAAGAGTCGTCCATCCATTCAGGAAGTGAGGCAGATGAAGATGGAGGATGTGGGACAGGTTTGGGACAGATTATTTTTGCTCTCTGGAATCATGAAATAATGATGAATTTTAAATTGAAATGAATTAAATTAATCATTGTATCAATTTTAATAATTAATCAATTTTAAGATTAACCATAAAGGATATGGTACCTCCATAAAATTCAATCAATAAACAGTCACTTATTGAAAAATTGACGGAAATTGACCGTCAATAAATTTTGATTATATTAAAATTGAAATTAATAATGTAAATAAGCCAGGCAAACTTTTTTATCCCAAGTGCACGAATGAAGACATTATTTTGTGACCACAAATTTAAGAAAACAATGAAATTAAATATGTATGTGTTGCTTACAAATAATAATTTAAAACAAAGTTTTCTTGACATATATTTCTTATATATATTTTCTTCAGTTCTGTATGTGACAGAAGCGATCCATCACCCTTTGCTGCATGTTCATGATTTCATGACAAAACATAAACAAGATTATGCAGTGTTTGCACATCAGAACATTTATTGTTATTTATTGTTTTTAGGCTCACAGTACTTTGTCTAATGTATGACAAAATAAAATGCAAATTTGACCCAACATATTCAGTGCAGCTGAGAAGAATGAGATATTCATCAACAAATGTTTGTGATAATGTACTAATTACACTTAGTGATGAACAGAATCACAATATATTTATTGTGATAAATTGTGTAACTTTTCTGATTATTAATAATTTTAATTAATAACTTTGCATAAATAAATAATACAATTTCCACAGCACTATAAATGTTTTGGGAATGTCCTGTTATCTATAAAGTTCAGTGTAATGTAACCTTGGTGCTCAGTAATGTTGGTAACATCAAATCAAATTAAATCAATTTTTATTTGTGTAGCATTTTGTACAACTGATTTTGTCACAGAACAACTTTACAGAAATAAGATGAACAACATACGAAACAAAGGACAAAGACATAAACCCTCCAGTGAGGGTGACAGTGGCGAGGAAAAACCCACAAGGTGGCACCCATCCTCTTCTGGCCAAACTACTTATTCATACTCCCTCTCCATCTATGTTACTCCTGAATAAGTCCCCATTGTCCCCTCTTCCACACATCAGACGTCTCCTTGTTGCTTCACCAGCAGCAAATATACTTCAAGCTTGGTTCAATCCAGATATCCCATTATGTAACGTTTGGATGTTCAATGCATTGTATAGTTATTAGATGTCTTGCGCTAGATTCCAGAGCACTTCAGGAAAACATTTTAAAAATAGTCATATTAGAAATCTTATTTGATGTGTGGTGCTGTTACTGTTTCTCCCTAGGAAACAAATAGAACTTTCACAGGAAGAAGAAGAAGAAGAAGAAGAAGAAGAAGAAGAAGAAGAAGAAGAAGAAGAAGAACAACAACAACAACAACAACAACAACAACATCATCATCATCATCATCAACATCATCAACATCATCATCATCATCATCAACATCATCATCATCATCATCATCATCATCATCATCATCATCATCAACAACATCGTTATCATAAATTATTTACACTGTTGGTCTGACAGGATAGGTTACCTTTATTTGAAAGGCGCTGTCAGTGGTCCTGAAAGGGAAGCTTAGCACATGTTAAGGTTCATTGCATAAAATATTAATATCTCTCTCTCTCTCTCTCTCTCTCTCTCTCTCTCTCTCTCTCTCTCTCTCTCTCAAAAGAATGAAAATGAATATGTGTTTTACGTTAATCATCATGCAATCCCTTTGCATCACCTCATGGTGTCGCTCTTCACCAGTTCTAAATTCTCAGTCAGAGAAACACACCCATTCTGAACAAATCATTTTCTTCCCTTCACAAAGAACAAAACGGTCATTTGTGAACAACCGTGTGAGGAATATATTGGTCTAATTTATCTAATGCTAAAATTACCAGATACTCAATCCTAGAGTTTTAATTTGGATTTTAAAACATGTCTATTGAGCTAGACTCCATGTTGAACAAATGGAGAATTTGGGCAGTGATACTGGATTCATTCCTGGCCCTTGTTATCGCCGCAGACCTCCGTTATTCTGTCCCGGAGGAAACAAACATAAAATACACTATCGGAAGCTTAACTAAAGACCTTCACCTGGATCACAAAGGTTTGAGATCTCGCAAGGCAAGATTGGATTATCAAGGTGACCGACGATACTGTGGGGTAGACTTGGATTCTGGACGGATCGTCGTTTTGGAGAGAATCGACCGGGAGGCTCTTTGTGGACAAGCATCTAACTGTCTTTTGAATTTTGAGTTTATTCTTGAGAATCCTCTGGAGCTTCACAACGTTATTTTAGAGGTCCAGGACGTCAACGACAACACGCCAGTGTTTCCAAAAGATTCAATTAAGCTGGAAATCAGTGAGACTGCACCGATTGGGAATAAATTTCAAATCGCTCGTGCACGAGACGCGGATATTGGCATGAATTCTGTTCAGAATTATATTCTCAGTCAAAACAAGCACTTTGAGGTTGATGTGAGATCAAGTAAAGACAGGTATGTCGACATTGTTTTGAAGAGCAGCCTGGATCGAGAGACGGAGGGACAGCATAATTTGATCCTGACTGCCGTGGATGGGGGGAATCCTCCTCGATCTGGTACCGTTGTTGTGCAAGTAATTGTCTTAGATATCAATGATAATACCCCGACGTTCTCGCAGTCTTCATACAAGGCACAGTTATTTGAAAATTCACCTCCTGGAACATCTGTTATGAAAATTACAGCGACCGATATGGATGAAGGCCCGAATGGACTAATCTCTTATTATATTAACCACCTGTCTGAAAGTACAAATGAGATGTTTAAAATCGACGAGAAGAATGGAGAGATTTTATTAATAGGCCAACTTGACCACGAACGTGCCTCCTCATATGAGATGGAGATACAAGCAGAGGATGGTGGCGGACAGACGAGTCATTGTAAGCTCCTGGTTGAAATAGTAGATGTTAACGACAACGCTCCTGTAATAACAGTCAAATCTCTAACGAACCCAATTTCAGAAAACATTGCTCTGGGCTCTGAAGTGGCCATATTAAACGTGAAGGACCAGGACTCCGGGGAAAACAGCAAAGTCAGTTGTTCTATTCCAAACAACTTACCATTCAAATTACAGCCATCGATTAAAAATTATTTTACCTTAGTTACTATATCTTTACTTGATCGCGAGAAAGTCGTTGAGTATAATGTTACAGTAACAGCAAATGATGGAGGTACGCCGTCCTTATTCTCAACTACAACTCTAAATATACAAGTGGCAGACGTAAATGACAATCCTCCTGTTTTTGTGCAGCAAATATTTAGCGCGTATGTTCCTGAGAATAACAAACCAGGCACGTCTGTTTGTTCTGTTACTGCCAGAGATCCAGACTGGAGACAGAACGGCACAGTGCTGTATTCTCTGGTGCCCAGTGAGGTCAATGGTGTTCCAGTGTCCTCATTTTTATCT
>CM067519.1:1404611-1423185 GCA_034509495.1 Acestrorhynchus altus | reverse complement strand
ACGACAAACTCGAGGAAGAGTGACTGTAAATATTCTACACTTGGTGGACAGAGTGTTTTGGTGATGGATTCGAGTTTAACAGAGACTATGCAGCGTGCCATGAAGGAGAAAAGCTTCCTGGACGATGCAGATTATTCAGAAATGGTAAGATTTTAAAACAATTTAATTTTTATGCATTTTTATAAAACTCAATGAAGATAGTGTTTTCCATCAACTTCTACTGATCCTAAGAAATGCAACTACAAAAATATCCACAGCAATATTAACAGCAATATTTTAGAACATCATCATCATCATCATCATCATCCTCATCATCATCAACAACAACAACAACAACAACAACAACAGCAATAATAATAATAATAATAATAATAATAATAATAATAATAATAATAATAATAATAATAATAATAATAATAATAAACAACTTAATTAATTAATTACATCAGTTTATTTTTATTGATTAAAACAAATTAAATAAATTCAATAGATCCTTACATCCCCGATCTTTTTCAGCGGTTTGGTGTACAGCAGACCATGACCTTTCTGGTCATGTTTTTGTTGTGGCATTTTGTAGGTTTTTCTTTAAATTAATCTTTCAGTTATTGTTCTATTCTTCTTTCTGTTAATTTTTTTTTTCTTTGTGCTGCATTTCTACACTTTGGTCTCTGAGTGCCGCTGTTGATCCTTAGGAAACGTTCGTGTTATCGTCTGTGAGCAGTAGACTCATTTACAAGGGGAGTGGACATGACAGAAGCGAGAGACAGAGAGAGCGAGAAAGAAAGTGATAGAGAGAGGGCTTCATCGTCTCTTTTACGTTTGTACGTCATTTTCCAGAATCACTAAGGAATACTTTAAAGCGCAACGATTCATGAATTTCCTCTTTTTCTTGATTGGAGTAGCTTGAACAATGGGTTTTAAATCCACGGGAGAATCGTGTGCATCCCGGAGGGCAAGATGGCTGTTCTGTTCTCGTGTGAGCTGGCAAGTACTGCTCTGTGTCTTTGCTTGTTCTGTTTCGTTTGCTGACGGACAAATCCGTTACTCCATTCCAGAGGAGCAGAGGAAAGGATCTTTGGTTGGAAACATAGCGCAGGATTTGGGGTTAGATTTAAAAAGGCTCAGAGCGGGTCGAGCTCGTATCGTTACTGGAGAGAACAAACAATACATCGAGCTTGAACGAGACAAAGGGATTTTGGCTGTCAATGAAAGAATGGACCGTGAACAGATTTGCGGCGATGTTACGCCTTGTAGCTTCACCTTTGAGCTTATACTGGAAAACCCAATCGAGCTACACCGTGTAACCATCGAGATCCTGGACGTAAATGACCATGCTCCGCTGTTTAACAAAGGGGAGATTAAATTTAAAATCAGCGAGTCTGCTACCCCTGGAGCTCGCTTCATGTTAGGGAGCGCAGAAGACCCTGATGTGGGAACGAATGCTCTTCAAAATTACCATTTAACCCCGAATGACAATTTCGTTTTAAAGCAACATGCGCGCCCTGATGGGGTTAAATACGCCGAGATGGTGCTTCAGAAGCCTTTGGACAGAGAAGTGATTCCGCAGCTCTATCTTACTCTTACTGCAGTGGACGGGGGCAACCCACAAAGATCTGGTACGATTAAAATAGAGGTTACAGTTCTGGATGTAAACGATAATGCACCCGTGTTCAATCAGACAGTCTATAGAGCGAGAATAATAGAAAACGCACCCAAAGGCACATACATTACCACAGTTAATGCTACTGATGCAGATACAGGCTCCAATGGGGAAATCACATACACCTTCTCCAATTTGAAAGGAAACGTTGGTGAACTGTTTAGCTTAGATGAAAATACTGGTACAGTCTCAGTTGTAGGGATGATAGACTTTGAGAAAAATAAAGTGTTTGAGATTGGAGTTGAGGCTGAAGACCAGGGTGGTTTGGCTGATTCTAGTAAAGTGGTGGTGGAGGTTATTGACGCTAATGACAACGTGCCAGTTGTCACCGTCATGTCTTTGTCCAGTCCCATATCTGAAGATGCTCCCAGTGGCACAACAGTAGCAGTGTTAAACGCCAAAGACGGTGACTCTGATTTGAATGGAAAAATAACGTGTAGTATAAACCAAAACGTGCCATTTAGATTACAGTCATCCCTCACTAACTATTATACACTTGTAACAGATGCCCCGTTAGACAGAGAAACCGTTTCTGAATATAACATTACTGTAACTGCTTTAGACTCTGGCAGCCCACCACTTTCAACTACGAAAGTGTTAAATATAAAAATATCAGATGTGAATGACATTGCTCCCACTTTCTCTCAAAGCAATTACTACACCAATGTCATGGAGAATAATTCTCCAGGTGTATCGATATGCAAAGTGGCAGCCAAAGATATAGATTCTAACCAAAATGCCAGAATCACGTATATTTTAGAAGACACTCAGATTAATGGATCACCTGCTTCAAAGTACATTTCAATAAATGCAGACACAGGTGTGTTAACTGCCATGCGTTCATACGACTACGAGCAGCTGAATAAGTTTCTTGTACACGTAAGGGCGCAAGACGGAGGCTCCCCACCTCTTAGTGGCAACGTGACAGTGACTGTCTCGATCCAAGATCAGAATGACAATGCTCCTCAGGTTCTGTATCCAGTACAGACTGGTGGCTCTCTGGTGGCTGAGATTGTGCCTCGCTCAGCAGATGTTGGCTATCTTGTGACCAAAGTGGTGGCTGTTGATGTGGACTCTGGACAGAACGCCTGGCTCTCCTACAAACTCCAGAAAGCCACAGACAGGGCGCTGTTTGAAGTTGGTCCACAGAATGGAGAGATACGGACTGTGCGCCAGGTGACTGATAAAAGATGCTGTGAAACAAGCTGCTGCCTTGTGGAGGACAACGGACAGCCATCTCGCTTCAGCTGTAGTGAATATTAATGTAGCTGTAGCAGACAGTTTCCCTGAAGTGCTGTCAGAATTCACAGACCTTCCACACGGCAAAGAACTACAACGACAACCTGACGTTTTATTTGGTTTTAGCACTGGCTGCTGTTTCTTTCCTGTTCATTACCTGTGTAGTTGTTATAATATCAGTGAGAGTCTACAGGTGGGAGACAGTCTAGTATGTTCTGGCCAGTCCAATCTGCCAGTTGTTCGTACTATCCCGGTTACACAGACACTGGGTTACTGGACTCTGCCTTACATGTACAATTACAGCCCTATATGACGGCAAACTCGGAACAGTGACTGTAAATATTCTGCTTGGTACAAGTGCGCGGTGTCGATCCAAGTTTTAAAGAAACTATGCAACATGCCATGCAGGACAAAAGCTTGATGGAAGATACATATTCTCCAGAACTGGTAAGGACCTAATTCTGTATATGCGATTACGTGTTTTGAGTGTCTTCGTGCCATGCTACCTGACAGGGCACTTTGCACATACAACAACGTTTTTGGATCAATGTATTTTTGAATGTAGTATATTCATGAGTTTTATAGTTTTTAGAACTAGACAACTAACGCACAGGTATTCTCATGTCATTAACATCATGATGATTGGTTTGAATCAATATCAATCTCTTTTCCAAGCACATTTTATGAACTTTGATATATTTTAACATGATCTATTAGCATTTTCCTTTGTTCATGTTCTTCTTCTTCTTCTTCTTCTTCTTCTTCTTCTTCTTCTTCTTCTTCTTCAATTCTTTAATTCTTCTAATTCTTCTTTAATTCTTTAATTCTTCTTGTTTTATTATATTATAACATATTATATTATATTATATTATATTATATTATATTATATTATATTATATTATATTATATTATATCTGTATTTGCTGTAGTTCATCTTTTTTGACTCAGAGAGTAACTGTTTGCAACACTTGTTGGTGTCTCTTTCTCTTAACCCCTCCCTTTGCATCCCATAATAACAGAGTGATCAGAAAACGGGTCTTTCTGGATGTCGCGGTTGCATTGCATAATGCTTGTTCTTTTGTACATTTGGAGGGCAAACCCGATTCCTTTTCCTCTGTTTACGGACCAAATATACAGTCAATTTTAATCAAAAGGTCTGTTGACTCTGTCTTTTTTGTGTGGATTTCTAGTTCAGTTGGGTAAAATGCCTTCTGCGACGATCATTGCCGTATTGTTTTTTGTCGGACTTTCTTCTCACTCCGGGCTCGGGCAGGTCAGTTATTCCATACCGGAAGAAATGGCAAAAGGTTCGACAGTGGGAAACATTGATCGGGATTTAGGATTGGATTTAAAACGCCTGACATCTGGGAAAGCGCGTATATTTACGGAGGACAGCGCGGAGTACATCGGTCTGGACAAAGGGAGGGGTTGCTTTCATTAAGAAAATAGATCGGCGAAATCTTTATTGCAAAAACAGCATAGTATGCTCTACATCAGCAGGTGATTCTAGAAACAACCCAATGGAAATGTACGATCACCGTCGAAATCCACGGACATAAATGATACTTTTAGTTTTTCCAGAAAAGACATTGGGTTTGAGATAAGCGAGTGGGGCTGTAGCAGGCCGAGGTTTATGCTGGGCAGAGCTGTGGACGCAGACGTTGGAATCAATGGCCTTCAGAGCTACACGCTTAAACCGACGGATAATTTTGATTTAGAGTTGCACAATCAAGCAGATGGTGGTAAGGGCAATGGAGAGATTGTGTTACACAAACCCATGATCGAAAAGGAAGAACTACTTGAATTAATGTTGACAGCATTTGATGGAGTCGATCTTTGTTATCAGGCACAGCTCAGATACATATTAAAGTGTTGGATGTGAATGATAACGCTCCAGTCTTTTCGCAGAGGATATATAAAGCAACAATAACAGAAAACTCATCAAAAGGATCAACACTAACCACTGTAAGCGCCTCGGATGCAGATGATGGCCCCAACAGTCAAGTGACGTATTACATTTCTGACACAGTAGACACCCATGTGGCCGAAATGTTTCTCTTAAATAAAACCGGGGATCTGTTGTTGAACAGTCAGATTGACCATGAAAAGTCGACACAGTACCAACTTGACATTCAGGCTAGAGATGAAGGAGGACTCTCTGATTCTTGTAAGGTAATTATTGACGTATTGGACATTAATGACAACGCACCATCAATCAGCATTCTCTCAATGTCAAGTTCTATATTGGAGATGTCCAAGATTGGCACTGTAGTAGCAATGCTGAAAGTAAATGACCCAGATTCAGGTATGAATGGAAATGTGCGCTGCACTATCAGTGAGTATATTCCATTTTCTATCACATCACCTTCCAACAATTTTTTTACTCTGCAGACAGAGCAGGAACTGGACAGGGAAAGAGACCTGAGTACAACATCCTGTGATGTATCTGATGAGGATTCCCTCACTGTCCAGCAGCGCTTCTCTCAAGTCTGCAGATTTCAGATGTGAATGATAATGCTCTGTCTTTGAGGAGAAACAGCTACGAGGCCTTTGTGCTGGAGAGCAACACACCAGGTCTCTCCATATTCTGATGAAGGCCAGTGGCGCAGACTCCAACCAGAATGCCCGTGTTTCTTACATTGCAGAGGACAGCACTGTCAATGGGGTTCCTGTATCATCCTTATGTGTCACGCCAGTGCTGACAGTGGAGTCGATAATACGTGCGCTTCGTTTGGCCTGGGCAGTTAGGTCTTCCATTTCACGTGACTCAGGATCGGCCCTCCTCTCAGCAGCAACGTGACAGTGACCATTAAATCCAAGATGGAGAATGACAATGCTCCTCAGGTTTACATATCCAGTACAGACTGGTGGCTCTCTGGTGGCTGAGATTGTGCCTCGTTCAGCAGATGTTGGCTATCTTGTGACCAAAGTGGTGGCTGTTGATGTGGACTCTGGACAGAACGCCTGGCTCTCCTAAACTCAGAAAGCCACAGACAGGCTGTTTGAAGTGGGTCTGAATGGAGAGATGCGGACTGTGCGCCGGTGACTGTAGATGCTGCGGCTGGCTACTGTTGTTGTGGAGGACAACGGACAGCCATCTCGCTCAGCTGTAGTTAATATTAATGTAGCTGTAGCGGACAGTTTCCCTGAAGTGCTGTCAGGATTCACAGACTTTCACCGGCAAGACTAGCACGACAACCTGACGTTTTATTTGGTTTTAGCACTGGCTGCTGTTTCTTTCCTGTTCATTACCTGTGTAGTTGTTATAATATCAGTGAAGATCTACAATTGGAGACAGTCTCATATGTTCTATCAGTCCAATCTGCCAGTTATTGTACTATCCTCCCGGTTACACGGACACTGGAATTACTGGGACTCTGCCGCACATGTACAATTATGACGTTTGTATGACGACAAACTCGAGGAAGAGTGACTGTAAATATTCTACACTTGGTGGTCAGAGTGTTTTAGTTGTGGACCCGAGTTTCACAGAGTATGCAGAGCAACTTCAAGAGACAAAGTCTTCTTAGACTAGATTCTCCTGAATTGAAGTAGGGTTTATATATTACACATATGTACTGTGTATGCTTTCTAATGTTATATTTTCAAATACCACACACTAAACTTATTGTATAATTGCATTCCTAAGATCGTTCATTTATGCGCTCTGATATATTTCCTTTACAGTCCCAGTTGTTGCGTTGGATGCGTAACCCTATCGCCCCATCATTGCCACTGGACTGTTTATACCATTGTTATTATATAATAGCATTACGTTTTTGATGCTATTATAATAGTAAAGACTCTTTTGGATTGATACATCATATATTACTTTTCTAAACCGTAATGAGTTCAGAGAAGTTTCAACGCACTTTTGCCCTGAACGCGCCAGCTGTTTGAACCGGACAGACAATAGTTTTAAGCATTCAATCAGGTCTTTTTTCCTTTATTCAGGAATTCAGGGCAGCATATGATAACGTCCAGTAGCTGCTATAGTCATCTATCTTTTGATCTATATTTATGTCTAAATGTCTCTCCGTCTTTTGAAAGCATTAGAGTTACACATATGTGTTTTTATACATATAAATACATACGTTTAATTTCTTATGTATTTGGACTGCAATAATTTTATCTTTGTAAATTTCAGTGCCACAGTTATTTTTATTGGAAACTGAGATGTAATTCTTAAATGTGACTCCGAGGGCCGCTGTTTGTCAACGTTCCTCACCCTTTGTATGTCCACGCCTTAGTCTCCCCACCTCCCTGAGCAATCAGAAGGCAAAAAGCTCTCCAGTGTGTTATATCTGTTCGACGTCAGGAATGAATATTCTTTTGGTTTATTCTGATATCACTAAATGGGATGTACAACTGGTAGTGATTCTTTCTGGGAGAAAGAAAAGTGGATTATTGTTTCTGAATGAAAAAATGCCCTTGCAGTGATGCGGCACGGTATTGTTCGCCAAGTCGTCCTTTCTTCTCACTCCGCGATCGGGCAGGTCAGATTACCATTCCGGAGGAAATGGCGAAGGGCTCAGTGGTTGGAAATATTGCTCAGGATTTGGGACTCGACTTAAAAAGACTGAAATCTGGGAAAGCGCGGATATTCTCTGGGGACACAACGGAATACATCGAGTTGAACAAAGAGAGGGGCATGCTTCTAATAAAAGAGAAAACAGATCGCGAGTCTCTGTGCGGAAAGACAACACCTTGTGCTTTACATCTTCAGATGATTCTGGAGAATCCGATGGAAATGTACTCAGTAACCATCGAAATCACGGATATAAACGACAACGCTCCTACTTTTCAAAACAATCAGGCTAGAGATTAGCGAATCGGCTGTAACGGGTGCCAGATTCGTATTAGAGAAAGCAGTTGATTCCGACGTTGGAAGTAATGGTCTTCAGGGTTATTCTCTTCAGACAACCGACCATTTTGTTCTTGAAGACGAAAGTCGTGCCGACGGAGGTAAAAACGTAGAGATGGTGTTAAAAAGGCCACTCGACAGAGAAAAACAAGAAAGAGTTATTTTGACATTAACAGCGATTGATGGAGGCGAACCAGTGCTGTCGGGTACAGTCCAGATACATGTTACTGTATTGGATGTTAATGATAATGCTCCTGTTTTTACACAGAAGGTATATAAAGCTTCAGTAATTGAAAATTCACCAAAGGGATACAAACTAGCAACCGTTAGTGCATCAGATGCAGATGAGGGTTCAAACGGACAAGTGACGTATTATATTTCAAATACAGAGGTTGATGTTAAAGACGTTTTTATCATAAATCACCTTAATGGTGACATTTTATTAAATGGTCAAATTGACTATGAAAAAACAAATCATTACCAGCTAGATATTGAATCTAGAGACCAAGGAGGCCTCTCAGATTCATGTAAAATTATAATTGATATTACTGGACATAAACGATATAGACCAGTTATAACTATGTATATCTGTCAATTCAATATCAGAAAACTCTCATACTGGCACTGTAGTAGCAATGATGAAAGTAAACGATCAATTTCGTCTTTAAATGATATCTATTGCAGTATAAAAGCATTCCTTTTCCATCCATCGCCTTCTAGCAATTTCTTTAGCTGTTTTCTGAACAGAGCAGGAACTGGACAGGAGAGAGACCTAGTACAACATCACTGTGATGTGCTCTGATGAGGGATTCCCTCACTGTCCAGCAGCGCTTCTCTCCGTCTGCAGATTTCAGATGTGAATGATAATGCTCCTGTCTTTGATAGCTACGAGGCACTTTGTGTTAGGGAACAACACACCAGGGTCTCTATTACAGTGAGCCAGTGACGCAGACTCCAATCAGAATGCCCGTGTTTGTACATTTGAAGACAGCACTGTCAATGGGGTTCCTGTAATATCATATGTGTCTGTCAGTGTGACAGTGCGATCATTAATACCATGCATCGTTCGACTAGGCGGTTAAAGGTCTTCCATTTCCGCGTGAAAGCGCAGATGGAAACTCCCCCTCCTCTCAGCAACGTGGTAGTGACCATTAAATCCAAGATCAGAATGACAATGCTCCTCAGGTTCTGTACCCAGTACAGACTGGTAGCTCTGGTGGCTGAGATTGTGCACTCGTTCAGCAGATGTTGGCTATCTTGTGACCAAAGTGGTGGCTGTTGATGTGGACTCTGGACAGAACGCCTGGCTCTCCTACAAACTCCAGAAAGCCACAGACAGGGCGCTGTTTGAAGTGGGTCCACAGAATGGAGAGATACGGACTGTGCGCCAGTGGCTGATAAAGATGCTGTGAAACAGAAGCTCACTCTGTTGTTGTGGAGAGACAACGGACAGCCATCTAGCTCAGCTGTAGTTGAAGTATTAATGCTTAGCTGCGGACAGTTTCCCTAAAGTGCTGTCAGAATTGCAGTTTTACGGCAAAGAATACAACGACAACCTGACGTTTTGTTGGTTTCTTTCTTCACTGTTTACTTTCCTGTTCATTACCTGTAAGTTGTTATAATATCAGTGAATCTACAGGGTGGGAGACAGTCTCGTATGTTCTATCAGTCCAATCTGCCAGTTCTATTCAGTACTATCTCCACAGTTACACAGACACTGGAGTTACTGGGACTCTGCCGCTTGTATACAACAGTGCTGACGTTTGCATGACGACAAACTCGAGGAAGAGTGACTGTAAATGGCTACCACTTAGTGGTCAGAGTGTTTTAGTGGTGGACCCGAGTTTCACAGAATATTCAACTGCAGAAGGACAATCTCTTCTTGAAGATCCTGAATTCTCCAAGTTGGTAGCCTTTGTAGTAAACGATACATCATTTGAATATCATTTAAATGTTGTATTTTGTTTGATGTTGTTGTTGTGCAGGTGGTGGTGGTGGTGATATTTGATAAAGACAGAATTAAGTAAATTTTTGTTTTGAAGTAATATGATAGTAATCGTGCAACTTAAAATTGGCTTGACTAGATCTATCTATCTATCTATCTATCTATCTATCTATCTATCTATCTATCTATCTATCTATCTATCTATCTATCAATATTCATTCAATTATCTGTAATTCGTATTTTTTTTTAAATATTACATTTATTTTAGTATGTACCTTGTTTATACATTTGAAGTGCAATTCGTAATTCTGACTCAAAGGGTCGCTCTTTATCAACCTCACACAGTCACTAGCTGTACACGTCATACTCACCCACTCCAGTCTGAAAAATCAGAGAAAGGAAAGCTTGCCAGTCGTGTTTGTCGTGTGTTCGGCTGTCTTGATGGAATATTTTCGTCAGCTTTTCCTCTGTCGGTTACGTCGGACCTGCACTTGACACGCCGAGATTTTAACGTCTGTATTTCTGGATTTTGCGTTTAATTTTGGAGAACTTTTTACTGATCGGTGAAATCCTGATGCAGTGATGTCTTTTGTGTTATTGGTGTCACCTTTCTTCTCAATCCGCTCTACGCCCAGGTCGATTATTCAGTTGGAGAAATGACGAAAGAGCTCGATTGTGGAAATATTCTTCTCAGGATTTGGGACTTGTTTAAAAAGGCGAAATCAGGAAAGCGGATATTCTCGGGGATTTGTAGAATACATCAAGCTGAACAAAGAGGGGCTTGCTTAATAAAGAAAATAGATGCGAATCTCTGTGCATGAAAACAACACTATGTGCTTTGTCTTTCCAATGGTTTTGAAACCCGATGGAGCTGGCGATTACCGTCGAAATCGGTTGTGCAACAACGCTCTACCTTTCAGAACAAACAAATGAGGTTCGAGATTAGCGAGTCGGCTGTACTGAGCCAAGATTTGTGTTAGAAGCGGTGGATGCAGATGTTGGAACAAATGGCCTCCAGAGCTATTCTCTTCAGCCAACAGATCATTTTGTACTGGAATTTCAAAATCAGAAGGCGCAAAAATGTAGAGATGGTGTTAAAAAGACCACTCGATGAGAGAAACAAGAACAGTTTACGTTGTTGTTAGCGATTGATGGAAGTGACACAACAAGATTTAGTCCAGATACATTTAACTGTTCTGGATGTAACTGATAATGCTCCTATTTTTACACAGAAAGGTTTATAGAAAGCGTCAACGTAAAATTGCCCGGAATCAAACTTTTTAGCGGTCAGTGCGTCAGATGCAGATGAGGGTGCCAACGGGAAGGTGACTTATTATATTTCTAATACAGAGGATGATGTTAAAGATATATTTCTCATTAATCAGTTTAATGGTGAAATAACTTTAAATGGTCAAATTGACTATGAAAAAATAAACCACTATCAACTTGACGTTGAAGCAAGGGATCAAGGAGGACTTTCAGATTCATGTAAAGTAATTGTTGATGTACTGGACGTAAATGATAATAAGCCAGTGATTACTATTCTGTAATGTCAGTTATATAGAAGACGCTCCTCTTAGCACTGTTGTAGCAATGTTTCTAAATGGGCAGCCACAGCTCCATCTGCAAATGGAAAGTCTACTGTAGCATTAGTAGCTGTTCGCATTTCTATCATACTCCTTCTAATAATATCTTTGTGCATACCAGAACAGAACTGGATAGGGAGAGAGACTCTGGAGTACAACATCACTGTGATGTATCCCTGATGAGAGTTCCCTCACTGTGTGATGCTTCTCTCCATCAATTCAGATGTGCAGATAGTAATGTCCTGTCTTTGAGAGAAGCAATTCCCGAGGCCTTTGTGTTAGAGAACAACACACCCAGATCTCTCCATATTCACAGTGAAGGCCAGTAGCGCGGGCTCCAATCAGAATGCCCGTGTTGCACATTTTTAGAAGGCAGCACTGTCAATGGGGTTCCTGTATCATCATATGTGTGTCTGTCAGTGCTGGCAATTGGAGTCATTAATGCCGTGCGCTCGTTTCGACTATGAGCGGCGTTAAGGTCTTCCATTTCCGCGTGAAAGCGCAGGATGGAAATCCCCCTCCTCTCAGCAGCAACGTGACAGTGATAACAAAATCCAAGATCAGAATGACAATGCTCCTCAGGTTCTGTATCCAGTACAGACTGGTGGTTCTCTGGTGGCTGAGATTGTGCCTCGTTCAGCAGATGTTGGCTATCTTGTGAGCCAAAGAAGTGGTGGCTGATGTGGACTCTGGACAGAACACTGGCTCTCCTACAAACTCCAAAGCCACAGACAGGGCGCTGTTTGAAGGTTAGTCCACAGAATGGAGGAATACGGACTGTGCGCTGAAGTGACAAGTAAAGATGCTGTGAGCAGAAGCTGAAGCTGTTTATTTGTGGAGAGGACAGGACTGCAGCCATCTCGCTCAGCTGCAAGATTAATATTAATGTAGCTGTAGCGGACGAGACACAGAAGTGCTGTCAGAATTCACAGACTTTCCACACGGCAAAGAATAGCAACAACCTGACGTTTTATTTGGTTTTGGCACTGGCTGCTGTTCTTTCCTGTTCATTATAACCAGTTGTATAATATCAGTGAAGATCTACAGGTGGAGACAGTCCGTATGTTCTATCAGTCCAATCTGCCAGTTATTCCGTACTATCACTCCCGGTTACACAGACACTGGAGTTACTGAAGCTCTGCCACTTACATGTACAATTATGACGTTTGTATGACGACGCAAACTCGGAAGAGTGACTGTAAATATTCTACACTTAATTGGACAAGTGTTTTAGTTGTGGACCCCAGTTTTTACAGAGACTATGCATTTGCATATGAAGGACAAATGTCTTCTTGAAGATCCTGAGTTCTCAGAGTTGGTAAGGGTTTGTTATACCATTGGTATTATTTATAGTGTGAAATAGATCAGTAGTCATACCTTGTATAGTGCATTGTTGATGTGATTGGTTTCTTTACTGAATCATACTCTAAATGTAGTTATGTATACTGTTGAGATTTAAATCATTCAAGTCAAAAGACTTGTTCAATATTTATTTTCATCTCATATTTCAGCACCACATTGCTTATGGACAACAATCCCATCTGAAAAATCCAGGTGAACTGTGTTTAGTCAATATATGTTTCCTTTACTTGCTTTTGTCTTAGTCATTTCTACTTGGCAAAAGATTGTTAGTACAAAGCCCTACAATTGTAGACTTTTCTGGTTTTAGTGTGACACGCATTGCACTACAGCTCTTTATTCTTTATTGAATCAAAGTGCGATTAATTTTTGTCGAAAGCACAGGGTGTCTTTTCATATTGGTTTATATATTTGCTTATTTTTTTAACCTTCCGGATTTATTAGAATGTAAGGTCTGTTTATATATTAATTGCTTTTTGTTGTTGTTGAGAAGACGTGGTCAGAAAAAGCTGCAATGTAATTCTTAATACTGACTCAGAGGGCCGCTGTTGTCAACCTTGAACTGCTACGTATGTGCACGCCTTTCCCAACCACAGCAACACAGACAAAAAAACTCCTTTTCGTGTCTTTGACTGTCTGGTTGGTACATTTTCGCCTGACATTGATCAGCACTACATCTACACTCGGTGTTCACTGAGATTAACGCTTGAATATCTGGATTTTACGTTTAATTCTGGAAATCGTCAACAAACAAGAAAATCCCAATTGCAGTGATGTGGCACACGGTATTGTTCGTCATCCTTTCTTTTCACTACGTGCTCGGGCAGGTCAGTTACTCCATCCCGGAGGAAATGGGGAAAGGCTCGATTGTTGGAAATATTGCTCAGGATTTGGGACTCGATGTGAAAAGGCTTAAATCTGGGAAAGCACGGATATTCTCCGGAGACATCACGGAATACGTCGAGTTGAACAAAGAGAGGGGCATGCTTCTAATTAAAGAGAAAATAGATCGCGAGTCTCTGTGCGCCAAAACAACACCTTGTGCTTTACATCTTCAGATGATTTTGGAGAATCCGATGGAGCTGTACACGATTACCGTCGAAATCACGGACATTAACGATAATGCTCCTTTTTCAAATGGGAGAAATCAGCTTTGAGATATGACGAATCTGCTGTGACCGGAGGCCGAGATTCATGTTAGACGGAGCAGTTGATGCAGACGTTGGAAACAAATGGCCTTCAGGCTATTCTCTTCAACCATTCAGTCATTTGTTCTAGAACTACCAAAATAATGCAGGCGGGGGTAAAAACGTAGAGATGGTGTTAAAAAGACCACTGGACAGAGAACAAAAAGAAAGGTTTACTTTGATGTTAACAGCGATTGATGGAGGTGAACCGGTGCTCTCGGGTACAGTCCAGATACACATAACTGTGCTGGATGCAAATGACAATGCACCTGTTTTTACTCAGAAGGTATATAAAGCTTCAATAGTGAAAAATTCACCGAGTTTAAACTATACCGATTAGTGCCGGATGCAGATAAAAGGTTCCTACGGGCAGGTGACGTATTATATTTCACTACTAAACGAAGATGATAAAGATATTTTTACAATAAATAGAGACAGCGGAGAGATTACTTTAAATGGGCAAATTGACTTTGAGAAATCAAATAATTATCAACTTGATATTAAAGCTAGAGACCAGGGAAACTCAGATTTCATGTAAAAGTAATCGATAGCGTAGTGGACATAAACGATAATAAGCCAGCTATAGCGGTATTATCATATATGTCAATTCTATATCAGAAGAATCTCCTCCTGAAACCGTTGTAGCAATGATAAAAGTAAATGATCCAGATTCATCTGTGAATGGCCAGGTTCTTTGTAGTATTCATGAAAATGTTCCTTTTCTATCATCACCTTCAACAGCATCTTTACGCTGCGTACAGAAGCAGAACTAGCGACAGGAGAAGACTATAATTACAACATCATGTGATGTGCTCACGATGAGGAGTTCCCTCGCTGTCCAGCAGCGCTTCTCTCCGTCTGCAGATTTCGGTGTGAATGATAATGCTC
Organism: Acestrorhynchus altus; assembly: GCA_034509495.1. Lineage (NCBI taxonomy): Eukaryota > Metazoa > Chordata > Actinopteri > Characiformes > Acestrorhynchidae > Acestrorhynchus > Acestrorhynchus altus. The sequence goes on along the minus strand of CM067519.1, from coordinate 1,408,457 downwards.
CTGTCTTTTTGAGAAAGAGCAGTTACGGGCCTTTGTGTTGAAGAACAACACACCAGGTCTCTCTATATTATTCCACAGTGAAGGCCAGTGAAACGCAGACTCCAATCGAGAATGCCCGTGTTTCTTACATTTTTAGAACAGCACTGTCAGTAGGGTTCCTGTAGCCATCATATGTGTCTGTCAGTGCACGGCAGTGGAGTCATTAATGCCGTGCGCTCGTTCGACTATGAGCAGTTAAGGTCTTCCATTTCGCGTGAAAGCGCAGGATGGAAACTCCTCTCTCAGCAACAACGTGACAGTGACCATTAAAATCCAAGATCAGAATGACAATGCTCTCCAGGTTTCTGTACCCAGGAAGTACAGACTGAGTAGCTCTCTGGTGGCTGAGATTGTGCCTCGTTCAGCAGATGTTATTATCTTGTGACCAAAGTGGTGGCTGTTGATGTGGACTCTGGACCCCAGAGCGCCTGGCTCTCCACAAACTCAGAAAGCCTGGAACAGGGCGCTGTTGAAAAGTGGGTCCACAGAATGGAGATACGGACTGTCATCAGGTGACTAATCAAAGATGCACCTTGAAACAGAAGCTCACTGTTGTTGTAAGAGGACAACAGACAGCCATCTCGCTTCCAGCTGTAGATTAGCTATTAATGTAGCTGTAGCGGACAGTTTCCCTGAAGTGCTGTCAGAATTCACAGACCTTCCACACGGCAAAGACTACAACGACAACCTGACGTTTTATTTGGTTTTAGCGCAGCTGCTGTTTCTTTCTCCTGTTCATTACCTGTGCTTAGTTGTTATATTATCAGAGTGAAGATCTACAGGTGGAGACAGTCTCGTATATTCTATCAGTCCAATCACCAGTTATTCAAAACACTATCCTCCCGGTTACACGAACACTGGAGTTACTGGGACTCTACCGCACATGTACAATTATGCGTTTGTATGACGACAAACTCGAGGAAGAGTGACTGTAAATATTCTACCTTAATTGGACAAGTGTTTTAGTTATGGACCCCAGTTTTACAGAGACTAATAAGCGCATAGAAGGACAAATGTCTTCTTGAGAATCCTGATTCTCAGAGTTAGTAGGTTTGTTATATCCATTAGTAGTATTTATAGTGTGAAATAGATCTAGTAGTCATGCCTTGTATAATGCGTTGTTGATGTGATTGGTTTTCTTTTGAATCATACTCTAAAATGTAGTTATGTATACTATTTAGGATTTAAATCATTCAAGTCAAAAGACTTTGTTCAATATTTATTTTCATCATATTTCAGCACCACATTGTATGGACAGCAATCCACATCTGAAAAATCCGGTCAGACTTGTGTTTAAAGTCAATATGAAATTTCTTACTTATTTTGTGTAGTGTTTCTGCGCCAGCAAAAGATTGTTGTACAAAGCTGCAATTGTAGACTTTTCTGGTTTTAGTGTGACACGCATTGCACTACAGCTCTTTATTCTTTATTGAATCAAAGTGCGATTAATTTTTGTCGAAAGCACAGGGTGTCTTTTCATATTGGTTTATATATTTGTATTTTTTAACCTTCGGATTTATTAGAATGTAGGTCTGTTTATATATTAATTGCTTTTTGTTGTTGTTGAGAAGACGTGGTCAGAAAAAGCTGCAATGTAATTCTTAATACTGACTCAGAGGGCCGCTATTTGTCAACCTTAGACTGCCTACGTATGTGCACGCCTTTCCCAACCACAGCAACACAGACAAAAAAACTCCTTTTCGTGTCTTTGACTGTCTGGTTGTACATTTTCATACAACATTGATCAGCACTACATCTACCTCGGTGTTCACTGAGATAACAGCAGATCTCAGTTTACGTTTTAATTCACAAATCGTCAACAAACAAGAAAATCCCAATTGCAGTGATGTGGCACACGGTATTGTTCGTCATCCTTTCTTTTCACTACGTGCTCGGGCAGGTCAGTTACTCCATCCGGAGAAATGGGAAAGGCTCGATTGTTGGAAATATTGCTCAGGATTTGGGATGATGTGAAAAGATTGAAATCTGGGAAGCACGGATATTCTCCGGAGACATCCGCGGAATACGTCGAAGTTGAACAAAGAGAGGGGCATGCTTCTAATTAAAGAAAGTAGATCGCGAGTCTCTGTGCATGAAACAACACCTTATGCTTTACATCTTCCAGATGATTTTGGAGAATCCGATGGAGCTGTACACGATTACCGTCGAAATCCACGGACGTGCGATGTCTCCCTTTTTCAAATGGGAGAAATCAGCTTTGAGATGAGCGAATCTGCTGTGACCGGAGCGAGATTCATGTTAGACGGAGCAGTTGATGCAGACGTTGGAACAAATGGCCTTCAGAGCTATTCTCTTCAACCGACTGATCATTTTGTTCTAGAACTGCAAAATAATGCAGGCGGGGGTAAAAACGTAGAGATGGTGTTAAAAAGACCACTGGACAGAGAACAAAAAGAAAGGTTTACTTTGATGTTAACAGCGATTGATGGAGGTGAACCGGTGCTCTGAATTTACCAGTCCAGATACATAACTGTGCTGGATGCAAATGACAATGCACCTATTTTTACTCAGAAGGTATATAAAGCTACAGTTGAAAAGTGCCCAAAGGATTAAACTAACACAGTTAGTGCTTTGGATGCAGATAATGCAAAAAGGCCTACGGGCAGGTAATATTATATTTCACTACTAAACGAAGATGATAAAGATATTTTACAACAAATAGAGACAGCGGAGAGATTGCTAAATGAGCAAATTGACTTTGAAATCAAATAATTATCAACTTGATATTAAAGCTAGAGACCAGGGGGGGCTTTCAGATTCATGTAAAGTAATCATTGACGTGGTGGACATAAACGATAATAAGCCAGCTATAGCGGTATTATCTATGTCCAATTCTATATCAGAAGAATCTCCTCCTGAAACCGTTGTAGCAATGATAAAAGTAAGTGATCCAGATTCATCTGGAAATGGGCAAGTTCACTGTAGTATTCATGAAAATGTTCCCTTTTCTATCACATCACCTTCCAACAGCATCTTTACGCTGCGTACAGAGCAGGAACTAGACAGGGAGAGAGACCCTGAGTACAACATCACTGTGATGTGCTCTGATGAGGGAGTTCCCTCACTGTCCAGCAGCGCTTCTCTCCGTCTGCAGATTTCAGATGTGAATGATAATGCTCCTGTCTTTGAGAGAAGTAGTTACGAGGCCTTTGTGTTAGAGAACAACACACCAAGTCTCTCTATATTCGGCAGAAGGCCGATGACGCAGACTCCAATCAGAATGCCCGTGTTTCTTACATTTTAGAAGACAGCACTGTCAATGGGGTTCCTGTATCATCATATGTGTCTGTCAGTGCTGACAGTGGAGTCGTGTGCCGTGCGCTTCGTTCGACTATGAGCAGTTAAAGGTCTTCCATTTCCGCGTGAAAAGCGCAGGATGAGGCTCCCCTCTCTCAGCAGCAACGTGACAGTGACCATTCGTCCAAGATCAGAATGACAATGCTCCTCCCAGGTTTCTGTACCCAATGCAGACTGGTGGCTTGGTGGCTGAGATTGTGCCTCGTTCAGCAGATGTTGGCTATCTTGTGACCAAAGTGGTGGCTGTTGATGTGGACTCTGGACAGAACGCCTGGCTCTCCTACAAACTCCAGAAAGCCACAGACAGGGCGCTGTTTGAAGTGGGTCCACAGAATGGAGAGATACGGACTGTGCGCCAGGTGACTGATAAAGATGCTGTGAAACAGAAGCTGACTGTTGTTGTGGAGGACAACGGACAGCCATCTCGCTCAGCTGTAGTTAATATTAATGTAGCTGTAGCGGACAGTTTCCCTGAAGTGCTGTCAGAAT
>CM067519.1:1383062-1404111 GCA_034509495.1 Acestrorhynchus altus | reverse complement strand
TGGTTTGTTGTAGTTAGTTGCACTGGTAAGGCACTATTTATGCAGTTGATTTTACAATTTTAGTTCCAAGTTTGTTTGTTTTTTATATAAATTATAATTTAATGCTTTTAAACTCAACTTACTGCAGCAACTTGTGCAAACAGGACACATTTCAGTGCATTGCTTTTTTGTTTAATTTTTTTTTTTTCCATTTTTGCCATTTGCTTTTGGCCGGCATTCGGTTCAGAAAAATGTGTTGAAAAATTAGTTTCATATGGAATTAAAATAAAAGGAGATAATGTAGTCCTGAGGGTAGTTGATGTTGTAAAACCCAGCTGACCTGACAGTGACACATTCACAGGTGGAAATCATTAATCAAGTGTAAGGAACAAATCAAAGAGATTGGTCAATCTCAATACATGTCCATAAACATGTTGTGAAGATCATACACAAAAAACTGATGATCTTAAGGAAAAAAAAATATCATAAGGAACATTTGTCTCATTTGTTTGATGTGACTTTTAAAAATCTGATTTATGCAGAAATATAAACAATTGTAAAGGGTTAAAAAACGTTCATTATAGTTTGCATTTATGGAGTTTAGACACAGTTACATGATGAAATAGATTAATTGTTTCAATTATTCATATTGAACATCACAAAAAATATCTTTCTGACAAAATTCCTAACTTCTCATTAGATTTTTTTTTTAAATTACTACATTCAGTTCTCATACAGTTCTGATAGATAAACACTTACCAGCACACACCACACCCACATCATCATCATGAGTGCAGTTGTTTTTGAGTGAAGATGATTTTGGACAGAAGTGAATCTGAGATTCGTTGCCTCTACATTGAAGCTCCTCTGACCACACCTGACCCTCCCCTCTGCCAAAAGCAGCTGCTCCCAGCACCTCCACAGGAAGCCCACAGCCCAGCTCTCGACACACAACCTCTGCATCCTGCTGGTCAAATTCAGCATCACACACTGTTCCCCAGGTCTCTCCGTGAAGAACCTCTACTCTCCCAGAGCAGTGAGAACCACCAACCAGTCTGACTCCTAACATGATGAAAACAGATAATATGCTGTCATAGTGAATTAAAAAATCAAACATTTGACCAAATTAAAACAGTAATCACATACTTATTCACACAGTCTCCCAATAATCACACAGTTTACCTGAACAGATCATTCCGACATCTCTTGTATGATCACAGGCAGAATTTAAAATATTGGTTTTTGCCCCACATGTCCTCAGTGTAGACTCTGATCCAATACAGGCCCTTTGATATAATGAGATTGGTCCTGATCCTGGTCCAAAATGATCAGCATTCACAATATCTACAACCTCCCCACAGCCTAGCTGTCTACATGCCACTGTAGCAAGTTTTATATCCCAGTAATGATCACACACTGTCCTCCACAGTCCTCTATGTAGAAGCTCCAATCTCCCAGCACAGCGACTGCCACCATCCACCAACCTCACAATCTCTGCATTAGAGAGATAAAGAAACAAACAGACAAGCAAACAAATGAACAAACAAATAAAAGTATAAAAACAACATATTGCATAAATCCTCAAACAGCTGCTGATAGGGGTAAGATACCAACAAAAAAGCAAATTAGAAACATATGCATTTTAAAATACTTCTTATTGTCAAAATGTTTACAATACAAACTTACCAGCTGTGGTGAGTGTGACTGTAGAGGACAGAAGAATGAGAAGCACACAGCTGTCCATCTCCTTCTGACCTGCACACACAAGTCAGCAGAACAAGCTTCACCTCCACTCCTCCAGAGACTGAAGACACTGAGAGAGACACAGAGAGAATGAGACCTCCAACCACCAATCACATTCACTATGACCTTATTAGAAAGAGGACAGGAAATCATCAAACATCTTCACTGACAAATCAGAGGAGGCATTTTTTTCTTTCTCCATATTTATTAAAAGAGCATCAGCACTTATCAACACAACTCCACCTCCCTCTCTACAGCTGTGTGTGTGTGTGTGTGTGTGTGTGTGTGTGTGCATGAGAGAGAGAGAGAGAGAGAGAGACTCACAGCAGTGAGGTAGGAAACCCGCTAACATACAGGAGACTGACTACAGCGAGCGGAAACACTCCAGTGTAAAACTGCTTTAATGCTGCACCTGCAGAGAGCTGATCCACACACTGATAAAACACGCATGCAATCACACACACATTAATATATTAATATTAGAGGTTTTTTTTTTACAGTAACACTAGTTTTAGTATAAAGTAAAACTATGATTTTGTGTTCGTCTAGTACTTAACTTGGTGCCAGTAAGAAAAAGACCTATATTTTCCTTGATAATGTCAATATTTTTAAAGATTTACAGTTCCAGAGCAAGACTGTATTTACCAGTGACACTAGTTTTAAAATAAACAATAAAGTCACAATCTCTGAAATCCACTGATTTTGTGTTTACTCAGTGACTGAAAGACATGTTATTTACAATATATAATTTATAATATATAAACACGGTGCCAATGTTAAACTGTATTTCACAGTAACACCAGTTTTAATACAGACATTAGAACCAAAATTTCTAAAATCCACTAATACTGTGTGTTTGCAGGGGGATAAAGGGTATTATGGGTTCAAAATACCCTTTATTATGGGTTCAAAAGGGGTAAAATGAACCCATAATACAGGAGGATAAAAGAGAATACCGGGAAAATTACTGACAGGCTTTGGAAAAACTTATATATAAAACCACCTCAGACCTGATCTCAATTAGCGTGATTGTGGCCATGATTATTAGATGAGTGCCTTCTGCTGGCTGGATGACTGCAGCGCGGGTGGCTCCTTCAAGTAACACTAGTTTTAATATGTGTTACAGCCCAAATCTGTAAAGTCCACTATTTTTGTTGGTTTTCCTACAACCTAGTATGCTGTCAGTGAGCAAAAAATAAATAAAATCCTTAAAAATGCCACTTTTGTAACACTTGTTGTAGTATTGCAGTCAAAATGTATTCCTTTTCCAATGATTGTTTTTTCAGGTTTGGAACATAATAGTCTTTGCAAAGTCTATTCCTTCTACTCCACACACAGTTCACCAGGAGACAGTCTCACTCATCCTTTCACCTGAACAATGATTGGTCTCTATGGTTTCTAATTCACTGCAGCTTTTGACTGCTAGAAATATTTGTCTCCTGCTTATTTAAGCATCTCTTGTCTCTAGTCTTTTGCTCTCTGTGTTTTTGAAAGTATTTCTGTTCACTTAGCATGTTACCCTTATATGGGCCATAGTACTTCAAAAAGAGAGACACCAAACATTACAAAGAAGGTAGAAAACATTTGGTTGTTTTCTAAATTATGCATTACTCCCTATCTAGTGTATTATATGCCTTATGTCATTCATTATATGGGAAGTAAGAAGGTTAAGATTTAACCAGAACCATACATGCACTGTGACATGTCACAGAGCCCAGTTTCTCCAGAACAACACAAAAAAACACAGTTTTTGAATAGTGTTCTGCTCCATTTTCAGTGATTAAAATGCCATTTTCATGTGGAGAGGAGGCCAAAACTCAGACATAAACATTTGCTTTCAAAAGTACCTGTGTATGTGTGTATGGAGTCTGAGGTATTTTTATGGAATAATTTGTGTTTTGTGTTTTGCTGCATTTCTTCATACCTGTTTTTGTGTAATTACAAAGCTGTTTAGATTTGTACCATACTGATATTTTTACCACAGTGAGGTCTAGTTAAAAAAAAAAAAGAATTACAGGACAATGCTTACTGCTACCAATCACATCCCCAGACCTGTCCCTGATTGAAAATGCATGGGATGCTATTGGATGAACTATCAATATTCCACTCCATTCCATTCTGCAAAATCAGCAGGAACTGAGTGAGAATATTCAAGCTGGATGGGACGGAGATGTCTGGCATACTGCAGTCTATCCAATGCCATACTGAGAGACACTACTTCTGTATGCGTAGTTTAAAAAAAGAAAAATCCCCATTTCAGTCTAAATGTTTAATCATTTATTGTTCCTGGTAACTTTTATCTTCATTCTGAATAGCGTTGCAATCTGACACTTACTTCTAGGTGCAACTTTTTTGACTTACAATGATAATCTTTTATTAAATTTCAATTAAACTTAAAGTTCAGTAATACTCATTCTTATGTACTTATTCCTTTCAGTTCACTAGTTTATTGTTTGTTTGTTTGTTTGTTTGCTTTTTATTATTTATTTATTTTTAGAAAATGTAATGTTTTAATTTTTCAAATGTATTTTTCAAAAATTCAATACAGATCAGGAAAGTTGTATTCCATACATGGCATATAAGTTTTATTACATAGTCTTATTACACAACCACAATGATGTAATTTTGCACAATACAGAAAATGAATCAAACAAGGAAATAAAGAAAACAGCCAAGAAATTTTAATAGAATTTTGCATGTAGTTGCGGCTCTAAGAAAATAGAAAAAGTTGTTTAGGAAAACCTTTATTAAAAATGGACAAATTGTATATAAAGACAATAAAAAAATAATAAAATGACTTTCTGAACTATAAAATGCTTGGGTTTTAAAATGCTTAAATGTCATTTGTTGTAAAGATAAGTGACTGGGTCTCCATCAGATATCTCTCTCAGGCACATTATTATAGTCTGAAAGCAGAAGAACACAACAGATTTTCACAAAAATGTCATCACATTTAAAAGGTTTTGTGCTACAGACCTCAATTTGGCATTGTGTAAAAAATTCATTTTAAGAATCAATTCTTTTATACACACAAATAATATCACATCCATCATCATTATCATCATACCACAACTTCCCAAGTGTAATCATCAATAGTCACTACTCACTCTGCCAGATTTCCTTCCACAACATTTAACCTGTCCTGACCTCCACTAAGATACACAGTCTTGTTTAACAGCTATAGATGCACACAGGCGTTCAAAATTTCACAAAAAGACCAGTTTCTGTCATTATTTGATGACAGAATGGAAGTTTCAAACATTTTTTACAGCATCCAATATTTCTATTCTCTGGACTTTACTGTACATGGAATTTCCAGTTAATCATAGACAAAGACCACACAAAACCTTAGAATGAAATAACAACACGAAAGAGCCAAGTAGTTTGTTATCAACTAACTAACTAACTAACTAACTAACTAACTAACTAACTAAATGCTGACCCAAAGATTGTTATCATATTATTAATATTAACAGTACATAAAAAAAACGTACATAAACAAACAGTACATATCATATTTATATAATGTAGTGATATTTGTTTGTATGTGTGAGGGGCCTTACAGCTGTCATCTGTGTATAACATGTCACTTCTTTTCCCAAGTGTTTCCAGAAATGAATTTGACATATGTAGCATAGATGTTTCAGTGTTCCTTATATGTAACCTGAACATTTCAAAACATTTGACAGCATATGTGTCACTGTTAAGTTTTGGCCTTCTGTTGTTTCATGTCCTTCCAATAAAGTTGATATTTACCTTACACCCTGCCAAGTACATGTGGAAGTATACAGATATTTGGAAAATAGACTTACCTGCAACACCTTCTACTGCAGTCCGTCCTGTACTGCAGTGATGATATCATCATAGTTCTCTGATGTGTACACTACAGCAATATATACAGACCCCAGTAAAGAACAAATACAGTTATTAAACTGATGATTGTTTACCAGTATTATCAGTAAAAAAATAAAAAATCAAACCTGTTGCACTGTGTGGGCTTTCTTCATCAGGAACAGTGTAATCATAATTCTCCACATTGCCTTCTGTTAGAATATAAACATAATCACTGTCAACCTTTATAATCTAATTTCTCATTTATTCTAATCTTATTTTGAACATATTTGCTAATAGATATAAACATGATCACTGTCACACAGAAATATCAGATTGAGATCAGAAATATCAAATGATAACTTTACAGGAGAAGGAAAAAGACTTTCATAACTTTCAGTGGAATTTAATATACTAATACATACTGACAATTTCTACTGATCTATTCCACATGTAATTCTAAAACAATGTAAATGACAGCTTCATTCAAAACATTAGTTAAATTCTAATTTATTTCTATTGTTCTTTTCACAACTGATCTTTTCACAGCTAAAGCTTTATCTGTTGAAAACAGTGAAGACGAAAGAAGAAGAAGTTGAGTGTTTCAGAAATGTATCAGTGAGAAAAGCTACTATGCTGCAGACAAAACAGGAATATAAGTGCTACACCATTCTTTAGTTCTCCGGGAGTCATGACATCATCATAGTCCTCTGGTGTGGTTTCTAATCCTGCCTCACCTAAATCAAACAAAGAGCAGCTTTTAGGAGTTCAGTCCTCAGTTTCATGAATGAATGATTAGTATAAACGTGCACAATTCTAGAGTGTTTGTCTATCAAAGGTTGTATAATAAATATGAAATTAAAAGAAGTTTGATAATAATAATATTACACACACACACACACACACACACACACACACACACACACACACATATATATATATATATATATATAATGAGCAATGAGGCTCATAAAAAAGCTAATTTTCTATGTCAGGAAGGTGAATAAGGAGTGGCAGTTGGTACTTGCTACTTTTCAATAAGTTAATGTAAATTATTTAGTATTTTGATGACAGAACATTGATCATACCCAAATGTAAACTGCAATATCACACTCGGAGAACACAAATTGGCAAGTTGAAAAAAATGCAAAATCCCTTCATTAAACTGGATCAGCCAAAGGCTATTTACAGTATATTCAAAACACTGATTTTCTGGGCTTATTATTGATCATTTATATGATTGTTCAGTTATTTATATTATTTATCTCTGAAATATGTTCTGAACTTCTTACCTGAAAGAAGCTCCTCATCCACATCCTCATATCCTGAGTGTTGTACCTCAGAATGTATGATTCCTATGGAACAACACACACAAACATACTTTTGTACAGACTCACATATCACCTCTCACCCTGTCCTCCCCATGCTCCTTCTATTGCTCTCTCTCTCTCTGCTTCTCTCTCTCTCTCTCTCTCTCACACACACACACACACACACACACACACACACAAACACACACTGTCACTTCCCGCTGGTCTGTCTGTGTTTACTGTTCCATGTGCTTTTGAGCACATGTCATGTCTCCTCCCATTCCCAGCTGTGTTCCATCTGTAACCCTGCCCCATCGTTATCATGTCCCAGCTGTGTCTCGTTATTGTGGGTGTATATAACTCCCTTGTCTCAGGTAGTCCGGGTCTTTCTTCTCGTTTGTAAGTTTCTAGTTGGTTACTTGTGTTGTGTTTTCGTGTCTGCTAGCAATCATAATTCGTATGTCAATAAATACAACCCTGCAAGTACTTCCGCCTCCTACCTCTGTGTCCGGAGACGTTTCACACACACACACACACACTATCCTTCAAACTTCAATGGATAATATTATTTGCTGTGGACTGAAAATATAACATACCTCTTTGAGTGCTTCTGTTCATGATAGAGCTGCGATTGATCTCCTCATAGATTACATTAGGCCCTTTTCTCAGGCCCTCATAAACTACCATTGGCCCCTTTTTCGAGAGCACTGAGTAGAAACAGATAGAAATATGGTGGGCTATGGAAGATGTTAATTGTTATATGCATAACAAAAGATTCTTCTGGGCTGTATTTTTGATGCGATGCATACCTAGTATTTGATGAATAAAATGTAGTAGTTGTAGTAGCATTGTTATGGCAGGAAATGTTTTTTTCACTTTTTCAATTACTCAATATTGAAAACTATATTGCACTATATTGCAATTTCTTGAAAATGAAATAAACCTGTTGCACATATGAACCTACATAATTATAAAAAAGAAAAATAAAAACAAAGAAACCTTGGACAAATTACATCTTACACACCTTTTTCTTTATTTACACCTTTTTTGAGTGTAAATAAGTTCATTTCCTCACATCTGTATATTTTAAAGCCTAATTATTGTAAATTAAGTTAGTTTAACATACATACACGTGTTTTGTTTAAATGATACACTTTGTTGATTTTTTTTCTACACTGGAATATCCAAACACTTTTTATGTTTAGTAGTCTGTAGTAGTCCTATAGTGGGATTGTCTACAACTTTATCTCTAATTTACATAGAATGCATAGAGTTCATCTTTACTTTATTTATTTATTATGCTTAGACAGAGGTCATTATCACAGTCACTTTAAATTAATCATTTGTAAGGATCAAACCTTGTAAAGAACATATGATGCAGTATGACATATTTATGTATGCATGTAAAGAACATTTTGTATAAAGAATATTTGACTCAATCTCTATAAAAAGGGTCCCATGAAGAATCTATTATTTCATTAATCTATTAAGATTGAGATTTGTTAAAAATGTATTAAGATCTCTATTAGGGTTAAAATGAATATTTGAGGCACCCATTAAAACCATCAAAATGCTTCATTAAAAACTAAAGTAAGTGGTTTTATGAACCACTCCAAAGAAAACCAAAGAAAAGTATAATATGATATAAGGAAAGTGGATTATAGAAGATCTCTGCGCACCCTACCTCTCCAGAGCCTTTTGTTCTGATAGAACAACATGACCACGAGTGCTAAGGTTAGGAAGAGCATAATTCCCAAAACCAAGATGACCACTGGAGGAATGGACAGAATGGTCAATGATGGAGTTTGTGGGAGAGTGGCTGTTTTTATTGTCAGACCCACTGAAAAAAAAAGTAAAACAGTAAACAAAGTATTTAGGACATTTAGGAAAATAGAGAAAAGAAGAAAGAGTACCTGTGATAGAAGTGGTTGCCATTTCAGGGGCCAAAGAATTATCTACAGAAAGGGTAGAGATAGTCAGATAAGCTCTTTACATATGCCACACAAACAATCAGGGTTAACACACGCAACCATACCTTAATGTAGTGTAAAATCTAGATAATGATAGTTAAAAAGGGAAAACAAAATTGTCAAGTAAAGTTTATTAGCCGAACAATTACAAATCAATCAGCTGACAATAAGTGCCTTAAATTAGCTGCATGTCCATCAAATACTCTCTTCCATTTTCCAATATGGAGATACTATTAGGAGAATTAAGCTTATTAAATCAGCAGTTTCCTTTGACCTGTACACCTGACTCCAGCATCCTGCCTGTGGGAGCAGTCAGTGTGGTTCTTCAGGGAAAGAGGACAGTCCCACAGATGTATCTCATTCCCTCTGCACTTCACTCTGTTCATCCAAATAGGCCCTCTACCAGGACCAGAGGCAGCACTCCTGTCAGCACTCAGTGCAGGCCCACAGCCCAGCTGTCTACAGACCACCTGAGCATCCCTGATATCCCACAGTTCATCACAGACCGAGCCCCACTCAGCATTGTGATACACCTCCAGCCTCCCAGAGCAGCTTCCCTCTCCTCCCCTCAGCTTGAGAGGCAGATGCTCTACAATGTACAAATTGTAAACATAAATAGGTAAAAACATATTGTGTGCTCTGGATTATGGGAACACTTCTAATAAACACATGCAGAGTTAACGAAAGCCACTAGTTTTTAGGTGTCCTTACTTGAGCACTGTGTCTGGTGGATTAATGAGGAACATTTCTGAGGGCTTTGTAGTGCAAAATAATGTTCCTCTCCTGTAAAAGAAAGTAAGTTTTTTTTTTATAAGCCACAGTGCACATTTTAACACATTTAACATGTGTTATTAAAAATAGCATAAAACATGCAATTTATCTGGCAAATTCATAGGCTGCTTTCTCATTACCAGAGTGAAGTGACTAAAATCTGACGTTCTGCCTTAAATGTAGCACAGATATGATTTCTACAGGGCTGTGTGGATCTTTAAAAATCTGTTTTTGAGTTGTTATGTGGGCTGTGACCAAAATGGATCCCTGATCCCTCATTAGTATTGTGCTATATAGAGAAACACAGATGCATTCAGACACTTCCTCATCAGCAATGTGCACCAGGACAAACAGTGTCTGAGTCATGTTTTAAGCTCACACACAAAAATTGTCTCACTATCACTGGCTTAGTGGATAGCTGTATGACATGAACATCATAGCTATGAACATCTTCAGCTCCATTCATAACACTGTGTTGCTTAGTAATGAAACTCACAGTTGCATATGGCCCATATTTTGCTCATTTAGTGAGTTACAAAGTTTATTATAAATTACCAGTGAACTTTGTGACATTATAGTGCCCTCAAAATCATGTTTAAATTCCAATTTATGATTCAGACACTGATAGTGAAAAGCCTGACATACTCATTGGTGCCCTAAAATGTAAATAAGGATCCATTCCGGACACAGCAATGGTCATTGTTTCATTACAAATAATGAAAACGACACAGTCAGAGTATCCAGACTGAAATGCATCTGCACAAAACCAACTGTAATCAGAATATCAAATTATCTTTAAATGTGGTTTGGATCCATTTCTCAGAAATGCATTTCATGTCGATTTGTGCTCTACAGACAATCAAATGTCAATTTAGATACAACCTAGATTTGCAAAACCTGTTAAAGTCTGACAAAAACCTCATGAATAGTTTTTAGTGTTTGGCTCAATTATGCTGAAATACATGGCTTGTTTTGGCTACTGTGCTTGTGCAGATCTCCACACTGTGTGGGGACTTCCCCACAAGCATGTAACCAGCAAGCGGGCTGGCTCTTTTTGTTTGAAGGGTAGGGCTTTATTTGTACACAGATAAAGATAGATAAAGCCAAGAAATCCTATTCATTTTTCAACCATTAACTGATCTCCTTACTTATTATCAAAGGTGTATTCCATGCATGTAAAAGATTTGTTCACATTGAAGACAGATGCAAGTCAATTCCATTTATTGTTGTGAACCAGTAAAAATGGAATTGGTAATGGGTTTAGTAATGTGAACGTAGCCTCAGCTTCTATTTAGCATAATTTTTGCAATTATGTTTATGCCTACTCAAGTACACTACTGGAAACATGAACTGACCTCTTTCACAGGTAATGTGAGCCACCTCTGTATTACCACATGTGTTCTGTCCCCAGGGAGAAGATGGACAGTGCCACAGAGTGGAGTCATGTTTTCTACATTTCACAGAATCCAGCCAGTTAGGAGCCGATTCTACTCTTGCTTTGGAAGCACTCTCACTGCCAGTTCTTCCACAGTTCAGCTCTCGACAGATCAAACTTGCTGTTTGTTTATTCATTTCATTTGCACACACATTTCCCCAGGTTCCATTGTAGAACACTTCCAGATTCCCCTCACATCCTTCAGTCAGTCTGAACTCTTTATACTCTGGTGGGAGAAAAATGATTCATATTACATATTATGACATCAATATACATAATTTACCAAAAACTACATATTATATAAAAACATAACAGCTAACCATGCAAAACTGATGTACCTGATACTGGATCCAAAAGAACAATAAAATATAATAAAATAATAAATGAGGTTGCCATCTACACATAAATCAGTGTCTTTCTCTGCACAATATTTTCATTTTATATTGGATGTATTGAGTCTAAGCACATTCAGTGAAGTGTTATTCGAGTAATGCAAAGAAGAGTACTGCGAGTAATGGTAATTGTTCTGATTCATGCATTTTAATTTTCAAAATAGTAGTTTGTGACAAATAAAAAAAAATGTATGTGCTGTTGGCAATAACACCAGTTATTAAAACAAAGATACAAAAATCTGGTTATTTACAGAAAAAGAATACATATAATATCTGAAACAGGGCAGTTTTACTTACCTACAAATCACTTTTATCTTTATTTTTTACTTACTTCTCATGTGTATATTTATATATGTGCTATTACTGTGAGGGAGTTTTTCAATCACTCTTACATCTGTGTAATGTGACATGACAAGAAACTTGATTTAATTTGAGCACTATTCAATCCATCGTCCAAAAATGGAAGTAATATGGCACAGCTGCAAACCTACCAAGACATGGCCATCCACCTAGACTGATAGCCCAGACAAGAAGGGCACTAATTAGATAAGCAGCCAACAGGCTGGTCACTCTGGAGGAGCTGCAGAGATCCACAGCTCAGGTGGGAGAATCTGTAACTGTTAGTTGTGTACTCCACAAATCTGGCCTTTATGGAAGAAAGAAAGACGTTCCTGAAAGCTGTCATGGAAATCTCATGATCAAATTTTAATAAATACACTAATGACTATGTGCAATGTGTGCAACACATTCTCATGATATGCTCTTGCCCTGTGAAACAGGATGCTCTGTCCCTAAAATTCCATGACAAAGCAAACCATAAGAAGTCCAATTTGCAGTTTTAACACAAGCCATGTAGATGGACAGAGCAAAGATGTGAAAGAAGGTGCTCTGTTCAGATGAAGGCAAAGTTGAACTTTTTGGCCTAAATGCAAAGTGTTATGTGTGGTGGAGTACTAAAACACATGACATCACCTTTAACACACCATCCCAACTGTGAAACATGGTGGTGGCAGCATCATGCTGTGAGCTAAATTTTGGGCAATCCTGGAGTAAAACCTGTAAGATGCTGCAAAAGACTTGAGACGGGGCAGGGGTTCACTTTCCAGCATGATAATAACGATAAATATACATCCAGAGCTACAACGTAATGGTTTAGGTCGACACATATAAATGTGTTAGAATGGCAGAGTCAAAGCCCAGACCTTTGTAGATTTTTTGTAGAAAAACAATTTGAAAACTATGTATAATTATCTGGTATACCAGATAAAGGAAAAAACATGATCTTACAGAAACTCTAAAACTGTAAAATTAAAATTTATTCATGACTGCTCTCACTTGTTGGAGATTGTGAGATTTTTCTTCAAGTAAAGGAGTTGATCTACATGTTGCGCAGCGATGCAGCTCCTTTGTGCAGTAACAATATTACCAGTTAATCAGAAAACACTCTCAGGTTTGGAATGGCCACTTCACTCAAATGTTTACATGTGGGTAAAACATAACAGGGTTCCAGATAATTGATGTAGCTTCGGAAGCCACTGTCTTCAACAAAGCTGTATGGATGTGGATCAGTACATATAAATATTAGCTTTGGTTATTTTTTTTGGCACAGGGAGATCTAGAAGGTAATTTAATTGTGAATTTAAGTCTCAAGTGGAAGATTTTTGGGGCACTTTTTAAATATCAGTGTGGTGTTGCATTAAATGGTTTCTTAGGTTTGTGGTATTCCCACAATATTTCACCTCCATGTTGCAGAGTTTACAACCTGCTCTGCTTTCGTCCAGCTCTTTAATTCTGTTGTGGTTTTTGAATCTAAAATGTAACCAGACATCTGTTTTCAGTTGTTCAGTTATGCTTTCACTTTTCACTTGTGCTCCAGCTATGCTTAACTGAGCTTAGCCCCACAGCTAGATCTCATTGTGTATAAAACAATGGCTGGTCACGCAATATTAAACACAAGGGGTTAAATCTTTTTGCACACACAGGGGAAAATAAGCTAGTTTTAAAGATCAATCTCAGGTTTATATGAATCAAGATCAGATCATTCTAAAGATGATCATTTTGAATCGAAAAATCTGTTTTTTAAAACACAGCCCTACTCAAGGGTGTCCATTATTGTATCCAGTTAATTTATAGATTTGTGTATCAGAATTCATGTTTTAGGAGAATTTGTGCATTTTCTAAAAGAAGTGCAGGGGTGCCAATATTTTTGGCCATTACTGCAGAGATACTGTTTCAGCTGTTTTAAGGTCAGTCAGATATCAATGTAGTACCAAAGCAGCAATCAAATGTTACCTGAGCACACAACTCCTACATCATCCTTGTGTCCACATTCATCTTGTCCACACAGCTGATATCTGCAGTTCCACAGAGACACCTCATTTCCTTCACACTCCACCTCATTCAGCCATATGGGTCCCGATCCAGCTCTAAACCAAGCTGGTACTGGAGCCCTGAGGGCCACACCACACTGCAGCTGTCTGCAGACCACCTGTGCATCTTCAATATCCCACAAGTCATCACTCACTGTCCCCCATGAGCCACTATGGAAAACCTCAAGCCTTCCTGCACATTCACCTCCAGAACCAACAAGCCTGATGGAGCTGTGGACTAAAATGCAGAGAAATCTGTTCAAACACTGAGCATGACTCCTCTAGATACATTATGACTTGTTTATTTCAGATTTATAAAAAAATGAAACATCCATAAACACTTAATTATTCCACAGTAATAGGCATTAAAGACAAAGATCATATAAATGTAAAAAATAACTGAAGACACTTGCTTCAGGACAGTCCACTTACAAGGGAAGGTCACTGCACATCAACACAAAGTTTTGTAATGACTAATAATCTTATCTATTTCTTGAAGTCCACTGAAGCTGTTCTGGTGCATTGAGGTGCCCAACACCTTACTAACACACTTCTTGTTCCTTGTTCTTTGTGCAATCCTAAACTAATCTTGCAATGTTATATTAAAATCTAAAATAATTACTATATATTTACCAGAGCAGGTGATGTACAGCTGTTCTCTGGAGCTGCAGTTGACTGCTTGTGCGTTGCTGCAGTTCCCCAGATGAGCTTCACTCCCAGAGCAGCTGAAACCTGTTATACACATGTGGCTGTGTTCAGGACTGGAGAGAGAGGAGCTGGAGATGTTGAGCACAGGGGCACAGCCCAACTGTCTGCAGACCACAGAAGACTCAGAGTCACTCCATGAGTCCAACACAACTCTCCTCCAGTCCTGTCTGAAGAACACCTCCACCTCCCCCTCACACTCCATCTCCCCAGACAATTGCACTCTCCCCTCTGCCAGAGAGGAACCTGAAAATAACAGATATTTTTACATTTTACAGACTTTAGACTCTTTAGAGATTCATTAGATTTTACAGCTAATAGCTAATTAAACACATTGTGCTTTACTAGTATATAAAAAATATTGTAAAATATATCCAATTAAATATATTTGTATTTGTCTTAATGCTGATACTGTCTGATTAGTAATTTATTCAAATTCAAAATTAAATATTCAAATAATTTGATACTGTGGATTTCTGGTCAACAGCAAAACAAAAAGGTTGTGAAATAGTTCACTACATGTAATGAATATATAATGAAAGTTTAGCTTTGTAAATGAAAGGATGAATGCAAATTTTACACAGTATACTAATAGTTTTTTTTAAGTGCCCCAGCACAGTGACTGCTATTTTGGTAGTACTCACAGCTGCAAAATGTTAAACATAGGTAAAACTGTAATCTATATGATTCATAAAGCTCACCACTGCAGATGACTCCAACATCTTTTTTATGAGAGCATGCAGTTCGACTCCATGATGAAATGGGACATTTTGACATGTGTGTTTCGTTCCCTTGACAATCAAACACATCAGCCCAGATCTGGCCCCTGCCCTCCCCAAACCAGTCTGATCCCAACACAGCCACAGCATTCCCACACTTTAGCTGACCACAGAGGACACTGGCAGCTCTCATATCCCAGTTTACATCACACACTGTGCCCCACTCACTGAGGTACTGGAGCTCCACTCTTCCAGAACAGGAGTCTGAGCTGTTCACTAAGCGCACCCCAGTGTGACCTGAGAATACAACCAAGAGATTTTTAAAGACCAGGTGTCCAGTTTCCATTCAAAATGTTGTGTAGTCCAGGACCAGCCTTAATGCCTGTCCAGAAAACTGACCCTTGTTCTTATATAAAAAAATGTAAGAAATGAATATAATATACTTAACCTGAACAAATAAGCCCCACATCATAGTCATGTGAACAGTTGTGTTTGACTGAAGATGATGTTGGACAGAAGTAAATCTGAGATTCGTTGCCTCTACACCGAAGCTCCTCTGACCACACCTGACCCTTCCCTCTGCCAAAAGCAGCTGCTCCCAACACCTTCACAGGAAGCCCACAGTCCAGCTCTCGACACACAACCTCTGCATCCCTCTGGTCAAAGTCAGCATCACACAGTGTTCCCCAGGTCTCTCCATGAAGAACCTCTACTCTCCCAGAGCACACATGAGGACCATCAACAAGTCTGGACATTCTGTGACCTGTGTACAACATATACAAAATAGGTTTACAGTCATAATTTAATTTAGAGTCATAATTTCAAAACTTTCAGATCATTTGGTAGGGGTATGTGGATGAGGAGACAGGGCTGGTTAATTGGTAGGGGTACGAGGATGAGGAGACAGGGCTGGTTTTTTGGTAGGGGTATGAGGATGAGGAGACAGGGCTGGTTTATTGGTAGGGGTATGAGGATGAGGAGACAGGGCTGGTTTATTGGTAGGGGTATGAGGATGAGGAGATGGCTGGTTTACTGGTAGGGGTATGAGGATGAGGAGACAGGGCTGGTTAATTGGTAGGGGTATGAGGATAAGGAGACAGGGCTGGTTAATTGGTAGGGGTATGAGGATAAGGAGACAGGGCTGGTTAATTGGTAGGGGTATGAGGATGAGGAGACAGGGCTGGTTAATTGGTAGGGNCAGGGCTGGTTCACTGGTAGGGGTATGAGGATGAGGAGACAGGGCTGGTTAATTGGTCGTGGTATGGGAATAAAAAGCCATGAGAGACTACTGATTTAACATGAAAAACTCACTAAACCTTTGTGTACTTTGATTAAATGTCAGACAAAAAAGAGCAATATGTAAGCTGTCACGGTCAGGTTTCTTTTAAAATATTCAGTAACATATGTTAAAAAACAGCTTGGCCAGCTCAAGACAATCAAGGTGGTTAAGCTGGGTAACCAGCATAGTATTATTAGTAAGTCTAGTTAGCATAGTTTTGTCTTATTGTTTAAGTTTGATGGTTTAGCTTGTCTACAAGTATGACTAACATGACCACGTTAAACAGCCAGTATGGCCAAACTCAACCAGACAAATGTCAAGACCAAGCTGGTAAACCAATATAACCAGGGTGACCAGCAAGACCAAGCTGAGAAACCAGCATCACCAACAAGACGTTAGATGAACAGCACAACCAACAAAACCAAATCAAGAGCTGTTTATGCAACTAGCTTATGGTATGTTTTCATCAGAATGAGCATATTTTCAACCACTCCCACCATCAAAGACCAGCTTAGACCAAGTTAAGTTGGGTAGCCTGTTTCACTATGGATTATGCTGGCTAACATCTTTAAATAAAAGGTGCTGCTCCACTGGCTCACATGCAATTCAGCACTAGAAAGTACTGAACAATCATATGTAGAGGGGGGAGGGGAAACCAAGGTCCCCCACATCACATTAGTCCTAAGAGTTTGTTTAGCATTAGCTGGCCAAGCTAACCTTGTTCGGAAGGTTCTGCTGTGGATGTTCAGTGTTAAATCAGAGAACTCTGGAGGACAACACAGGGTTGGTAAAAAGGTGTTACAGTAGAGCCAATCTCGTAAGTCTCACAGCCAAAGCATGAGGGCTGACAACCTTTCTTATTAGAAACAATAGTAGTAGTAGTAGAGAGTCTTCTTTTTGTCCTATTTTTTGACAGGTCAGGAATTCTGGGACTGTGAGATGATAAAACCTTCAACTTGTGTCATTTTAGGTAGTCTATTTTGGATCATTTCCATTTTAGAAGCCACCCTCTTTTCAACTTCAGCTTTCATTTTATGTTTGGTTCAAGAATTAGCTGTAATTTCATTTGATCAATTCTTCCCTCTACCTGTGAAATGTTCCCCATACCATTGGCTGCAACCCAATCCCAAAGCATGATTGATCCACCCCCATGTTTAATAGTTGAAGAGATTTTCTTTTTATGATTTTTTTTCTCCAAACACACCTTTGGTTATTGTGGCCAAAGAGTCCACAGGTCTTGTTTCCAAAATGCATCAGGGTTGTTTAGATCTTAGTTTGCAAACTTCTGATGCTAAATTTTGTAGTGATGCAGGAGAGGTTTTTTTTCTGATGACTCTGATTGTACAGGTGTTGATGAACAGTGCAACAATGTACCACAACTCCAGAATCTGATAAATCTTCCTGAAGGTCATGTGCAGTCAAGTGGAGGTTCTGATTTGCCTTTCTAGCAATCCTATGAGCAGCTGTCTCTGAAAATTCTCTTGGTCTTCCAAACCTCCACTGTTCATGTTAACTTCCATTTCTTTCTGAAGAAATAATAACCTGATAATGGTTTGCTATCTTCTTATAACCTTCTCCAGAAGAACCCATGACTGCTGTTTTTTGGACAAGGTTTGAGGAGTCTGGGTATTTATATCATTTTTCACAATGATTATGAACAAGCTTTAACCATAACAGGCTAATTAAGGTCTGAGACCTCACTCCAAGTTTCATCTTCAACTTGCTTAACTGTAGAACAGTGACTCCTGGTCAAAATACTGATAGTGTTGCAGCAATGACTGTTCTACTGCTGTTGGTGATTAAATAATTGATTAAATAATTGGTGAATTTACATGATTCATTCATTAATTTGCTAAGCTGTCCTTATTTTAAATAATAGGCTTATCTATGCTAGTTCCTTATGTTCTCTGTCATTTGTCCATTCTTTGTAGAGTTCCTTAATATAATTTATGTAATATCATAATAATAAAACAAGCAATCAAAAAACACAATTGAATAATATTATATTATATTGTATTGTATTACATTTGAGGGAAAGTGGGAGAGCAGGAACAGGAGATGATGAATGACTGCTGCCTTAAAATGCCTAAACACCATTTTGCCTTAAATCATATTATTGTGCAAAAAAGTCTAAATGTGCAGCTTATAGCAAAATCAATAATCAGAAGAGGGACACACACACACACAGTTCTAGCCTGTCATTTAGACCAGTGTGACTGAAAAGTGTCCAGTGAAATAATGGATTTAAAAGTGGCTGACATTATGTATTTTTTATATTGTACTAATGCAGCTGCACGCACACACACACACACACACACACACACACACACACACACATTGCTATGATCTTGCTTGAAGACACCATCCCCCACCACCACATCCTAAATACATAGATCAGGAAGGAGGGCCCTATTTTTTAATAAACTTAATTCATGGCCTCTATTTATGTATTTACTTGATCTGATTGATTTAAAATGTTTTATCTTTTTAATACTGTAGACAATTTTGCAGAATGAAGCTGAAATTCCATCTTATCCTTGTCTCCAGGTTAAATGAAGTAGCTAGTTAAGGTTACATTGTCAGAAAATGACCCAAGAATGGCCAATTGCAATCCTTGTTCTGCTGAACTGTCAAAAGAAGTACGCCATGTAAGCCATATTGTGCTTTGTTGGTATGTCTGCTGGAATGTAAAATTTTGTAATGTTTTTCTTTTCTTTAAAACAGCTTATTAGTTTATGTAAAATGTTTCATTTTGGAACATCCCTAGTTAAGATACAGCTCTAGAAAAATTAAAGAGACCACAAATTTTCCCTTAAATTAGCTTCTCTAAGGTTAGGTGCACATAGACCCAATCTGCATGGGGCATTTTGCCCAACGCATTTGACCAATCCACACACAGTAATACACACACACACACACACACTAGTGAATTCACACACTAAGGGACAGTAAGCACACATGTCTGGAACAGTGGGCAGCCCTGTCCGTGGCACCCAGGGAGCGGTGCTTGCTTAAGGGAACGTCAGTCATGCCCTGACAGTTCAGGAAGACTGGCCCCTTTAACCTCTCTGTGGCCCACATCCATAGTGGGCCACTGGAATTTTTCCCTGGTTCTCCCAATGAACACTCGATCCCATGAGTGACACACTAAATGATGAATGAACTTACAATTATATAGCTCCTTTCTAGGTACCCAAAGATGCTTTACAATCAGCACTATTCACAATCACACTCGGCACTCAACCTACACACTCCAGCGAGAAGTGTCATGCAATTGTGCACAGCCTACCAGAAATGACCTGCAGAACTGCAATGAGTAATATGGGATTCACCCTGGATAGTGAACCAGCCCATATCTGGGCCTACAGACATACATAAATTCACTCACTGACACACTCCTTTACACATGGCATCTGGTCTCCACATTTTTGAAATGTGGGAGGAAACTAGAGTGTCTGAAAATTGTTTTGTATTAACTAATGATGCAGCATAACAATTATCAAATTCATATTCACACTCTTTTGTGATCTGCTACTAAATGTCAATTAGAGGCAAACAAAACAGAAAAGAACAAACAAGAACTTCTCAACCACTTTTCAAATGCAATTTCAGTAAGAAGTATATTAAGGCAGTTGGTAATTTACCTGAACAGACAAACCTTATATCCACGAAATGATTACAGCTGTGTTTACCCCACCCCAGTGAGCCACATTTCTTCAGTGTAGACTCTGATCCACTGCACTGCACATTACTCATCCAGATTTGTCCAGATCCAGATGGATCTAAATCACCAATAAGTAGCTCTCCGCATTGCAACTGTCTACACAAGACAACACCAACAAAACTATTCACACCAACAGCACACACTGTTCCCCACTGTCCTCTGTGAAGAACTTCTATTCTCCCAGCACAGCGACTGCCACCATCCACCAACCTCACACTGTCTGTGAGGAAAAAAGAGACAAGAGAAAAATGAACAGATTGATCAAATCAACACGTACCTTAATTTACCTGAGGGAACCCTCCAAAGGGATCAATAAAGTTCTATCTAATCTAATCTAATCTAATCTAATCTAATCTAATCTAATCAACAAATTGTTTCATGAAGTGTATATATAATATCTACAGTAATACACAAACAAATAAATAACAACACTTACCACCACACACCAGTCCCACGTCATAGTCATGAGAGCAGTTGTGTTTGAGTGAAGATGATGTTGGACAGAAGTGAATCTGAGATTCGTTGCCTCTACACTGAAGCTCCTCTGACCACACCTGACCCTCCCCTCTGCCAAAAGCAGCTGCTCCCAACACCTTCACAGGAAGCCCACAGCCCAGCTCTCGACACACAACCTCTGCATCCTGCTGGTCAAAGTCAGCATCACACACTGTTCCCCAGGTCTCTCCATGAAGAACCTCTACTCTCCCAGAGCAGTGAGAACCACCAACCAGCCTGACTCCTAAATTTTAGGCATTAAATATGAAAAATGAGTCACTACTGATCTTTTAAATGCTTTTAAATTATTTATGAACAACTAAACTG
>CM067519.1:1367374-1382562 GCA_034509495.1 Acestrorhynchus altus | reverse complement strand
CACACACACACACACACACACACACACACACACACGCACGCACACACACATAATACGCACGCACACACACACACACACACACACACACACACACACAGACCGGCCCATCTGTCGAGAGAGAGAGAGAGAGAAAGGAGGCTGAGAGAGAGAGAGAGAGAGAGAGAGAGAGAGAGAGAGAGAGATGCTGAACGCTGATTGGCTGAGAGTGGTACAGGCTGACTCAGTGGATGTGGAGAAGCTGTGTGTGTGTGTGTGTGTGTGTGTGATATAGATGCAGTCTCAGTCTGTTCATCAGCGTCGTTGCGCGTGCACGCGGAGCGCGAGCTCTCTATTGGCTGCGCGAGCTGAGCGGCTGTAACAGCAGCATGCGCTCCTCACACACACACACACACACACACACACAGACACACACAGACGGAGCGGAGCGCAGCGCGGAGCGGAGGAGCAAAGGAGCAGACTGACTGACTGACTGACTGGAGCTCTGTCTGTGAGTGCTGACTGCCTGCGTGTGTGTGTGTGTGTGTGTGTGTGTGTGTGTGTGTGTGTGTGAGAGAGACACTCTGAGAGCAGATGTGCTGAAGACAGACTCTGCATGCAGTTCGTCTAAAGGCATTGGCTGTCCGAATACTTTTGTCACACTCTTGTGACCAAACTTAAAGTGAGTGCAGCTCTTTACTTTCACAGAAGTGTCCACATACTTCTGACACACTGTGGGTGAAAGTCATCTGTCCAGATACTTTTGACAGACTTGAGGCCAGACTGTGACAGGGCTGAGCAGCACATCACCTTGGTTCTGTTCCTATAAAGTGTCCAAATACTTTTGACACAGTCAAATGGGATAGCTAATTGAACGTAACAGAACTTGACCATGTGCGGTGTCTTTTGATTGTACTCACACCGCAAACCTGTGCTTTAAGCGACAACTTGCTGAGCATGTCTGTTGCGTCCAAATACTTTTGGCTTGTCCGCTTAATTAGAGCTCTTAATTAGAGCTTGATTATGCTGTAATTACACTTTAATCACATTCATGACTCGTGTGCTGAAACCCCATACACAAACACAGTCACACAGGTTTCCGTGTCCGAATACTTTTGATCCAGGATCACCATGTTTACAGGACACACGGCGCTCTGTGTTAGAGGAGCGCTGCCTGTGCTGAGACAGGACTAGGAGTGTCCCGAAGCTGCACATCAGTTTGGCGAGTGTGCGAGAGTGTGTATGAGAGTGTGTGTGCATGGGTTTCCACATGGCGTGCTACTACATCGTCATCAGCTCCACACACCTCAGCAACGGACACTTCCGCAACATCAAGGGAGTTTTCAGAGGACCGCTGTGCAGCAAGAACCTGGTCAGTACTCACCTCTGTTCTTTACACTGTCACAGGGCAACTCCAGCACTTTTCCAAAATTCTCACCATAACACTGTACAGACACTGACCGACTGTTTTCTTGGTGAGCGGAAGCAGGCGCCGGGTTCCTCTGGGAGCTTTTATGGCCGTCCTGCAGCAGGTTTCCCTCCACCCTTTTCCTGATCTGTGGTTTTGTACTCTATCAAAACAACGCGTCAGACAGTGTATTGTAAACATGTTGTTGTTGTGTCGCTTCATTTGCTGCATTGGTGCTTAAAGTAGTGCACTTTGTGGTAATTAGTGTAGCAGCACTTCACTCTGGGTTTTTGTGCACATGCGTCCAAATACGTGAGTCTGGTTGTGGAACATGATTGATGCACGAACATGTTCTGATTACACTCACGGCACAGTCTGCGCTAAATCAGTGACACGTTGCCGGGCATGTGTGTTGTGTCCAAATACTTTTGGCCCACCAGCTTTAAATTGAACATAGATACTTCTGACCCAAAATTGAGTCGAAATGGCAAAATAAGGAGCTTGATGCTCAATAGCACTCAGCTTTCTGTCACTTCATGTCCAAATACTTTAGAAACACAGAATGTGCTAAAAGTTACCCTGAGAAGTGAATAACTTCTTTATTTTCATAAACACGTTGGTTTGATAGTTTTGTTGCACATTTCTGATTTTTACAAAAAGGTGTGTCCAAATACTTTTGACACGCCCAGTCCTCGGCTTTAACTCTGACAGTGTGTCGACGCGACGGGTTCCGGTTTCATTCTGCACAGAATTTTGAGATGTGGCTGGAATTGCTCTTCAGAACTCTGAACGCTGAAGGGTTTCCAGGCTTTGTTTTGTGTCTCTGTTACGGGATCGGGGGACCTTTGCGTCCCGTCCCTGCAGTGTTTTCACTGTGTACTGAATCCACTCTGGGGTCAGATTTCTGCTCGTCCCTTTCCGTTGAACCTGCGGTACATTCCCGGAGAGAGGAGCCTCTTCATACCCTGCTAAACCTCAGCACTGTTCTTATTAGAACAGGGTTAGGGTTAGGACCA
Organism: Acestrorhynchus altus; assembly: GCA_034509495.1. Lineage (NCBI taxonomy): Eukaryota > Metazoa > Chordata > Actinopteri > Characiformes > Acestrorhynchidae > Acestrorhynchus > Acestrorhynchus altus. The sequence goes on along the minus strand of CM067519.1, from coordinate 1,380,162 downwards.
GAACTGCGGGTTCCTTCCGGTTTTGGGTTAAATTAAAGTTAGGATTGAATTCATGACCCGGATTAGGATGGTTAGGAACAGGAACAGGAATGGTGTTCGTTTTATGAGTAGGATTAGGGAGAGAACTAAGATTAGGGTTATGTCCGAGTTTAGTTACAAGTAAGATTATGGCTAGAACCAGGATTAAGGATAGGTTTCCGTTTTGGGCAGGAGTCTCTTTTGTGATTAAGATTAGGATTAGAAAAGAAGTTTGGAGACAGGATTAAGGCGTAAACTGGGTTAGACTGGACTTGACATTTAACAAATTAATATTTCGTTAATTTTAAGTTAAATGTAAAGTTGCCCAAATCACTATTACCACTTATTATTATTGTTATTATTGCTGTTGTTGTTGTTGTTGTTATTGACAGTAGTAGTAAGTGTTGAGTGTGGGTGTATTTGGTGGCTTGTAGGTGGTCCCTACCCGTGTGTCTGGGCATGACGCCGTGTGGGGAGCCTGCGTTAGAGGGTGTCCTTCTGTGGGATTTTACGCTGTAGTGTTTGAGGGTTGGTTGTGAGACTCTGCAGTGTGTGTGAATGGAGAGTTGATAGAGCGGTGGGTTCAATTTGCAAATGGGGTCTTTTAATTTACTGTGTGTTATAGAGCGCTGTGTGTTATAGAGAGTTGTGTGTTATAGAGCGCTGTGTGTTATAGAGCACTATGTGTTATAGAGCGCTGTGTGTTATAGAGGGCTGTGTGTTATAGAGCACTGTTATAGAGAGCTGTGTGTTATAGAGGGCTGTGTGTTATAGAGCGCTGTGTGTTATAGAGCGCTGTGTGTTATAGAGAGCTGTGTGTTATAGAGCGCTGTGTGTTATAGAGCGCTGTGTGTTATAGAGGGCTGTGTGTTATAGAGCACTGTTATAGAGAGTTGTGTGTTATAGAGGGCTGTGTGTTATAGAGCGCTGTGTGTTATAGAGCGCTGTGTGTTATAGAGAGCTGTGTGTTATAGAGCGCTGTGTGTTATAGAGCGCTGTGTGTTATAGAGGGCTGTGTGTTATAGAGCACTGTTATAGAGAGTTGTGTGTTATAGAGGGCTGTGTGTTATAGAGCGCTGTGTGTTATAGAGCGCTGTGTGTTATAGAGAGCTGTGTGTTATAGAGCGCTGTGTGTTATAGAGCGCTGTGTGTTATAGAGGGCTGTGTGTTATAGAGCACTGTTATAGAGAGTTGTGTGTTATAGAGCGCTATGTGTTATAGAGCGCTGTTTTATAGAGGGTTGTATGTTATAGAGCGCCATGTGTTATAGAGCGCTGTGTGTTATAGAGCGCTGTGTGTTATAGAAAGCTGTGTTGTATAGAGGGCTGTGTGTTATAGAGCGCTGTGTGTTATAAAAGGCTGTGTGTTATAGAGGGTTGTGTGTTATAGACAGTTGTGTGTTGTACATATCTGAGAGTTATAATGGACTGTATGTTATAGAGCGCTGTGTTTTATAGAAGGCTGAGTGTTATAGAGCGTTGTGTGTCATAGAGGGCTGTGTGTTGTAGAGTGCTGTGTCGTGTATAGAGCTGTGTGTTATAGAGCGCTGTGTAGTATTCAGAGCTGTGTGTTATAGAGCGCTGTGTAGTATTCAGAGCTGTGTCATAGAGCGCTGTGTGGCATGTAGAGCGCTGTGTTTCATAGAGCGCTGTGTGTTATAGAGCACTGTGTGTTATAGATCGCTGTATGGTATATAGAGCTGTTTGTTATAGAGAGCTGTGTGTTGACGAGCGCTGTGTGTTATAGAGCGCTGTGTGTTATATAGCACTGTGCGTTATATAGAGCATTGTGTTATACATCGATGTGTGTGTTGGTTAGCTGTGTGTTGCAGAATGCTATGTGTGATAGAGGGTTGTGTATGATATAGCGCTGTTGGTTATAGAGAGCTGTGTGTTATAGAGTGTTGTGTGTTATAGAGAGTTGTGTGTTATAGAGAGCTGTGGTTATAGTGAGCTGTGTGTTATAGAGTGTTGTGTGTTATAGAGAGTTGTGTGTCATATAGCGCTGTGTGTTATGTGTGTTATAGAGGGCAGTTTGTTATAGAAGGCTGTGTGTTATAGAAGGCTGTGTGTTATAGAGGGCTGTGTGTTATAGAGCGCTGTGTGTTATAGATGGCTGTGTGTTATAGAGCTCTGTGTGTTATAGAGGGCTGTGTGTTATATAGCACTATGTGTTATATAGAGCATTGTGTTATACAGCGATGTGTGTGTTGGTTAGCTGTGTGTTATAGTGAGCTGTGTGTTATAGAGTGTTGTGTGTTATAGAGAGTTGTGTGTCATATAGCGCTGTGTGTTATGTGTGTTATAAAGGGCTGTGTGTTATAGAGGGCAGTTTGTTATAGAAGGCTGTGTGTTATAGAGCGCTGTGTGTTATAGAGCGCTGTGTGTTATAGAGCTCTGTGTGTTATAGAGCTCTGTGTGTTATAGAGAGTTGTGTGTTATAGAGCTCTGTGTGTTATAGAGGGCTGTGTGTTATACAAGGCTGTGTGTTATGAAGCATTGTGTTTTATGGAGCACGGTGTTTTGTAGTGGGCTGTGTGTATTAGAAAGTTGTGTGTTATAGAAGGTTGTGTGCCATATAGTGCTGTTGGTTATAGAGACCTGTTATAGTGAGCTGTGTGTTAAAGAGTGTTGTGTGTTATAGAGAATTGTGTGTTATAGAGCTGTGTGTTATAGAGAGCTGTGTTTTATAGAGCGCTGCGTGTTATAGAGCTGTGTGTTATGGAGAGCTGTGTGTTATATAGAGCAGTGTGTTATAGAAGGCTGTGTGTTTTAGAGAGTTGTGTGTTATAGATCTGTGTGTTATAGTGAGCTGTGTGCTATAGAGGGTGCTGTGTGTTAACAGAGCTGTGTGTTATAGAGCGCTGTGTTTCATGGAGTGCTATGTTTTATAAAGAACTATGTGTTATAGAGAGCCGTGTTTTATAGACGGCTGTGTGTTATAGAGGGCTGTGTGTTATAGTGTGCTTTGTGTTATAGAGCGGTGTGTTATAGAGACTTTTGTGTTATAAGGCGCTGTGCATTATATAGAGCTGTGTTATAGATAGCTTTGTGTTATGAAGGGCTGTGTGTTATAGAGCTGTGTGTTATAGAGAGCTGTGTGTTATAGAGGGCTGTGTATTATAGAGCGCTGTGTGTTATAAAGGGCTGTGTGTTATTGAGCGCTGCGTGTTTTAGAGGGCTGTGTGTTATAAAGGGCTGTGTGTTATAGAGGGCTGTGTGTTATAAAGCGCTGTGTGTTATAGAGGGCTGTGTGTTATAGAGGGCTGTGTGTTATAGAGGGTAGTGTGTTATAGAGCGCTATGTGTTATAGAGAGCTGTGTGTTATAGAGCGCTGTGTGTTATAGAGGGCTGTGTGTTATTGAGCGCTGCGTGTTTTAGAGGGCTGTGTGTTATAAAGGGCTGTGTGTTATAGATGGCTGTGTGTTATATAGAGCTGTGTGTTATAGAGACTTTTGTGTTATAAGGCGCTGTGCATTATATAGAGCTGTGTTATTGATAGCTGTGTGTTATGAAGGGCTGTGTGTTATAGAGAACTGTGTGTTATAGAGGGCAGTGTGTTATAGAGCGCTGTGTGTTATAGAGAACTGTGTGTTATAGAGGGCAGTGTGTTATAGAGCGCTGTGTGTTATAGAGTGCTGTGTGTTATAGAGTGCTGTGTGTTATAGAGAACTGTGTGTTATAGAGGGCAGTGTGTTATAGAGCGCTATGTGTTATAGAGGGCTGTGTGTTATAGAGCGCTGTGCGTTATATAGAACTGTGTGTCATAGAGAGCTATGTGTTGTTAAGGGCTGTGTGATATAGAGCACAGTGTGTGATAGAGCGCTGTGTGATAAAGTGCGCTGAGTGTTATAGACCTGTGTGTTATAGAGCGCTGTGTGTTATAGACCTGTGTGTTATAGAGCGTTGTGTGTTATAGAGGGCTGTGTGTTTTAGAGTGCAGTGTGTTATATAGGGCTGTGTGTCATATAGGGCTGTGTGTTATGGAGGGCTGTGTGTTATATAGAGCTTTGTGTTATAGAGCGCTGTATGTTATAGAGGTCTGTGTGTTATATAGAGCTGTGTGTTATAGAGCTGTGTGTTTTAGAGAGCAGGGAGTTATAGAGGGTTGTGTGTCTTACAGAGTGCTGTGTGTTATAGAGCTGGGCTTTATAGAGAGCTGTGTTTCATAGAGCGCTGTGTGTTATAGAGGGCTGTGTGTTATGGAGGGCTGTGTGTTATACATGGCTGTGTGTTATATAGAGCTGTGTGTTATAGACGGCTGTGTGTTATATAGAGAGCTGTGTGTTATAGAGGGCTGTGTGTTATAGAGGGCTGTGTGTTATGAGGGGTGTGTGTTATATAGAGGTGTGTGTTATAGAGGGCTGTGTGTTATAAAGGGCTGTGTGTTATATAGAGCTTTGTGTTATAGAGCGCTGTGTGTTATAGAGCTCTGTGTTATAGAGGGCTGTGTGTTATAGAGGGTTGTGTGTTATAGAGCTGTGTGTTATAGAGAGTAGTGTGTCATAGAGCGCTGTGTGTTATAGAGGGCTGTGTGTTATAAAGCGCTGTGTGTTATAGAGGGCTGTGTGTTATAAAGCGATGTGTGTTATAGTGCGCTTTGTGTTATAGAGCTGTGTGTTATCGAGGGCTATGTGGTATAGAGGGCTGTGTGTAATAGAGCTGTGTGTTATAGAGAGCTGTGTGTTATAGAGCACTGTGCGTTATATAGAGCTGTGTGTTATAGAGCGCTGTGTGTTATAGACCTGTGTGTTATAGAGAACTGTGTGTTATAGAGGGCAGTGTGTTATAGAGGGCAGTGTGTTATAGAGCTGTGTGTTATAGAGAACTGTGTGTTTTAGAGCGCTGTGCGTTATATAGAGCTGTGTGTTATTAAGGGCTGTGTGATATAGAGCACATTGTGTGATTGAGCGCTGTGTGATAAAGTGCGGTGAGTGTTATAGACCTGTGTGTTTTAGAGCGCCGTGTGTTATAGAGGGCCGTGTGTTTTATAGTGCAGTGTGTTATATATGGGGCTGTGTGTTATATAGGGCTGTGTGTTATGGAGGGCTGTGTGTTATAGATGGCTGTGTGTTATAGATGGCTGTGTGTTAAGGAGGGCTGTGTGTTATAGAAGGTAGTGTGGTATAGAGCGCTGTTTGTTATAGAGGGCTGTGTGTTATAGAGGGCTGTGTGTTGTAGAGTGCAGTGTGTTATAGAGCGCTATGTGTTATGGAGAGCTGCGTGTTATAGAGGGCTGTGTTTTATAGAGGGTAGTGTGTTTTAGAGGTCTGTGTGTTTTAGAGGGTAGTGTGTTATAGAGGGTAGTGTGTTATAGAGCGCTATGTTATAGAGGGCTGTGTGTTATAGATGGTGGTGTGTTATAGAGCGCTATGTGTTATAGAGGGCTGTGTGTTATAGAGCGCTGTGTGTTATAGAGGGCTGTGTGTTATAGAGGGCTGCGTGATATAAAGGGCTGTGTGTTATAGAGGGCTGTGTTTTATGTAGAGCTGTATGTTATAGTGGGCTGTGTGTTATAGTGGGTTGTGTGTTATAGAGGGCAGTGTGTTATAGAGGGCTGTGTGTTATAGAGGGCTGTGTGTTATGGAGGGCTATGTGTTATAGAGGGCTGTGTGTTATAGAGGGCTCTGTGTTTCGTAGCACTTTGTGTTATAGAGGGCTGTGTGTTATGGAGGTCTGGGTGTTATAGAGAGCTCTTTGTTATGGAGAGCAGTATTTATAGAGCTCTGTGTTATAGAGCACTGTGTGTTATAGAGGGTTGTGTTTTATAGGTGGCTGTGTGTTTTAGAGGGCTGTGTGTTGTATATCACTTTGTGTTATAGAGCGCTGTGTGTTATAGGGGGCTGTGTGTTATTGCGGGCTGTTAATTATAGAGCGCTGTGTGTTATAGAGGGTTGTGTGTTATAGAGAGTTGTGTGTTATAGAGGGTTGTGTGTTATAGAGGGCTGTGTGTTATAGAGAGCACTGTCTTTTATACAGGGCTGTGTTTTATTGAGTGCTTTGTGTTATATATTACTTTTTTTTTGTTATAGAGCACTGTGTGTTATAGAGCGTTGTGTGTTATTGGGGGCTATGTGTTATAGAAATCTTTTTGTTATACATGGTTGTGTGTTATGGAGAGCTGTGTGTTATAGAGCGTTGTGTGTTATAAAGGGCTATGTGTTATAGAGGGCTTTGCATTACATAGAGCTGTGTGTTATAGAGAGCTGTGTGTGATAGAGGGCTGTGCATTACATACNTGTTATAGAGGGCAGTGTGTTATAGAGGGTTGTGTGTTATAGAGGGCTGTGTGTTATGGAGGGCTATGTGTTATAGAGGGCTGTGTGTTATGGAGGTCTGGGTGTTATAGAGAGCTCTTTGTTATGGAGAGCAGTATTTATAGAGCACTGTGTGTTATAGAGGGTTGTGTTTAATTGGTGGCTGTGTGTTTTAGAGGGCTGTGTGTTGTATATCACTTTGTGTTATAGAGGGCTGTGTGTTATAGGGAGCTGTGTGTTATTGCGGGCTGTTAATTATAGAGCGCTGTGTGTTATAGAGGGTTGTGTGTTATAGAGAGTTGTGTGTTATAGAGGGTTGTGTGTTATAGAGGGCAATGTGGTATAGAGCACTGTCTTTTATAGAGGGCTGTGTTTTATTGAGTGCTGTGTGTTATATATTACTTTGTGTTATAGAGCACTGTCTGTTACAGAGCATTGTGTGTTATTAGGGGCTATGTGTTATAGAAATCTCTTTGTTATATATGGTTGTGTGTTATGGAGAGCTGTGTGTTATAGAGCGTTGTGTGTTATAAAGGGCTATGTGTTATAGAGGGCTTTCCATTACATAGAGCTGTGTGTTATAGAGCGTTGTGTGTTATAGAGGGCTTTGCATTACATAGAGCTGTGTGTTATAGAGGGCTGTGTGTTATAGAGGGCTTTGCATTACATAGAGCTGTGTTATAGAGCACTGTGTGTTATAAAGTGCTATGTGTTATAGAGGGCTGTGTGTTATAGAGCGCTGTATGATATAGAGGGCCGTGTGTTATAGAGCGCTGTTTGTAACAGAGGGTTGTGTATTATAGAGCGCTGTATGATATAGAGGGCCGTGTGTTATAGAGCGCTGTGTGTTATATGGAGCTCTGTGCTATAGAGGGCTGTGTGTTAAAGAGGGCTGTGTGTTTTAGCGTGCTGTGTGTTATAGAATGCTGTGTGTTATAGAGAGCTGTGTGTTATAGAGGGCTGTGTGTTATAAAGCGCTATGTGTTATAGAGGGCTGTGTGTTATAAAGCGCTATGTGTTATAGAGGGCTGTGTGTTATAGAGCGCTGTGTGTAACAGAGGGTTGTGTGTTATAGAGCGCTGTATGATATAGAGGGCCGTGTGTTATAGAGCGCTGTGTGTTATATAGAGCTCTGTGCTATAGAGCGCTGTGTGTTATAGAGGGCTGTGTGTTAAAGAGGGCTGTGTGTTTTAGCGTGCTGTGTGTTATAGAGAGCTGTGTGTTATAGCGAGCTGTGACTTATAGAGCGCTGTGTGTTATAGAGGGCTGTGTGTTAAAGAGGGCTGTGTGTTATAGAGCGTTGTGTGTTATAGAGGGCTGTGTGTTAAAGAGGGCTGTGTGTCATAGAGCGTTGTGTGTTATAGAGGGTTGTGTGTTATAGAGGGTTGTGTGTTATAGAGCGTTGTCTGTTATAGAGGGCAGTGTGTTATAGTGCGCTGTGTGTTATAGAGGGCTGTGTGTTATGGAGGGCTCTGTGTTACGTAGCACTTTGTGTTATAGAGGGCTGGGTGTTATGGAGGTATGGGTGTTATAGAGAGCTGAGTGTTATAGAGGGCTGGGTGTTATGGAGGTATGGGTGTTATAGAGAGCTGAGTGTTATAGAGGGCTGGGTGTTATGGAGAGCTCTTTGTTATGGAGAGCAGTATTTATAGAGGTCTGTGTTATAGAGCACTGTATGTTATAGAGGGTTGTGTGTTATAGGTGGCTGTGTGTTTTAGAGGGCGGTGTGTTGTATATCACTTTGTGTTATAGAGGGCTGTGTGTTATAGGGGACTGTGTGTTATAGCGGGCTGTTCATTACAGAGCGCTGTGTGTTATAGAGGGTTGTGTGTTATAGAGAGTTGTGTGTTATAGAGGTCTGTGTGTTATAGAGGGCTGTGTGTTATAAAGCGCTGTGTTATAGAGCGCTGTGTGTTATAAAGCGCTGTGTGTTATAGAGGGCTGTGTGTTATAAAGCGCTGTGTGTTATAAAGCGCTGTGTTATAGAGCGCTGTGTGTTATAAAGCGCTGTGTGTTATAGAGGGCTGTGTGTTATAGAGCGCTGTGTGTAATAGAGGGTTGTGTGTTATAAAGCGCTGTGTTATAGAGGGCTGTGTGTTATAAAGCGCTGTGTGTTATAAAGCGCTGTGTGTTATAGAGGGCTGTGTGTTATAAAGCGCTGTGCGTTATAAAGCGCTGTGTTATAGAGCGCTGTGTGTTATAAAGCGCTGTGTGTTATAAAGCGCTGTGTGTTATAGAGTGCTGTGTGTTATAGAGTGCTGTGTGTTATAAAGCGCTGTGTGTTATAAGTGCTGTGTGTTATAGAGGCTGTGTGTTATAGAGGCTGTGTGTTTAAAAGAAAGGGGCTGTGTGTTATAAGCAGCTGTGTGTGGCGCTGCTGTGTGTTATAGGAGCTGTGTGTTATAGAGCGCAGTGTGTTATAGAGGGCTGTGTGTTTTAGAGTGCTGTTTGTTACAGATGGCTTTGTGTTATAATGGGCTGTGTGTTATAGAGAACTGTGTGTTATAGATGGTTGTGTGTTATAAGGGATGTTTATTTATAGAGAACTGTATTATAAAGACCTGTATGTTATAGATGGCTGTGTGTATAAAGGGATGTTTGTTATAGAGAAACTGTGTGTTATAGAGACCTGTGTGTTATAGATGGCTGTGTGTTATAAAGGGATGTTTGTTATAGAGAACTGTGTGTTATAGAGAGTCCTGTGTGTTATAGATGGCATGTATTTATGCGAAAGGGCGTGTGTTACTGCATGAGCTGTGTTATAGAGTGCTGTGTGTTACAGAAGGCTTTGTGTTATAATGGGCTGTGTGTTATAGAGAACTGTGTGTTATAGAGAGACCTGTGTGTTATAGATGGCTGTGTGTTATAGAGGGATGTTTGTTTTAGAGAGCTTTGTGTTATAGAGACCTGTGTGTTATAGAGCGCTGTGTGTTATAGAGGGCTGTGTGTTATAGAGAGCTGTGTGTTAAAGATCGCTGTGTGTTATAGAGAGCTGTGTGTTATAGAGGGCTGTGCGTTTTAGAGAGCTGTGTGTTATAGAGCTCTGTGTTTTATAGAGCGCTGTGTGTTATAGAGCGCTGTGTGTTATAGAGCGCTGTGTGTGTTATAAGGCTGTGTGTGTGAGAAACTGTGTGTTATAGGGTAGTGAGTTATATAGAGGCTGTGTTATAGAAGGGATGTGTGTTATAGAAAGTGTGTTGTGTGAAAGGAAGCTGTGTGTTATGAGAAGTGCTGTGTGTTACTCGAGGCTATGTGTTATAAATGCTATGTGTTATAGAAAGGGGCTATGTGTTTAGAAACTGTGTGTATAAGAGGTGGTCAGTTATAGAAGACAGTGTGTTATTGAGCTGTGTGTTATAGCAAGTGCTGTGTGTTATAGTGTGCTGTGTGTTATAGAGTGCATGTGTTGTGAGACTGTATATAAAGGGGCTACTGTATTTATAGAAGGGCTGTGTTTGTTTTATAGAGGCTGTGTAACCTCAGATACTTGATGTATTATAAACTGTTTTGTTATAAGCGCTGTGTGTTATAGATAGCTGTGTGTGTTATAGAGGCTGTGTGTATAGGTAGCTGTATGTGTTATAGAGGCTGTGTTATAAGGAGCTTTGTATTTATAGATGGTTGTGTGTTATGAGCGCTGTGTGTTATAAAGGGCTATGTGTTTAGAGAACTGTGTGTTATAGAAGGCTGTGTGTTATAGAAGGCTGTTTGTTATAGATGGCCGTGTGTTATAAAGGCTGTCTGTTATAGATGGCTTCACGTGTTATAGAGGATCGTGTTATAGGCGCTTTATTATTATTTATAGAGGGCTGTGTCTTATAGAGCGCAGTTTATTATAGAGCGCTGTTTGTTATAGAGGGCTGTTTGTTATAGAGAATTGTGTGTCAGAGTGCTTTGTGTTATAGAGAGCTGTGTGTTATAGAGAGCTGTGTGTTATAGAGCGCTGTGTGTTTATATGGATTGCTGTGTGTTATAGAGAACTCTGTGTTATAGAGAGCTGTGTGTTATAGACGGCTGTGTGTTATAAACGGCTGTGTTTTATAGAGGGCTGTGTGTTATAGAGTGCTGTGAGTTATAGAGTGCTGTGTGTTATAGATTGCTGTGTGTTATAGAGCGCTGTGTGTTATAGATGGCTGTGTGTTATAGATGGCTGTGTGTTATAGAGGGCTGTATAAGAGGCTGTGTATTTATAAGCTGTCTGTTATAGAGTGAGTGTGTTGCTCGAGGGCTGTGTGTTATAAAACTGTGTTTTAGAGAAGCTGTGTCATAGAGTGTGAAGCCTTTGTGTGTTATAGGCGCTGTATGTGTTATCGAGGCTGTTTTTATAGAGCGCTGTGTGTTATAGAGGGCATTGTGTTATAGAGGGCAGTGTGTTATAGAGTGCTGTGTGTTATAGAGGGCAGTGTGTTATAGAGCGCTGTGTGTTATTGAACGCTGTGTATTATAGAGGGGCTGTTTTTATAGGCGCTGTGTGTTATAGAGGTAGTGTGTTATAAATATGTGTTATAAATGGCTGTGTGTTATAGAGGGCTGTTTTTATAGAGCGCTGTGTGTTATAGAGAGTTGTGTGTTATAGAGCACTGTGTGTTATAGATGGCTGTGTGTTATAGATGGCTGTATGTTATAGAGCGCTGTGTGTTGTAGAGCGCTGTGTTATAGATGTGTGTGTTATAGAAAGGCTGTTTTTGCATAGAAGCGCTGTGTTATAGAAGCGCTGTGTGTTGCTCTGGCGCTATGTGTTATAGAAGGCAGTGTGTTATAAGCGCTGTGTGTTATAGAAGCGCTGTGTGTTATCAAAGCACTGTGTTTATAGAGGGCTGTTTTTATAGAGCGCTTTGTGTTATAGAGGGCTGTGTGTTATAGAGAGCTGTGTGTTATAGTTGGCTGTGTGTTATAGTGCGCTTTGTGTTATAGAGGGCTGTGTGTTATATTATAAAGAGCTGTGTTTTAGAGAGCTGTGTGTCATAGAGTGATGTGTGTTATAGAGCGCTGTGTGTTATAGAGCGCTGTGTGTTATCGAGGGCTGTTTTTATAGAGCGCTGTGTGTTATAGAGGGCATTGTGTTATAGAGGGCAGTGTGTTATAGAGTGCTGTGTGTTATAGAGGGCAGTGTGTTATAGAGCGCTGTGTGTTATTGAACGCTGTGTATTATAGAGGGCTGTTTTTATAGAGCGCTGTGTGTTATAGAGGGTAGTGTGTTATAGAGCGCTGTGTGTTATAGAGCGCTGTGTGTTATAGAGGGCTGTTTTTATAGAGCGCTGTGTGTTATAGAGAGTTGTGTGTTATAGAGCACTGTGTGTTATAGATGGCTGTGTGTTATAGATGGCTGTATGTTATAGAGCGCTGTGTGTTGTAGAGCGCTGTGTGTTATAGATGGCTGTGTGTTATAGAAGGCTGTTTTTATAGAGCGCTGTGTGTTATAGAGCGCTGTGTGTTATAGAGCGCTGTGTGTTATAGAGGGCAGTGTGTTATAGAGCGCTGTGTGTTATAGAGCGCTGTGTGTTATAGAGCGCTGTGTTTTATAGAGGGCTGTTTTTATAGAGCGCTTTGTGTTATAGAGGGCTGTGTGTTATAGAGAGCTGTGTGTTATAGTTGGCTGTGTGTTATAGTGCGCTTTGTGTTATAGAGGGCTGTGTGTTATAGAGCGCTGTGTGTTATAGAGGGTAGTGTGTTATCGAGGGCTGTGTGTTATAGAGGGCTGTTTTTATAGAGCGCTGTGCGTTATAGAGGATAGTGTGTTATAGAGCGCTGTGTGTTATAGAGGGCAGTGTGTTATAGAGCGCTGTGTGTTATAGAGCGCTATGTGTTATAGAGGGCTGTTTTTATAGAGCGCTGTGTGTTTTAGAGCGCTGTGTGTTATAGAGCGCTGTGTGTTATAGAAGGCTGTTTTTATAGAGCGCTGTGCGTTATAGAGGGTAGTGTGTTATAGAGCGCTGTGTGTTATAGAGCGCTGTGTGTTATAGAGGGCTGTTGTTATAGAGCGCTGTGTGTTATAGAGGGCAGTGTGTTGTTGAGGGATGTGTGTTATAGAGCGCTGTGTGTTATAGAGGGCTGTTTTTATAGAGCGCTGTGTGTTATAGAGCACTGTGTCTTATAGTGCGCTTTGTGTTATAGAGGGCTGTGTGTTATAGTTGGCTGTGTGTTATAGATGGCTGTATGTTATAGAGCGCTGTGTGTTGTAGAGCGCTGTGTGTTATAGATGGCTGTGTGTTATAGAAGGCTGTGTGTTATAGAGGGCTGTGTGTTATAGAGCGCTGTGTGTTTTATAGCACTGTGTGTTATAGAGCGCTGTGTGTTATAGAGCGCTGTGTTTTTTTGAGGGCTGTTTTTATAGAGCGCTTTGTGTTATAGAGGGCTTTGTGTTTTAGATGGCTGTGTGTTATAGATGGCTGTGTGTTATAGTGCGCTTTGTGTTATAGAAGGCTCTGTATTATAGATGGCTGTGTGTTATAGATGGCTGTGTGTTATAGAGAGTTGTGTGTTTTTGATGGCTGTGTGTTATAGAGCGCTGTGT
>CM067519.1:1346829-1366874 GCA_034509495.1 Acestrorhynchus altus | reverse complement strand
TATATATATATATATATATATATATATATATATATATATATATATAATGGGGTATGTTAGAATGACATAAGCTATTAAATGTAAGGAATACACAAGATAAGGCAATACCTTGTAAACAGTTATATTTATAGTGTGTGTGTGTGTGTGTGTGTGTGTGTGTGTGTGTGTGTGTGTTATTCATATCTGCTTTCTAACTGCCATGCAGCTGAAGAGAACAAAGAGACAGCACCGGGTTTCTGTCTCTCACATTCCATTCCAGCAGAGACGCTCTCACCGACAACAATCACCGCTCACACACTTGCACCCGGAGCCGCTCCAGCACTCTCCATCTCATCACTCAGTCTGCTGAATACACACTCCGCACACACACCCACCCACACACAAGCACAACTGGATTGTTCGGGTTCTAAAATGCACAAACTGTGACTGACAGCAGATTTCACCGGACCTTCTATACAGATGTAAAAAGTTACACATTTTACCTGATCTATCTCTCTCTCTATCTATCTATCTATCTATCTATCTATCTATCTATCTATCTATCTATCTATCTATCTATCTATCTATCTATCTATCTATCAATCTATCTATCTATCTATCTATCTATCTATCTATCTATCTATCTGTGTGCGTGTGTGCATCTATACTTGTGTGCATCTATACTTGTGAAGCTTTTATAGCAACACTGCTGTTTACTAACATTTAATAAAGCCTTTGAAAGAGTTTGTGGAGTTGCTCTTACCTGCGCACATGGCTGGGCTTCTTCCACATGTAGTCTGCTTTGTCTCTCTCTCTCTCTCTCTCTCTCTCTCTCTCTCTCTCTCTCTAGGCTGTGCGATGGCTACAGGCAGCCTGCAAAATCCTGTGGAGGTGCTGCTGTTGTCCTCTGTGTGTGTGTGTGTGTGTGTGTGTGTGTGTGTGTGTGTGTGTGTGTGTGTGTGTGTGTGACTGAGTGAGTGGGTTTGAGGCTGTGCTCTTGCTGCTTGCTATGCTTTAAGTCACCGAGTGTGAGTGGCTTATGCACTGGCAGTGGATTTGACTACATAGCATCTCTCCACCCCCGGGCTGTGTAGTAAGCATGCGTGAGTGTGGAGGCTTCCTGCCTACACACAGCTCTCTATATCTGCTCCCCTACACACACACACACACACACACACACACACACTCTCTCTCTCTCTCTCTCTCTCTTCTCTCTCTCTCTCTCTCTCTCTCTCTCTCTCTCACACACACACACAAACACACACACACACACACACACACACACACACACACACACACACACACACCGCCTACCTCAGCATCACCTGACCAACCTACCACTGCAAACCCCACGCACTACCTGTCCGTTATCTCTCGTTTTCCTTTTCACAACACTCACAAAAACAACACTCTTCTCTTTAGCCTTTAGATATCTGTAGAAGACACTGTTGCTCCCTTTATCATTTTGCACTTTAGGGATGACTGGGTTAAGATCATTCTGTTACATCTTATTACACTTTAATAAAGTTTAAGCCTCTGAAATATCACTCTACATTTAATTATTCATTTGTGATTCAGTCACTATATCCACCCATCTTCTTATCTGCTTCTTTTTGGTCAGGAATACCGTGGATCCTGGGCCTACCTGGAGTCGTGTAAGAGAGGAAAAACTCTTGGACAGAGCACCAGAATGACACAGTCAGTAAGTATAACAGACTTGTCACAAGTCACAAAATTGAGTCTAGGTCAAGTCACAAGTCTGTACACTAGAGTCCTAATCAAACCATGAGTCTTTACACTAGAGTCAAAGTCATGATTCAATATACAGAATGTACAATATATATATGTAAAAACATATTTATATATTAGATTTTGGGCCATTTCTGTAAGAATAGCATCAGTTAAAGTTAAAGTCTTATTCTACTGGCAGTCCTTCTCTACAGGGACTAGACATGCTGTGTCAACAATGGGTGCAACTTAAAGTTGCTGAATGAAGGAGCACAAGGCTGTACTTTAGAAGATAGAAAACCTGCAAATATCCCAACACGATCATTATCATTTCACCCATAAAAGGAAGCAAATAAAAGGAAGGTCAACACTGTCTGCCAATGACTGGATACCAGTAAATTAACTGAGTAGAAAATCCAGTGCTAGCACAGGATCAGATTGAATTGTTGTTAGTTGTTTGTATATAACAGTCCAGTGTGGAATCTTTCTCCAAGCCCCCTAGTTGAAGTTTCATCAGCAAAATAGAAAAGTTGAATTGTAGTGGTTCATAAAATCATCACAACATAAAAAATATATTAACCACACAAAACCAGCTTCCTTGGGATCGCTGGTTCAAATCCAGGTTCATGCTGCTCACCATCAGCAGCCGGAGTCCAGAGGGAGAGAAATTGGCTTGCTCTCCCTCGGGGGGTGGGTAGATGGCACGCCTCCCACATCTCACAAGTGCGATGCTGGTCGACGCAGGCGTCTGCCGTCCATTGTGTCAGATCCGGGGATCCGGCGTTCTCCTCCAAGCGCAATGGCTGCCCGGCAACGATACAAATGGTGACAGTTCGGAAAGAGACGTTATGCTATCGTCACATGACTCATGTGGACGATTTCTCCCCTCTTGTGTCGAGAGCAGGGCATGTAATGTGGGAGGCTACTTAGGGGGATGGGTAATTGACTCATCTAAATTAGTAAAAAAAAGCTTCCTTTAAAGCACACTATTTCACTTGCCATTTATTTTTCTTTCATGACTTTCAGTCATCCTGGTCTGGAGTTACAGGCTATAACTATGTGCCTCACTGATGTGATTGTAGAATTGGACTTTTCAGACAATTTGGTCCACTTGGTTTTGTGTATTTGCAGATGTTATGTTTATGGTAGAATTTCTTGATCATTGGGCAAATAGAAGTGCTCCGAAATGAGAAAAGCACTAAAATTGTTTTAAATAGACTTCAACTTGAAGTTAAAAAGGTTTTTCCCTCTCCTGTAAAGTTGTGTGTTTTGAGATTTGAAACTTCTGTGTGACAAATATACCTAATTACATGTTGTTGTTTAGGCATTTACTTTTAAACTGTAGTCATCATCATCATCATCATCATCATCATCATCATCATCATCATCATCATCATCATCATCATCATCTCTCCCTGTCTCCTCTCTATGTTTGTTTTCTGGTTTCAGACAACTAATTTAATATATTACATTTTGAAGAGAAATTATCATAGGACATAGTTATCACAGGTTAAATCAAGGTTTAAAGAGCTGTTTGAGTGATTCTATAGAAGAAATGTTTTCTTTAAACTTGTTCAAAGAGCCTCCATATCACATAAAAGGTCTAAACTTTTTTAAAGGTTCTTCCGAAAGCCTTTACTAGAGGTTCTGTAAACTTTCTAAATGTTCTTATTTACCAAAAAGTAGCCAACTGTAGGCACATCAAAATTCATTCTTCTGTTGCATTCTGCAAAGAACCTAATTTTTATGATGGTTAAACACAGACATGTAGAAATTCTTTAAAGAGAGAGTTGAGCAAGGACTGGAAATGCTGTGTCCATCTTAAAAGACAGTCCCATTATCCCACCTGGGTTCTTGAATCATTCACTCACACATAGAATGAATGGAAATAGGCCATTTTATTCGCCAACGCTCAATGGGTTCTTGTCTACTGTCAGCTTTTCCACAAGAATCTCATGCTAGTCAGCTTTCACCTGATTCTGGAGGCCAGGCTGTTTCAAATGCCTGTATTTTCTGGTGAATTAACTGCGCCTTTATGTGAAAACACAGCAAACATATAGTTTTTATTGACTATGCAATCAAAAGTTCCAAGGTCTGCTCATTTGAGGTCAAGAAACAACAACAAAGCGTGGCAAGGGATTGCCGTTGTCCATTAACTGTCGTTGTCTTTTCCATTGGCTTCAAAATATTATCCGCTGTTTCCATTAACCTAAAAAAAAATATTGAGGGAAAGTGTTTAGCTGTATGTGAAAGGGGCAGTAGTGCACAGTATTTGTGTCGAGGGAGGATTCAATTTATTCACATTTCTGAGAAACTGTTGAAGGCAGTTTTCTGGTCAGACACTCCATCAACTTGCATATCCATTCTAAACTTTTCAGCTTACCATAAAAAAGGTCAGAAACATGAATCATGCCTTTTTTTGAGAGACGCCATTTAAATAGATAATGCTCTGCTACACAAAGCAACATCTCATGGACAGGCTGCATTATCTTTACAGCTGTGCATTAAAGAGTGTGTGGGTGTGCGGATGACTTTATGATTATTTATCCGTGTTGGTAATTAGGCTACTTGAAAAAAGGCATGACTGAAACAGCCATTTACATTCAGGTGTTGTGCATATAGGTAAGAGGCTGAAATTACATGTGGGCAGATGATTGGTAGAGAGGTGCTCACTCTCTGACACTGTACTGAAAATGCAGGGGTTTGTAGTGGCTGTATCTGCTGATGCGGTCCACCCTAAACCTCCATAGCAATAATGGAAATGTTCAATGGTTAGTCTTTAAAGTGTAACACTGATTAATGTATCTGGATTATACATTCTGGATGATTAAAAGTATAGAAGGACTAAAGTAAACACACAAGCCTGGGTTACACCCACTGAGGGTGTGATTACTGTCGGCACCATAAAAAGTATTGTGCACAACAGAAATATCTTACAAAGGCAATCATACTAAAAGCATTCTGGAAATGAGCATAATTGTGTTTTCTCTCAAAGTACCAGCACTGTCTCCATTAATAACAAACTGAAACAGCAATTAACATGTATTACATTCAGGCAGCTCACACCCTCCAAATGCTCTGGAGCGCAGATCAAAATTAATTATGTTTTGTTATTTACAATTAAGAGTGACTTTCCTTAATTAGTCATGTGCACATCAAAACATGAGCTTATGGGTTTGTAAATGTGTGATTTATATGTTTTACTAAAGCAATGGTTTAAAAAAAAAACCAAACAAATAAAAAACCAAAAAGCTAAATAAATCTGTTCAAAATAAAAGGAATCATTGAGATTTTTTACTTTTTTAGTTTGGTTGGCATGTTAGTTTGGTCAACAGTATATAACTTAATGCAGAATTATATCAGCTTATCCAAAGATAATAAACTGAGGGTGACTCTTTAAAAATATACAGCCCTCTCATATACCTTATAGGTTTATCAATTAGGCAACACAGTGAGGTTCTGTTAATAGATTAAAAGATTTTTACAGAGGCAGCACCTCTGACCTTATTTTCAAGCTCTGTGCTTGAAAATTAGCATGAATGGAAGTAATCCCCTCCAAAAAATGATTTTGGTGATGTGTTACCAACGTGGTATTGAATAGCTGAGGAGAGTTTGACAGTAATTCAAAATAGCTCTTCATGTAACCTGAAAACCTTCTAATGTCCAGGAATTCAGAAATGACCAGAAAATCTGAAATGACCAGGAATTTCTTGATTTTTCAATTCCTGGTCATTAGAATTTCAGTTTACATGAAGAGCTATAGTGAACTATTGCACAGTTCTTTCCATCTGCTTTCTATCATCACTGAAGGTCAAGCTGATACAGTATGGTGTTCAGAGTAAATTAGTAAAAGCAGCCCAAAAAATTTCACCTGCTTCATTTGCAACTGCTTTTTCAAACTGCAAACCTGGCAACCCTGCTAATGTTTTCCTACCAGTTTTGGTGCTGCAATCAACCAAACTGAGATTTAGAGTCTCAGTGACAGCAAGGAAAGGCAGAGTCAATCACACTGACCATATGTGTTGTGAGACTCAAAGTGAGTATTATTGTTCTGTAGCTTTTGCCTAAAAATATTTGTCTAAATATTTTGCTAAAGATTTTTGGCCTGTTCCCCTCCCCCTCAATTTAATCTGCAGGTAAGAATGTCCACTATCATTTGAATTGGTTTTAACCTATGACCTCTTCACATGGGAACATGCACAACATGCACTGTTGTACCACTCTGTGAAAATACATTACATAAAAAAATTATATATTTTTTCTCTTCATTCTAACATGGATACAGAAATGTACATGGTTTCACAGAGTGGTAGGTGCCTCCTTTCAAGTGACAGCTAACCTATAGCTGGAAATTGTAAACAAATGGAGGCAGGAGCACATCTAACAATCTTACAAAATATAGAAGTCACAGTGGATCTGGAATCATTGGGTGCAAGGCTGGAATACACCCTGTGTACAACACAGACACACACACATAAACACACACACAATTTGAGAAATGGGAGGAAAACAGAGTACTCGGAAGAAACCTGTGTGGACATGGGGGAAACACCAAACTCAGCACAGTGACCTTGGCGGGGATCGAACCCACAGCCCATCAAAACACTCATCAAAATACCATATAACATTAGAATACATGCAGACAAACACCCATGTCTTCAAATTATTTATATGTTGGTTAGAACACAGGTAAGGTTCTCCAACCACTGTTCAGCGGCATCTTGCTATCATCTCATCTGACTTACTTTAATAACTAATAACAGGAAATACTGGCCTTCTTCCAGGACAGCTTTGAAAATGACTGAGTGAACACATTCACACCCATTAAATCACAAATGATTATTTATTTGCTTATTTGTGTTTACTCTAATCTGTACATTTTTGAACAAATAAACATTTATTGGCCAGATACAGTAAATAGTTTCACATGCTAAGTAAACAGCTCTCCTCTTGGCTGAGGTATAGATGCAGAGCCTAGAAGAAAACACCACAGAATTTAGTCAAATAATTACTCATCAAATGCTGAGAGGTGGAGACCTCCACCCCGTCAACCAGCAACTCATTTTCCCGACACACTGCTCCCACCTTCACCAAGCTCTCACCCACCGACAGACTCATCAGCCCTGCCTGTGTTCATACATGACCCTCCACACACAGGCAGGTAGTGTTTTGGTCTTAGGGCTTTTTCCTCAACACTACGAGATGAGTGCAACGTCTGCTCCTGGACTTTCCATCCAGCTGTCAAGGGAGAGTTTGCTCAGGCTCAGGGTGGCTGGGCATCTCACTGAATAGGCTTCAAGCTGTGAAACCTGAGATTCCTCCCTGAGCACATACATGCCTCTTGAAATGGTGGGTCATGGTGGGAAGCCATTAAATGTCCCACTAGAACTTTGACGGACTCGTGTGTTGGGGACTGCCCTTGAGTGTGATTGATGAAGTGTTAATACTTGTCTTTTGGGGGTCTTCCAGTTCCAGTTCAGTCACACCAGAACATATTTTCATTGCTTTGACCGGATTAATAAATTTAATCACAACAACAACAACAACAACAACAACAACAACAACAACAATAATAATAATAATAATAATAATAATAATAATAATAATCATAATCATAATAATAATAATAATAATTTAGCAAAGAACCAGTTCCCTAAAGCAATGCTTCCCAGCCCTGGTCCTGTAGGACCCCCTGTTCTGCACATTTTTCTTTCAATGGACAGACCGACCAACAGTGGGCTGTGAAGCACTCTCTAGTGGTCCACAGGCCCATCCACAGGGGGAGACTATGTGAAAACATATAAAGTAAAAATTGACATATCACCCATACAATATTCAGTATACAAACCTTACAAAAGCATAGAAACACAAATGATATATCACAGAAGTAATGCATACAGCAAATGAAACATTTAGTTTCAGACAACACAGTTGTGAGTGCCTGGTGCAGACAATTAGCAAACCAAAAATGTAGACGTTTCTTAAATGAAAAAATCCTCTACCAGTGCAACTGGGACTACATCAGATATGATTTGATAGTAGAAGTACACAGATTCTCAACATCGTGTCTGATATACAAAATAACGGACTGTTAGGTCCCTGTACGACCGGTGTCAGAGCTTGGTCCGCATTGCCAGCAGTAAGTCGAGCTTGTTTCCGGTGAGGGCCCAGGCTGCCCTTTTTCACCAATTCTGTTCATAACTTTTATGGACAGGATTTCTAGGCACAGCCAAGACGGTGAGGGGATTTGTCTCGGTGACCTTAGGGTCATGTCTCTGCTGTTTGCGGATAATGTGGTCCTGTTGGCTTCATCAGGTTGTGATCTACAGCTCTCACTGGAGCAGTTCGCAGCAGAGTGCCTTCTCCAGGTCAGGGATGAGGTCCTTCCACAAGTGGAGGAGTTTAAGTGTCTGGGGGTCTTGTTCACAAATGAGGAAAAACTGGAGTGGGAGATCTACAGGCGGATTGGTGCTACATCAGCAGTGATGCGGACACTGTACCGGTCCGTAGAGGTGAAAAGAGAGCTGAGCCAAGGCAAAGCTCTTGATTTACCGGTCGATCTACACCCCTACCCTCATCAATGGTCATGAGCTTTGGGTCATGACCGAAAGAACAAGATCTCGGATACAAGCGGCTGAAATGAGTTTTCTCCGCAGGGTGGCTGGGCTTGCCATTAGAGATAGGGAGAGAATCTCAGTCATCTGAGAGGGACTCAGAGTAGAGCCGCTGCTCCTCCATGTCGAGAGGAGCCAGTTGAGGTGGCTCGGACATCTAGTAAGGATACCTCCTGGACGCCTCCCTGGTGAGGTGTACAAGGCACACCCCACCGGGACAAGACCCAGAGGAAGACCCAGGACACGCTGAAGAGACTATGTTTCTCGGCTGGCCTGGGAACGCCTTGGGGTTCCACCGGAAGAGTTGGACCAAGTGGCTGGGGAGAGGGAAGTGTGGGTAACAATTTACTGGCTAACAATAAATAAACTTAGCACAGATAATATGTGGCACGGTGGCACCGCAGGCAGTGCATGTGTCACACAGTTCCAAGGGTCTAAGGTTGTGGGTTCAATGTGAAGGTTGTTGGGTTCAATGTGCATTCTCCTCGTTTCAATGCAGGTTTCCTCCGAGTATTCCAATTTCACCCCACCTCCCAAAAATACACATGGAAGGTGAATTGACCATGCTAAATTGCCCCATAGGTTTGAGTGTGACTGTGTGTGTGTCTGTGGTACCCTGCGATAGACTGGTGCCCTGTCCGCAGGGTATTCCTACCTTGCACCCGGTGACCCCAGATCGGCTCTGGATTAACTGTGACCCTATTCAGGAAGAAGTGGAAGCGGACGATAATGACTGACTGATTCACAAATAATAGGTTAAACTACTAGTATTCACAGAATCTCCAAATAATGCAAAATTTCTACACCATTTCAAATTTCTACATTCTTTTTTAACACAATTTTAGGACCACATACCTAAGATAAAAAAACTTTTGTGAAACTTCATTTCCAAGTGTGAAATGAAGAACAGGCACAGGTATCAAGGTGTCAAGGCACAATTGGAACAGAAGAAGACCAGGAGTGGAGGAGCTGATTTTCATGATCATGGATGAATAACATAAAATGCTGGGTTTACAGCAGGGAGTTACAGACAGGTGCAAGTCTGCTAGGTGATGGAAAATATGATGACAATTTAACGATGGAAATATTGAATCATCAACAGTGTTGCTCACATGACCAGAGCACTCAGAGCCCAACATTAAAGAAAATAAATTCACAGAATCATTACTCAATTCATTTCTAAATGAAGAGGAGGTTCAAACAGTTTCCCACAACTCCTGCTAGTCAGTCTCCCTGAAAGCTTGAATCA
This sequence comes from Acestrorhynchus altus, assembly GCA_034509495.1. Taxonomy (NCBI): domain Eukaryota; kingdom Metazoa; phylum Chordata; class Actinopteri; order Characiformes; family Acestrorhynchidae; genus Acestrorhynchus; species Acestrorhynchus altus. The sequence goes on along the minus strand of CM067519.1, from coordinate 1,357,304 downwards.
CCTACCTTTTAGAGTAGGTGACTTTATCAGGGTTGTAAAAGCTAATTTATTTATCATAACCAACATAACATTAAAGAAATTAGCATAATTGAAATGCCTTACAACCTTCTGGTATCGTATTAGGTACAGATTATATGGTAAGTTTTGAGGAGGAGGGCATGCTGGTAACATACTGCTCTCATTTCAATGGTAAAAGGAATTTTCCCCTGTAATTTCACTGCAGTTAAAACAAAGAAATACACCATCAAACTATAACACAGTGCTTATTATCAGCACCATGGAAATTATTCAAATTTGGGGTTAGAAACCAAGAGGAGCTGATCTAACAATCAAAGCAGCAAGGAGATTATTTTATCTTATGCCCTTAAACACAGTACTGTTTCCATTCCAAAGAAGTTTCCCTTGAGTTAAGATGTTTAACAATATGTAAATAAACAGATGTTGTGATCATATTTCCTTACCTTGATACTTTTGATTATTAATGTAAATTCATACTACAAGCAAAAAAAAATCTTATATAGTATATATTATTATAGTGTATAGTACTGCAAAAGGTTTCGTTGTCTCTTTCCGTGCTTTGTGGAAGAGGTTTCAGAAGGTTAGCTGTATATGACAAACATATAACTAAATTTAAAAAAGACATTCTGCATATAACCATTGGTTATAATAAAGAACCCTTGAAGATCTCTTTCAAGAGTGTTACTGTTCAAGATTTAATTCTTTATATATAGAATGAGATATCATATATAGAATAAGTAGCTGTAATACGGTGGTCATGGTACCGGAATTGGAAACTGTTTTAGATTTCTTTTCCTGTGGAAAAACGCAGAGCAGTTGATTTTTGTTACTATTAACAAACAAACTGAATATTACAATCTTCACTGGAAAAATGTGTACAATACTTTAATGAAAAAGTTGGATCTATTCTATTGTGAATCCTTTAGATATTTCCATATAAGTTCTAAAACTGTATATAAAAACTATTATACAACTTTTATACAACTCTAAAACTATTTAACTGATCTAAAACTCTATTAGTTCTAACATAGATAAGGAGAACCAAATCAAACAAATAACACAATAATATTACACATGGTCTTATATCTATTGAGGATAATGGTTCACTATTACACTGTAAACCATGGTTGTCATAGTATCATGATCTGGTCCGTTTGGCCAACTTAGAAGTGATGGTGTACTTTTAATTTCTATCTGCTTGGAAGAGCCAGCTGAAGAAATATATACTGAGTAAGCAAAAATGAAACCGAAAAATAGCAAAATCTAAGAAGAAGAGAGTAGCATTTCAAAAAATCTATTATGTTTTGTGTTTGTGTAGTTGCCAAAGCATGGGTGAAAGAAAGATTTCCCTGAATATCAGGAAATTCTAGAAGCAATAGCTGAAGCTGGAAAGAGACTGTGTACTACAACAGTATATTCCTAAACATAACTTTAAACCTAGGATTATTTAATCATTTATAGTAGCACAGGAGTATCCCACAAGTTCTGCCAGTGAGCCTCCCTAAAAGCTTGAAAAACATCAGTTGTAAAATCACTTTACAAATAATTTTTGATTTGATTTGATTTGATAACACACTCCATTTCATGTTCAGTTTCTTTATCAGCTTGGTGAAATAAGTAGGTGATGCTTAAACAAAGCAGCCAGTGTGAAGTGGGCCCTGCTCAGATGAGGCAGAGGAGCTCAAGGTTATCATTTCCTCAGCCCAGGCCGGTGGGTCATCATTGACTTAGAAATGGTACAATGGTAAAAAAGAGAACCAGAAGGTAACAAACATGGGAACATCCTGAAATCCATTTCCATGAACCCCTGGATCTGCCGCCTGTAACTAAACTAAGACATTACTTACCAGATGCTACACTGAACAAGTAAGTTTTCAGCCTAGACTTGAAGATTGAGACTGTGTCTGGAACATTATCTGGAAGGTTGTTCCAGAGATGGGGGGCTTTGTGAGAAAGGCTTTTCACCCTGCTGAAGCCTTCTGAATTCTGGGAACTAGTAGGAAGCCAGCACCCTGTGATCTGAGTGATCGTGATGGCTCATAATGGGAGATTACAACAAGTAATCAGGAGTAAGAATGCAAGAAAAAAGAATTTCATAATCATTTTTTCTAGTTTTAGTCAGACCCTGGCTGCAGCATTTTGAACCAACTGAGGTCTATTTTGGTTCCTGCTTGAACAACCTGGCAACAGGCCATTGGAATTATCTGAGCTTGAAGTGATAAAAGCATTTACTAGTTTTTCAGAATTGTGCAAGGATAGGGCATTTCCTAACTTGGAAATATTACAAAGATGAAGGAAAGCTGTCCCAGTAATAAGTGCTGGTCAAATGATAAATCTGAATCAATTATGATGCCAAGATTTTTGCCACTAAGCCAGGTAAAACACAGAAATCAGTCTGATCATTTATTTCTTATGGACCCAAAATATATTTTATATCTTTTATACAGTCTTCCATCTTCTTTAATCTAGCTTTATCATCATGTTTGGCTGATATGTATAGTTAAATAATGTCTGCGTAACAGTGGAAGTAAATTCCATGTCTGTTTATTACTGTGCCAAGAGGTAACATGTAAAATGTGAACAGTAGTGGTCCTAAAATAGAGCTTTATGGCATTAAATATCTCATTTCATAACCGATCAGTTATGTAAGATCTGAACAATGAAAGACATTCCGACAACACTTTCTAATCATTCTAGCAGAATAGTGTGAACTATTGAATCAAATGCTGCATTTAAATCTAGCAGCACAAGCAGGGACATTCAGCCTTGATCAGAGGCAAGAAGATCATTTGTAATCTTAACTAGGGCTGTCTCAGTGCTATGATGAGGCCTGAATCCAGATCAGAATCTGCACTGTTGTTGTTGCACAGGTTTTTCCAAGATCTTAGATATAAATGGTAAATTAGAAACAGGTCTGTAATTAGACAGTACACTCTGATCCAGATTGTATTTCTTGATCAGTGGTTTAATAACTGCGACTTTAAAAGCTTTAGGTTTGTGACCTAAACTAAGAGATTAGTTTGCTGTTGCTAAGAGGGATGTCCTATAAATTCCATTTCAACATTGTCCATGACCCTGTCTTGTCCCTTTAAACCCTGTCATCTATAATTCCTGTATGTTCACTTATAAGAGGGGGGGACTGGCATCTTACCACAAGCAGAAACCACCCATCTGAACTCCAGCCGAAAAAGTCTCCCTTTGTTCCTCCCAAATCATCAGTAGCTGAAGGCATGGTCTGAACTAGCTAAAATGATCTAATCTTGGCCATCATAACATTGGAGAAATTTGTACAATGTCATATACCTTCTGGTGTCCCATAGATCTAGATCATATAGTAAATTTTGAAGATGAATTCAGGCTGGTTGTGATAAACTATCATTAACTACTAAGATATGGAAACTGAAGCTTCTAAAATGGCCCAGCTTCCTGATATGAACATCACATGTGAGTAGATGTTAAACATGCGGCAAAACTGGCCAGTAATATTACAGAACTAGAATCATTCTGCAAGGAAGAGTGGTTGTGCATTTTGCCAAGGGGTGCTCTGACTTTTGCATAGAACAGCGTTTTTCTAAATCAATAATCCTCTTTTTTTTCTTCCTGAACATTCTGTGCTGTTTAAATCTCAGGACTGTTATGTCTACCAGCCATGCTAAAAGTTATATTTAGACCATCATCTGTTTTAAATGATGGTTTAAATATCTTCTAGCAAGGCTGGTAGACACACTAGAAAAAATGAAAACTATTTATGCATTAACTTTAATCAGAATGTCCACTGATCCTAACTTTCTTCTTTACTGTACCTGATGACAAAAATGGAGCCTGAGGTCTAAATGAACAAGTCAACTCAAAGCACTCATTTATGACTGGCTGTCCAAAGTACAGCTGAAATGGCTATTCAGTCATTCTTGATCCTTCATTCAAACTGACCTCAACATTTTGGATTTTATAGAAGGGTCAGCAGAGTTGGAGAACTTGGATTCATAATTGACTTTTCTGCACAATGAGCTTACATTTCTATTGTCTGTCTCAAAGGTTTGACTGCAGATTCAATGCATTGGCACAGACATATATATATATATATATATATATACATACAGAAGAGCATCAGTTCTTCTTTTTTCCTGACCAATTACTTTCACCACTGGTTATCTTCATATATGTGTATTTATATATATGTATATATATAAAAAGAAGAACTAATGCTCTTCTGTGATAAACATCAACTAATGAGCTTTAATTCATGTTTTCTTTTCTGCTATTTTCTGTGATGTTGAATTTTAACACTTAGCTGCTCTTTTCTTGTACATTACCCATTACCATGCATTTTTCACTTGTCCAAATGAAAAAACACCAAAAATCAGATTGTAATCAGTTTACAATCATTCAAACCTTTCACCCTCTGTGTGTGTGCGTGTGTGTGTATGTGTGTGTGTGTGTGTGTGTTTGTTTAAACTGATCCCATGCTCCTGGAGCAGAAATATTTTGATGAGAAACCATTGTTTACATGAAAACGAATTGAATATTTAATGAAAATAAAATCAAATTCCATATGAACACAATTGTATCTTTGAAAAATTAAGAGAATTTAAATATTTGTACAAATTTGACCATATTTTGTTAAATAATTTACTATTGCCTACAGTTGTTTTTGGGGTTTTTTTTCTTTTTGTTTAATGTTGGAAATTAATCATCCATTGTTTTGGAGCTGAAAATGGAAACCTTTTGATTAGTCATTTGAAATATTTGACAGTATTTGTTATTTATGAATGTATTGTATTATGCCTTCTCTGGACTTTTACTGTGAAATTTGAACACAGTGTGAGCAAGAAAGAGAAAGACTCCTTTGACATTTAAACTGGAATTTAATTCAGTTAGAAAGCTCCCTCACTGATTTTTCATTGCATAATGATGATAAGATATGGTCTTATATGTATATCGTGTGTAGGTTTGTAGAGATATGAATCTTAGGATACTGGCATGTAACTGCCCACAAAATATGGCTTGTTATAATGAATGGACAGAAAAGATCTTGGAATAAAATCTTGTTGTGTCAACAAACATTTAAAATTCTTCCCCCCTTTGGCCTGAAAAGGTACTATTTTTGACATGTTTTTGACAAAGACAATATTACAAGCCTGGAAAGGTAACATGTTTTTTCTATTTTCAAAGTAAGACTGTACCTATAACAATACCTTTATATTGAATTTCAATCATAATAACTTATTCTACATAGAAATATCAAATATTTCAACACAGTTCAGAGAAATCATGTTATACCTTACATCAGGTCATCTTTTTTTCCCAAAAAATTATTAAATGTGCAGTATACAGCTAATAAATCAAGTTCACACAAATAATTGCTTGTGAAGACTGAATAAGTGGAGTGTGAGACTTGCCCCATTTGTTTGCCTTAGTTATTGTTTCCACCTGCTGGAATCTGGTGGGAGAAATCACTGGCAAGTCTAAACCCACTTCCTGAAATGTTTAACGACAGGTAAAATGAGGTTAATGACAGTGAAGATCAGATAACGAACAAATAAAAATGTGCTTGACCTAACTGAGCAAGGAGACAACATTGGCACAAGTTATCTGGGCTGTCTTTGTCGTTAAAGGCACTCCCTGAGTCCCAAGTTCCCACCATCAAAATCCAGTTCCTCTTGTCAAACAGTCAACTGCCCACAAAGGAATTCACCCCACAATGCATCCATCAAAAGCTTTGGATTCTTAGTTAAGGCTCTTCAAACGGCCCATTGGCCATAGATACAGTTTGAGATCAAACAGTCAAGGAATCCGAGTGGGAATCGCCCTCCAGCAACCTTAATATTCTCACACTGACTATTACATGCATTCCTAAAAGGTGAAATCTCCTATTCAGCAAGCTTGCTGCATCAGATCCCTGTAGTTCTTCTGCCACACTTGTCATGACAAGTGAGGGCATAGCATCCTGCGCCAGAAATGCCGCCACAATGGTGGTTGACTCAGACAGAGAAGGCAGTTCCGATCAAACATACCAATCATTTTACACGCCAAAGGTCATTGAAACATAATACCAAACATCATTTTAAAACAATTCACTGTGTCACAAAAAGGATACCTTGACATTTAAGGTTCTTATGGCTTTTTGTCTGGCATAAAATGTGTTTGATTTCAACATAAGGATTTGAATGAAAAGCAGAATTCTACCGAGCCTTTCATGAACAGATCAAGACATAAAACACACCTGGCCTTACTGTATCCCAAATATTAATTTTCAAGTAGGCTAGAATTTTGCAGGATTCTTCTCGTTGTTCCTTGTCTTACAAAATCTTGTTTCAAATTCAAATGAATACAAATTCAAGATTTTCAGTGTGGTCTCATAATTGTAGACCTCACTCTATGAGCACTGTTTTTTGGAAAACCTTGGAACATTTTCATCCCAGCCCTCCCATCACCATTTGAAAACACCAGCTGCCATTCAGATTGTGGGAATATTTCATAGTCCAGTAGAAATAATTCAAAACAGCCCTTAACTTCTTAAATCTGGTTAGATTGATGGACACTTTTAAAGCTACAAGATCCTTGAGGAATTTTTGGAGGTTCTTCAGTTTGAAACTGTGGAGGAACCACTTAAAGTGCTTCAAGGAACCATCAATGAAATGAAAAGGTCACCTATAGAAGAAGCTCTAGAAGATGTTCCTCAGGGATCTTGTAATTTTAACAGTGTATATTGAAAGAACTTATATGGTTCTTTAGGGGTTCTACTTTGAAAGAGCTTTATATATAATTGTCAAATCAAAGAACCATTTACTATTTACATTGTTTTTTTCCAATGAGGTGTATTAATCAGTATAATTGTAAACTAATAGTATAATACAGCTACACATATGCAGTTTATAGATACACTATTATGCTGAGGTATATGAGCTTTTGCAAAAAAAAAANACACACACACACACTATAAATATAACTGTTTACAAGGTATTGCCTTATCTTGTGTATTCCTTACATTTAATAGCTTATGTCATTCTAACATACCCCATTATATATATATATATATATATATATATATATATATATATATATATATATATATATATATATATGTGTGTGTGTGTGTGTGTGTGTGTGTGTGTGTGTGGTTATTTCTTAGTATGTATTTAAATAATAACATTCTAATACTAAGCATAACTCAGAATCCAAGAACAGTTCTTTTTTTCTTTCTCTGTGTTTCTCTCATTCTCCCACACAGTCAGGGCATTTTTCTGCTGAAAATATACAAAAACAAACACACGCTCACACACACACCTATCTGCTCTTGCCCAGAACCACTCAGACTTCACAACAGCTACTCTCATCAAGTGTGTTTGTTTGTTTTATTGCCAGAGGAAACCAGAGAGATCAGAGCAGAAACACTTCAGCTAGCATGCAAAACTTATTGTGTCTCCATACGCGAGTGGGTGGATGTGTGTCTTAGTGTGAATGTGTCTGAGCGTGTGTGTTTGCCCAGTGGAGTGAATGCATGCACAAGAGCACATGAGCATGTGGGCGTTTGGATATAGGTATTTGCGTAGGTGGGGCGTAGTTGTACATGTGTGGGTGACTGAGAGCATGTGTGTGTGCGCTCACAGAGACATGGATAAGACTGTGTGTGTGTGTGTGTGTGTGTGTGTGTGTGTGTGTGTGTGTGTGTGTGTGCGTGTGCGCGTGCATGTGTGTATGCATGTGCGTGTGTGCATTCAATACTCTCAATAGAACAGACACTGGTCCAAAGCTGGGGCGCCTGTCAAACCCCTGAGCATTCCTGCGCACCCTGAACCCGTGCTGAATGCAGAGAATTTCAGCTGAAACGTGAAGACAAAAGCCAGGGGGACATTTAAGAGGGTTTTAGCTCAGACAGATCCCTGGGAATTGGTCCCCCACCACTCTCACCCCACCTCCAACCCCTGGCTGCGGTGGGAAAATCCAGCCACTCCAGCCTGTATTTCAGGTTCAGCTGGAGACGGTTGCAGACTGCCACTGAGGGGGCTTTCCCGAAATGGGGCACAATTGGGAGAGGACACAAAGAGACCCACCTGTGGTGCTCTCAGTTCTTGCGCTGACAGTCTGCTCACAGTGGGGAAACGTCTTGCTTGTTGTAGCCCTGCAGGGCCGCTGATATTTTTCATTTCCAGCTCACTGATTAAGGCAGTGATGTATTTGAACCGTGTGTGGTCTGCGATGTACTCTAATGTGGCAGTGGACTGAATGTAGAGGACAAGCAGGGCTGTCTTTGTAGGTCTGTGTGGTGTAGCTACTCAGAGTCTATGAATATGAGGTAGAAAAGCAAACACAAATCCAAATTGCTGAGTTTTATGTGTTAGATTTCTCACTTTCACCCTTTTACATTCAATAGCGATTGTCCATCGATTACACCAATAAAATTACAGCAGTGAAGCTGTGGGATGGAGCTAGTGCACAGCTACCTTTCAGATTAATTGAATTAATGTTCTCTGGTTGGATATTTAAATCATTTTGGTGTTGTTTATTATTTGTTTACTATATGATTTTCTGTGTATTTGATGGTGGCATGCGTGCATTGCATATTGACCATCAATTTGCAAAAATAGCCGGGTGTGGGGAAGTTACCTCAACACTATTATCACACTTGCTGACAAGCAGATTACAATGTGCTCAATGAAATACAAGTATCAGGCTAAGGTTGCAAATATATGAAATCTCCACAAAAGATTGCAAAATGTTGATTGCACCATTAGGCTGATTGGTAGGTAGGTTACAGAGCCATTTCATATCTATCAATGGTAAACAGCAATTTAGTGCACAACTCAAATGATAGTTGCAAAATGTACATATTCAGCCTCCAACTGAAGCCACTGATTAGCTCGTCTGGTGTAGGTACTATTGCAGCTGTAACCTATGCAATTGAATCATCATGGGAAATATTCTTGATGCATGCAGTGAACCAGTCAGTGTAGGCTGTTTAAAAACCTTTAGAAATGTTTTGAATGAAAAAGCCACAGCAGAATTCATGTGCATTAGAGAAAAGTGTATTTGAGCCCGACTGCTGGTGCTTTCATGCTGCAACTGACAGTGTAAGTATAGAGGTGAAAGTTGGTATGGGAGATGTTCACCTGCTATGCAGTAGAAGAAATTGAAAAGGGAGGAAACCTCCATAAGCTCTGTTTTCCATCAAAATCTCCGAAACAAGCATAAAAAATATAGAACTGGGTGTTGTTTTTGCTTTCTATTTGTTAACACTATCAGAAAGTAGAGTTTTAAAACTGTAACTGATGGAGGATGTTTATCTACAAATTAGCCAAAATGGATTTAACATGAGCCTCAATGTCACAGGCAAACATGGCGGGATGGTGGAAGACTGTGCTGTGAATTGTATATAATTTGAGATGTAGATTCCCATGCCCCTGTTAAAATGTTTTAATGGTTTGACGCTTAGTCTGGAAGATGTTATTCACTTGTTTAAGTGCACAGTAACTCTTAGGCAGTGCCTGACATTGTAAACGCAGGGTGGGGAGTTGTTGGGTGAAAGTTCACCAGAAGCTCTGTAACCTTCACTCCTTTGATGTGTCGGTATTTGAGGTCACTGGTCATACAGGTAATGATGAGGGAATGTTTGTACTCAGTCACCGCGGAAACATTTCTGGGGGGAAAAAAAGAAAAGAAAAGAAAAACCTATGCCCAGAATGAAAAGTAACAAACCAGATCCCCCATTCTAGATGAAAGCATTTAACAGGTTGATTAATAACATTCATTTCATTTCTTTTAAAGTCACAAAGAAAGACTGACCTATTCGAGTTAACATGATGCTCCTGCTCACTGTTGCTGTCTGGTTCTTTTTTAGGTCTACACAAAAGACGAAACTATTCACGGCAATAGTCATAATCGGACTACACAATTATGGAAATTTTAATTTAACAAGTAATAATGAGAGCTTTAAAGAGGATGTCATAAAAGTGTTACAAAGGTTTTTTCATTATGATTGGGCAGGTGATCTACACAAAATCTGACACGAAATAACCTATAAAGGAAAGTGAAAAAAAAGGGGGCATGCTACAGAAAGACACTTCTATACAAGAAAGTTATTCATTACAGTTGTGCCAGTCTAAATAAACAAATGCAATGTGTCCTTTAGACCATGGTCAAATAAATTCCAGCAGCAGTTGAAGTCGCAGTTGACTGAAGTTAAAATGCAATGATGTTTTTTTCTGCTGTGTCAACACTAAAAAAATGTCTGTGTACAGGCATCTACGTGAACAAGATTCCAGTGCAGGAGCACACACAGCTTACAGAGACCATTTGAGACAGTAAATGTTTATTTACAAATTGAAGAGATGTTAGCACAGGCAATACAGTGATGTAATGCTGATGTAATACTATAAAATTTTTAACACAGTTTTGTCAAAGCATTTTTAACTTTCAATAAGTCAGGTAAAACTATATATATATATATATATATATAT